>SWKW01000015.1:0-342239 GCA_011058865.1 Didymella keratinophila | reverse complement strand
ACAAACTTTTGTAGCTAATTAGTTGCAGTGTAAAAAAGACAAAGTTCTGTGTAAATAGACTGTTTTACCTAGAGGTGTAGTGTAAAAAAGATAAAGGTTCTATATAAATAGACTGTTTTACCTAAATATATAGTGTAATCTTACTCTAGCGGTGTTTTTAACACTGCAGCGGTACCCTAGTGTGACTGAATGTAAGTAACTTACATGGACTCTGTTTCTGCATGGACGATGTCGAAAACATCCATCTTGCAGGCTGTTGGACACGGAGAAATTCGAGAGGTTGCTGAAGGTGTTGGTATAATTGAGGTTTCCAGCATCAACTACGATGATACAGCGGGCTGTGGTCAGGACCCTCAACCAGATTTGACTGCCAAGGGACTTTTGAGTGTGACAACAGAACTAGACCAGGATCTATCGGTGACTTCAGGGCAATGCGGATGGCTTTTACATTGATTCGCTACTGTACAACGATCTGGCCTTCAACCCTGATATCTCTGCTGCTCGCTCCAACCCAAACCTTATATGTTCCCTTCTGCAACTCCCACTTCTGCGCCACAACATTCCAGATACTCAGATCGCGTCGGTCCAGCGCGAGTTTGACCTCTTGACTCTCACCAGGCTGTAGAAGACCGGTACGCTCGAAACCTCTCAGTTGACGTTCGGGCGCATTTGGTACACCCAGATACAGCTGGATGACCTCATGTCCCGCAACATCGCCAGTGTTGGTGACGTTCACATGTGCGCGGTAGAGTACCTGCCAGAGCTCTGGATGACCGCCTTGAACAATCGGAACAGACTCTGAAGGGAAGCTGGCGAGCGAAGCGTTGGTAACGGCCTCGATCGCGAGATCGGCATGCTCGAATGTGGTATATGAGAGGCCATATCCGAATTCATATCTTGGGGTGATGTTCTTCTGATCGAAAGCGCGGTAGTCGATGTACAGACCTTCGGTGAAATTGCTCTGTAAGAATGCAGGATGCGTAGGATCGACAGTGCTGTCAAGAAGGGGGCCATAGTCTGATTCGTTGTGCGCCACCGTGTAAGGTAAACGGCCGGAAGGGTTCACATCGCCGTAGAGGACGTCAACAAGCGCGTTGCCGCTCTCTTGTCCCGGCACGCCTGCGAAGACGATTGCAGTCACGTTAGGATGGTCTGCCCAAGAATCCACGACACGAATGCCAGCGCTGTGCAGAACGACGATGGTATTGCTGCAGTTCTTTGCGACATTGTTGACAAGCTGGTCGCTGAAGTCATCGGTGAGGCTCGTGCGGTCGAAAGATTCGGATGCATAGGCGTTGATGAATACGAGACAGGCCTCGGTATTGGCGTACACAGTTGGGTTTACGCCAAAGAAATCCCATCGTAGAGTACCGCGGGCTGCGACGATACGATCCTGGATGGCCTTGAAGGGACTGATCACATAGGGCGGTGTGCTGGACCCCGACCCACCCGCAGTAATCAACGTACCGTTGAGAGTGTTCCAGCCAAAATTCTCCTCGTACCCACCACCGAAGCGGGATGGATTGTTCCACGGCTGGGCCTTGACTTCTGCATCATATCCATATATGTTCAAGAAACGCGGGTTGCGGAGTGGTAGTGTGTTTTTTACGTTCTTGACGAGAACAGTGCCGGCGGCGCCAATCTCCCTGATCAGGGAAGCGTGATCTTCACGCACGTCCACAATTGGGTGGATGACGTTGTACGGGTAGACCGCATTGTCTGGGAACCCTTGGTCCTGGTTCAGGTAGAAGTGAGCTGCGAGTAGTCGTGTGTTCATGTCGTCGAGCCTTTCGGTCGATACCGAGCCGTTGGTGACAGCTTCAGTGAGGTTGTTGCCCCAGAACTTCGCTACTGGCATGACGACGTCGAGACCTGCGTTTGCAGATCCTACGCCGGAGTGTTGTGCGTCCCAATCTGACACGACGAACCCCTCGAAACCGAACTCGGTCTTGAGGATGCCATTGAGCAGTTTGCTGTTCTGACAACCATAGCTGTTGTTTGTTCGCTGGTACGAGCACATTACTGATGCTGCGCCTTCCCTTAGCGAGTCCATAAATGGCCATGCATATAGCTCATGAGTGGTTCGGTCATCAACATTGGAGGAAACGGCCTCGCCCTCGGATCCAGGCATTCGCCTGTACTCCTGTTCTTGATGCAGCCAGTGCTGTTACATAGTCAGCAGCTAGATCCTCCTGCGTCTTTCCTAGGAAAGCATTACCTTTGGTGTCGCAATGACACCCTCTGCTTGGGTACCTCTCGTGATGAGACCACCCCCAATTCCAGCGAGGTAGGGATCCGCTCCCAAGCCCTCCCAATTTCGTCCACCTCGTGCGAGGCGCCCAACTGGGCCGACGAAGGGTCCAAGTGCCACGTGGATGCCCTTTCCACGGTATTCGCGACCAAGTGCATGTCCATAGCGAAGCATCAGCCCCTTGTCAAAGGTCGCTCCAAGGTGGATACCAGAAGGGAACGAGGAGACGAACTCTTGTCCGCGTACGCCGGCTGGTGCATCTGCAAAGCATAGTTCCGGGATGTTGAGACGCGGGACAGCACCTGTTTGACCAACACAAGGCCCAGTGACGCCGTGCGTGAGGTTCGACTTCTCGTCGAGTGTCAGTTGCGCTACCAACTCACTTGCCCGCGCATAGGCATCCGCCCAGGACGATGAGCTTGCACCGCTTCCGCTTGCTGGTTTCGTCAGCATGGAATGACTATCATGGTTGTCACGACTCACGACTAGGGTATATAGGTGGGCTTTGACCATATAACGGTACCTCGGACTCATTCGTGTAACCCTGCGCAAAGGCAGGGCCAGAGAAGAGCGCAATGCTCAGAGCAATGAGATCACAGGACTTCATGTTGCAATTTGAATGCTCGAAGCTCTCACGAGGCTGTAAGCCACGTCGTGCATCTGGGCGAAACCGATCTTTATACTCCCGTACGGATGCTCCGATTTCAAGATCACATCATGCCGTGCCTACACACGCGATGCATGCACCGCGTAACGAGCTTGTTCTCGTCGTTGCCGTAGTTCACCCCGCGCCTTGGCTTAGCGGAGAGGGGCAGTGGATGGATGTTGCATCGAACATCGCACAAGAGCTGTTTGCCCAGGCGCCATCTCCAGAGTACTGCAGTCGGCAATTGTTCCGAGTCGTCAATTGCGGGTTACTTGACGTCAATCTAGGAACCCTGCCAGCTCTCACCGGCTGACCGTTGTTGCTGCGCAGATGGCTCGGAGGCAGACCTTAGCCGGACATATCATTGCTTTGCGAAGCTTAGCGTTCGCGAGGCTCCTCTGCTTGGCATCATGGCAGACGTGGTGGTTGGGAGATGCGGTGCATAATGAGCCGAAGTCGGTGCGGTTGTCGGCAATTGAAATTAGCGCAACTGATGCTCGGCAACGCTATACCTGTAGTCATGAGATTCTGAAAGTGTTCATGACCGTTAAGAACCGTGAGTCGAAATCGTCTGTTGTCTGAACGGAAGAACGCGCAAGGTGTAGTTGAATGCCTCGAGATGGGTATAGTGAGATATCGCGGCCTTCAAGGCCTTGCAATGCCGTGTGAACACCGAACCCGTGAACATATGATCATACAAAACGCTTGAAACCACAGGGCCTCCATATCCTCAGTCATCCGACCCGTCCTCAGGCAGATTCTGCAAAACATCCTCGACTATGCTGATCAGCTCATCGACATCAGGCCTCTCGCTCGGCTCGAGCATCAAGCACTTCCGTACTACGTCCTTGACAGCGTCACTGATGCCCTCGCCGTCGGCTGGCGCCTTCTGCTTGCCCCTCTGCGGGCCTTCGTCAGGAAATCTCCAGTCGCCGCCAAGCACGCAGATGCTCAAGCTACCACCGGTCTCGTCACTCCTGAACTCGAAGGGCGATTTGCCGACCAAGCAGGCGTATAATGTGCAACCGAGCGACCAGATGTCCACCTTTGTGTCGATGACGGAGCCAGTCTTGACGTCAAAAAGCTCAGGGGCGCGATATGGCATCGTCGAATGCTCGGCGGCGGTATCTTGAACTTGGAGGGCGAGCGAACGCGAGGTAATTGGTGTGGGTGAAGGTGCTAGTGAGCCGAGATCCATGAGAATGGGCGATTTGCCATCGTCGTCGATCATGATGTTTCCTGTACTTTGTTAGCTTTCTGGTGGCAGGCTGCAAAGTGTCAGCACATACCAGGCTTGATGTCACGGTGAGCATAGGCCCTCTCTCCGCCAGGCGCAATGCCTTCCTGCGCCATCGTGACATTGCTCTCTTCGAGCAGACCTTCTGCTTGCTCGTCGTCTTCGTCATCGTTCTCGTGGTGTCTCCGACTTGGCCTCATCTCCATGCTCTGTGCTGCCTCTGCGTCTGCGCGCGCCGCTTCTCTCCGGACCTTCTTCGCCTTGCTGTCGCTCTTTGCGCCGCCTGGTCCGCCCTTGACCTTGTATTGATGCATGGCCTTCAGCGCCTTGCAGACGCCCAGAAACAGCACCATCAGGCGCTTCTCGGGGAACTTTGTATGGTTTACTAGGTTTGCGTTGATCATGTCTTGCAGGTTGCCGCGGCGGTAGTACGGGAGAAGGATGTAGACGGTCTTCGCCGAGGGATCTGATTTGTCTGTCTCGACCGAGTAGTCAATCGAGTGGATGATATTGGGGTGCGGCGAGAATAGTGTGTATGCTTCGACCTCCTTCAGCGCCAAGCTGACACTTTCCTGACCGAAGGGACATCTTATCTTCTTGAGTGCAAGAAGCTGCTGATTCGAGTTGTCTTGTACGAGATATACGTAAGAGAAACCGCCCTGCGCATGGTCAATCGACGGCATTTCTAACTTCCAGCAGCGTGCTCACCTCGCCCAGCAACCGCAGTATCTTGAAGCTGCGGCTATTGATCTTGAGCTGTGGTGAGCTCGGAAAGCACACCATACAGTTTGTGAACGAGTACATCACGTCCATGAAGTACGTGGCTAAAGATCCCATCTTGCCGGTTGTGAATGTGTATGGAGCTGTTGGGAGCTGTGGGAGCTCAGCGCCGAGCTGTGCGCGCAAGCAACGTAGCCTGTGTAGGAAATGGACGGTCGTGGTAGTAAGGGATGGGAGTAAAGGGCCGTTTTACGAGCGAATTGACTGGCAAGTCGTGCCTTATTGTGAGATGTCTTGTGTTGTTCCTGACTTGGGCGCAACTGGTGTTCGGGAGCTGACGTGTGGTTCGTCCGAAACGCGCCAAGTTGTGGCTGTGCGCCAGCGGGAGATCCACACGCCTACGTTGCCAAAACTCAATACTCGCTGGAGGTATTCGAGAGAATCTCAACGGTTATTGCATTTGATGGATCTACGGGCGATTACAGCCTGTTGCGGGATCATTTGGCTTCCTCAGCAACATGACAGCAATGTATAGCGAGCAACACTAGTCGTTTCAAAGGTTTTGTGTTGCCCAAAGAGGGAGACTCGAGTACAGCAACAGGCTGGTAGTTATTCATTATCTAGATGTGTTCGGACTCATGAATAGATATGGTCGCGCCCGTTCCAGCAGAATCGTTTCGATGTTCGCGCCATGCCCCAAGGGGCAACACTGATACCATCAACCCTGGACTAGGGCCCACCATCACATTCCAGATATAAATGGTATATATAATATTTACATGATTGAAATTAAAACAGAATACGATCAGGGGTTATAGCGCAGTGGTAGCGCGTCCGCTTTGCATGCGGAAGGTCTGGGGTTCGATCCCCCATTTCTCCATCGGCCGCGATGTTCTTTTTTATTTTGGATCGAGAAGGTATACGGTATGGCACTGACGTTCCAACCATGATCTTCTAACAACATCGCACGGGTAACGAACTGGCTCAGTACCTGCGGCTTGAGACGGCGTAAGAAACATTTTGACGAACTGGCGACCTAGCAATGAGGATGGCAAGTTGCAACTGCACAGTTAAAACGAAGAGGTAGTGTCGGCTCAGTCTCGTTGTGCATGCACGTTTACGAAACGCTGCAGCTGCGCTCAACGGCGCCTGATTATGTGAAGAACTGCAAGATATCTGGTCACCACGTTACAAAGATGCTGTGTGAATACGTATATTGAATGTACATGAACATCGCTACATCTAAACGCTACAAAGATAAAGTAAGGGCCTAGTGAGCCATGGCCTTTCCAATCTCACTCTCCCAGTTGTACGCCCTCTCAAACCCATTCGAGTGTGTCTGGTAGTCGGTCATAGCCTGGATGACTTCGTCTCTCGAAGTGACAACGAAAGGTCCATATTGGACGATAGGCTGATCAAGCGGCAGACCAGCAACCAGTATGAACCTTGACTCCTTCTCTGCACCCTCCTCAACCGAAGCCTCGATGCTGTCGCCGTCCTTCTCGAACACAACGTTGTGGTACTGCTCGATCGGTCGCGACTCGCCGCCAGTGGAGAAAATGGTGGTTCCGTTCAGGAGGTAGGCGAATGCGTTCCAGCCCTTGGGCAGCGACTGCTTGACAGAGCCGCCAGGCTGGACTGTGAAGTCAAGGAGCCACACAGGCGTGTATGCCAGCTCCTTCAAGGATTCCGTACCGTAGGCCAATCCGGAGATGACCTTGACCTTGACCTTGCCATCTTCTGATGTTGCCTGGGGAATTTCTTTGGCCTTTAAGTCGCGGTATCGCGGCTCGCAGGACTTGAGCTCCTTGGGCAGATCGACCCAGAGTTGCATGCCCACGTTCGCCTGGCCGTTCTTGTTCTCGTGAGGCATCTCTGCGTGCACGATGCCGCGACCAGCGGTCATGAACTGCAGGTCACCCTCCTCAATTGTACCCTTGTGTCCAGCGAAGTCTTCGTGGTCTACGGCGCCAGAGAGCAGGTATGTGATGGTCTCCTGGCCGCGATGGGGGTGATCGGGGAAGCCGGCGCCGACTGGGATCTGGAAGTGATCCAGCATGAGGAAGGGCGAGAAGTTGCGGAGCTTGGGTGTGCCAACGGAGCGGCGGACTTTTGCGCCTGCGCCCTCAGACTGCTCAACAGCAAGGAAGGACTTGGCGATCTTGCGGGGTGCTGTGGTGGTGAACTGCTCATCTGGGATAACGGGTAGCCCGCGGAACGTTGTGTTCGAAACCATGTCTGCGGAAGAAGTCGTGAAGTTGCGTGTGGGTGTGAAGTGCTTTGTCAGTCGTGTGAAGCGCGAGAGCATATATGGGTTGTTGTAGATTGCAGCTGCAATTGCGATGATGGCGAAAAAGATAGAGGAGAGCGTCTTCATCAGTCGAACCGGTCAGCTATATAGCAACAAGACGAAGCTCGAGAATCTTCGAGGGAAGTATTTGAGGGGTTCGAGGGGAGTTTAGCCATCATGACTTGTGCTTGTAAATGTTTAGCAAGACGGCGCATGACGGTGGCAGGGCTTAGCGTGTTTCTCTGCTTTGTCAAGCTGACCTGAGCAAGCAGTTCAACCTTGAAGATCTGCGGAGTGGGGCACTGGCCAATCGGGAAAGAGGTGTTTTCGCACCAGTTGTCAGCCTTGCGTTCGGCTTCGTTCCGCAGAAAATCATCTTCGGATTTACTATCACTACACATCGCGCCAGCGATCGGATCAAGAAGGTCTAGATCTAGCACTTCAAACAGCCTGGACTTCCTCACGCCTGAGAGCACTGGGCTTCTCTCCATCACTGCTACTTCCATCACTGCTGTCAACCCTGATTGCGGTGGTGTGACCAGAGAACTGGTCCACGCTCGTCTCTGAAAACTTCCTCGCTGACACCTTGTTCTCGAACAGCACATCGAGCTCAGCGAAGGTCCTGTGCTTGGTCTCAGGCAACATGAACCACATAAAGGTGATCAGCAGTCCAGTAAGACCAGCATAGAAGAAGCCAGTCATACCGGCCCAGTTCCACTCATTAGGCGAGAGCATGCGCGGGACCACTATGTTGTTGAAGATGCTTCCCTGTAGGTAGTTAGTGTTCTGATCTTGACCTGATGTCGGGGGTCAACTTACAAGGTTGTAGACGTTACGAGCCAGGACGACGGTCTTGATCTTCAGTCTAGTCGAAGAGATCTCCGCGACGATAGCGTAACAGACCGGACCGACGGTGAAGTTGTAGAAGAGCGTGTACACCAACAAGACGCTTCCTAGGGCCCATGCAGCACCAGTGTTGTCGCGAGAGATGACGCCGAGACCACCGATGACCATCAGGAAGGAGAAGAGAATGATCAGACCCCAGTTGTACAGCGTACGACGACCAATGCGGCGCATTAGAAACCATGAGCCAATGGTACCGATAAAGCCGAGACAGTATTGGCCAATGTTGAGGTTGAGTGCGCCCTCCTCGTCAAGGCCAGACTCTCTGTAGATTTGGACGGAGTAACCCATCATGGCAGCACCGCACAGGGCTTGCGTGAGCCAGACAACGCATGCGATAAGAGTACGGCGCTTCTCGACACCCTCGAAGCAGTCGAGGTAGTTGATGCCGCTGTTCATTGCTTGCTCGAGGTCGTTAGTGTGTCTGATCAGCGCAAGAGCCTGGTCTGGATCGAAATTGACATCTGGCTGTGGTGTTGTGGCCTTGACCAAAGAGGCCCGCGCCTCCTCGTAGCGACCTTTGCGTACCAACCACCAAGGCGATTCTGGAGCCATGTAGGCGCCAAGGAAGATAAAGGGGACCCAGACCCATTGGATGGCGATCGGGATGCGCCAGCCCCAGTCATTGCCGAGAGTCTGGCAGCCGCGGAGAGCACCAGCTGCAACGAGCTGACCCACGACCCAGCAGAGGTTGATATAGGTGGTCAAGTATGGTCGAATGGTCGACGGAGTGATGTCTGAAGCGTACGTGACCGTGAGAGTCTGGAAGATGCCCCAGGGCAGACCGAGCAAGACGGATCCAGCCACAATCATGCCAATTCCCTGGGCGAAGAAGTGGAGGAAGTTGAAGATGACCGATGCGAGGAGGGCGCCATACATGGTCTTTTTGTACCCAAACCGTTCGGAGATGTAACCGTTCGCCCAGAGACCGATGATAGAGCCTGCTTGCACTCCGTTCTGGATACCTGCTTGCCACGCAGGCGAGATCCTGGGGTTGCCGTCCTGGTCGAGCTCTGTGCCAAACCGTTGACGAAATTGATCATATCCAAGGAAGGAGCCCATGGCCGCAAGGTCGTAGCTGTTTGAACTCAGCAATGCTTTCCGCATGTACAGATCGACACCTACCCTTCCATTACCACCGCCAAGCTCATAGCCATCGAGTAGATGATAGCCCACTTGTACAACCGGATGGCTTGTCGAACGGTCATCGTCTTTTCTGCGCTTGTTGCAAGCCTGGCATCTTCTTGTTGCTGTGCAATGTTCGTGCGGACAACGCTGAGGCGTCGCATAGCATCATCGTTGACACGAACCGTGCCATCCTCGACACGTTCGTGTGAGACGACCGAAGATCGTCTTCTCTTGCCTTCCAAAGACATCGTGGTTGTAAAATCAAGTGGTGAGTATGATTACAGGTCTTTCCTAGATCAACAGCTTGGAATGCCGGATGCAGTCCTGTCTATATATACGAGAAGTTGATATGTAAATGTCTGTGCCACATACGGAGGCCAATGTCTGGACTTGCCTGGGAGATGGTTGCGGCACCCTCGCAAGCAAGATCCGAGAGACTGGCAGGCTTGCCATAGCGACTAACGCTGGCCAAGGTACGTCGACAAGATCACCGGATACGTGCTCTCGCAGAAGTGAGCCTCAATGGGGCTGTCACATACGGAAGCCAAGGTCTAGTCGAATCTGGGGTCATGATGGTGGCAAGTGCAGCCGCAATCTAACAAAGAGCACAGTGGCTTGACCAGGTGCAGATCGGACCTTGAAGAGTCTATGATGAGGCTAGAGAGCATGCGGCCCGACGAAGAGCAAATCAAGAGCGTGATCCGACTGCATGCAGGTGGAGCAATATGCGGAGGCTAAGCACATGGTGAATTTGAGGTATCACATGACCTGTCGTGGCATTGCTTGTCGCGCGGTACTCGGCCCAGACATGACGATGCCTAGGAGGCATACGCTCCGTCGCGTGGTGATGAAGCTTGGAAAGCACAGATCCAACGACACCGTAGAGGCAGTAATGTGGCAAATGCATCGAAGCTGGGTTGGAAGTGACTGCGTCGAGGGCATGTTGCATTCCAGTGAGCTCGCTTATCTCGCAACCATGTGGTATCAACGCTTGCGTCTCAATTGCATTCCTGTACGAATACCAACAAGTCAAAGTAGGATCCGACGTACTCGGCAGACCATTGAGTCAATTGGTCCACAGAGTCGAATGGAGGTACCACGAGTACCTGTTCTATGAAGCTGCTTGTGGTAAGCGCTCATGCGCTCGTGATTGCAGGCCAAATAGGCATTGCGCGAGTGACCAAGTTGAGGATGAAGTAGAATGCAATGGATGCGCAGATGCCACCTTTGCTATTCAGAGATCGCGGTGTACAATGCACATCTGTGAACCATCGACACGCGACGCGGATGGCACGCTAGGAGCTTACGTGATAGGTTCATTGAACACCAGCGTCACACCTTGACATAATTCGGTCGAGATTCTAACCTTGTCTTCTGACCTTCACGTCGTTCACACGAAGTACCATTCGCGTAAGTATCACAACATCCTTGACGTTTCGTCAACCGCCAATCGTACATTTTCTGGCTAATTGTCCCAGTCAGACATACGGATGTGATGGGTAGATGCAGGTCTTGAGACCTGGTATAGTGACATAAGGAAAGACTTGAAAGAGTTGAGCGGAGCAAGCTGAACCACACCATCTACACTCCGCGCTGGGCAACACTACCCTATGGAAACCAGTCAAGAAACGGCTCAAATACCGAGCCAGTGCCAATTCGGCCTGTGCGCACTCGTCTATGCCAACGCGATCGGCATCTATTTGGCGAAGTGCAAGTCGTAGCCGAGCCACTTCCTGGCTTGGACCTGCTCCACTGTGAGTCCTGGGTTGCCGTATGTGAGCGGCGCAAAGAACAAGAAGCACCAGAAGGTTGCAGCAAGGATGACACCAGCGGCGATCCAGCTGCCAAGCTGGCTGGCTGTGGCAACACGCTCTCGCACTGGGCGGGAGCGAGTCCTGCGGTGACCCTTCTCAGCAGGGGTGCCAGGAGTCTGAGGGTCTTGAGGCTCGATGCAGAAGATGAACTCAACGAGAGCACCGGTGACCAGGCAAGATGCAAGATGAGCCGGAAGGTAGTGGTGCAAGAACAGCTGACGACCCATGATGTAGAAGGGGATGTAGTGAGCTGCCCAGGTGAGGAAGAAGAATCCGGTGGAGTTGTACAAACGAGAGCGCGTGCGGTCGTCAAGAGCGTCCATACCACGGCGCAGAGCCAGCTGGTCAGCACCAATGATGCCTGCAAAGACAGCAAGAAGTGAAGAGGCTAGCCACCATCCGACTGGGTTTCCCAAGAAATAGATCTGCTGGCGGGTGTCGTTGTGCGTCCAGAAGGAGACACCGCGCAGAAGGAAGGGCCAAGAGATTGGCTGAGAGGCATAAGGGTGAGAGCTGGTCAGGGCGTTGTTGTGATAGAACATAGCGCGTTGGAGCTCAACCCACTTGCGGAGGAAGCTAAGGTGCTTCACCTGCTTGACCTCCTTTTTGTTGCGCTCGTCCTCCGCAGGCAGAGACGGAATGTCGTCGACATACCAGACATTGCTGGATTGCTGCACATTCTTGTTGCCGTTGATCTCAGCCTGCTTGTAGGCCCACTCGGGCAGAGGCTTCGTGTGGGTCCACATAGCGACCTTGGTCGGGACGTGGACAAGCTTGAAGTGGGACGACATAGTCTTGAAATCGCCCTTGCCCTTCTCAACCTTGATCTCGAACAGGGTGTCGTTGAAGCGTGCGGCATCCGCCTCGTCCTTAGGTACGGTGGTGAATTCCTGATTGGTAGGGTAGTAAGGAGACGCGACATCATGGGTGAGAAGGACGGTGTCGGTGATGATGTGGCGCAGACGAACGACATCGCCGATCTTGACACGCTGACCAACTTCACTAGGAAGCTCCTTTGCGGGAAGCACTTGCCAGTGGTTGTTGGTATCATTGTGAGGGTATCCGGTGACCTGCTGTCCCTGAGATGAGACACGACCATCATCGTAGCGGAGCGGGTAGCGGTCGGGGTGGCTGTGGAGGTACACCTTAGTCTCCTTGTGGCGCATGGAGATGGTATCGTAGTAGTTGATACCGACAGACTGAAGGGTCATGACATTATCGCTCAGAGTCTCCTGGAACTCGGGGGTCATGAAGTCGTCACCAGGGCCGGACCTGCTGAGGATGGTGAAGTGGACTTGGAACCAGAAAAGGTAGAGGAAGAAGGGAACAATGACAAGACCCACCACGCGCGCAGCGAAGTGCTTGCCAAATTCCGGCATAGACAATGCGCCCTGGCGGCGGTTGACGTCCATCAGATCCCATAAATCAAAGAGGACGGGCACACCGATCGAGAAGAAGGTGAAGACACCGACGTACTTGATGGAGATGACGCAGCTTAGGCTGATACCCGTCAACAGAAGCCACTTCCACCACTTGCGGCTGAACGGAACGTGTCGCAACTTGTAGAAACGAATGTATGCCAGGACGGAGAGGGCCATGAAGAAGATGAGCGATGCATCGAGCAGGATCAGGCGGGTTTGGCCAATGTGGGCGTTGTCGAGAAGCATAAGACCAGCTGCTGTGACGCAGGCGGGCAGGGAGTATCCGGACTCCCACATTATGAGGAAGACGATAGGAACGGTGAGCGCGCCGAGCGAGGCGGGCATAGCTCGGTATGCGACATAGGGAACGTGGTTGGTGATGTAGGAATCACCGATGTTTTCGAAGAGAAAGCTGCCATCATAGCCAACGAGCCAGCCGGCGAGGGCGAACAGCAGCTTTCCAAGAGGAGGGTGGACGTCGAAGAAGTAGGTTCGTTGCAGGTAGTAGGAAGCGAACTGCGCATCCTGTTAACGTTGTGTTCCAGCCTGATGCAGCTGGGCATTGCTCATTGCACGCAGCGGCGACAGTCCGACGTACCTTGCCAAAGTGCACTTCATCGAAGACTACCTGATCGGGGTGGGAGATACCCCAGAACCTCGTAATGAAGGCAAGCGCCGTCATTATTGTGATCGCGAGCTTGTAGTCCCATTCTGGCTGCTTCTGACGCGGCTTGTAAGGCTTCGCTTTCTCGAGGAAGTTGGCGGCCTTCTCAGAGATGAGCTCTGCTGGAGGTGGGTTTGGTGTTGTAGAGCGCTTCTTGCTGTCTTTCGCAGCGCGCTGCCTCACGCCGGCGGGGGAAGACATGATGATCAATCTAGCTGCAGTGTCAGTACAGAGTGCCAAGCTGCATTGCAGAAGCTATAGAAGACGTACCCCACGCAAATGACCCCAAAGAAAATTGAGTTGGAGAAAGGAACGTGAATTGAGGGTTTGGACAGATCGCCAGCTTCGTATGGGCACGAAAGGAGATCCCGCTAGTGTAAGCTCCACCTTGCGCTCGTTAAGGTTCCCGCGCGGCCGAGGTGTGATTGGTTCATCGCAGTGGCAGCTCCTTGCAGACCCCTTGTGAGAGCCAGACCGACCTAATGCTTTCTCTCAATTTCTGCTCATCTCATTTTTGGTGGCATGCAAGGCATCTGGTAAGTATGTTCTGACGATACACTACATCATACATTGGAATTCGTTAAGGTGGATGTTGTGAGGACTTCTCAAGGGAAGGATCTATGTATGTTTCATCCACTCGGCCACCTTCTAGACTATACTTTACGTACTGCAATCATCTCCGAGCTGCTTTTGATTTGACACTGGTATCTCACATGTCGTCCTCTCACTATGCCTTCTTCTTTCATTGCGCCTTCTTCTCCGATTTCGCCTCCAGCTTCTTCTTTTGCGGGATCCTGTAGGTTGTCTCATATCCGTACAATGCGCCTGCACCAAAGACCATTATGGCACCAATTTTCATGAGACCACCCATGTGGTTGCCGAAGAGCCAGATACTCAGCATGAAGCTGACCAACTTCCGGATATTCAGCACAATCGTGACAGTAACAGCAGACGTGTTGGCGCTCAGGATGTTCACACCCGTGATGCAAAGCAGCTGAGTGATAGCATTAGCCAGAAGATAGATGACGTGTTGCGACGTCGATGCGAGGAGCTTGTTCAGAGCGGGCGGCAAAACGAGCGCGACGTTCGGCGGTACCTGGAATGAATGCGAGGACTGCAGGCGTGCGAACTGCGTGTTGAGGGTTGGTGCGAAGGCAGCAAACATTGGGATAGACAGGAGATGCGAATAGAACAAGTTCGCTTTCCAGTCTTTGCCATGATCGCGGTAGACGTCCTCAACGTAGGCGCCCATGTAAGCGGACAACAGCTGGGCTACGAGGAGCACGAGCAGTCCAGCCTCGAAGGATGCCTTATTTGGGTCGGCGTTGGCGGACTGAGTCTTGCCCTGTCATTATTAATACTGTTTGCTGGAAAGACCGTCTATTGTGCTGACCTTCGATGATGCATCAGCCCAAGCAGACACCATAACTCCGAGCGTCAAAATGGCGACTGAGAAGATTTGTAGGAGAGAGTACTTCTTCCCACGAAGGTAGCCTGCTGCCATCGTAGTCACACTACCAAAACTCCTAAGAATAATGTGAACTGGGACGGAGATGTTGAAGGCAAATGCCCAATTGTTCAGCATATTGACTGTGAAGAACAAGACGGCGCTCATGACCCATTTGTGGAACGGCACCGGCGATGATCGCAGAAAGTAGCGGCCATTGGGGTCAAACTGGTAGTGCAGTGTTGACAGACACGTAAAGACGAATTGGAAAAGAGTGATCAGAAGGCCGCTGTCAGGCTCCTGTCTGGTATCGTGTTAGAGCGGTCATTGGAGGACCTGTCCAAGAACTTACTTAACGATAGCTTCAAGGCAGTATACCTTCACAGGGTCAGCGTCATTCCAATTGTGGCCTAGAATCTTACATTCGCGCAACAACCTCCAAAAATGAGCGAGAAGCTACTGATGACGGGTGCGAGGGCTGCCATGACGACACCAGCAGGATCTCCAACTTGTCGATTGACAAATCAAGATTGATTGCTATGAAACTTTCGAATAAAGAGCCTGGAGATGGTCAGTTGTGCGCAGGACGATACATCACATGTGCCTAAGATCGTAAGTACATGCTCCAATGAGGACACATTTTGATCATGACGCGCACGATTTTCTTTTATACGTGAAGAATGTAACTTACAACGAACGAACAGATTGCAGTCTTATTGGAACGATGTTAGTAGAGAGCCATGGTACCGGTACTGATTCGTGGTGTTTGATCGAGATCCAGGTGGTAGACGTGGAGGTTTAGCACAGAGCCTCACCGCGGGCGCTAGTGAACCTTCCCGTTAACCTGGGCACACGCCGTCATAGGGCTGACCGGATTCACATGCGCACGTGGGCCACAATAAGTCCATGGATAAGCATACGCGATGTTGATTCTGTATATGAAGTTAGACTTTGTTCGAGTGGGTGCGCGATCTGAACATTGATGATAAGTTCACCTCGCTCGTATAAGCCATCACAACGCCGTCGATGCATGTGCTTTCTTTGATTCTTTTGTTATTCACCACTGGCCAATTATCGTGGTGTTCCAATCTAATGCAGTCATCTCATGCCTTCGAATCGCGCGTCACGTCGTCAGTCATTCGCCCGCCCTTCCGCACCTAATCACCATGCGTAACCCAAATCTACCTTGCGAGCGCCGTTCCATTGGCCATCGCGAACGATGGAGGAAGAAATAAGGAGTAATAGATCATCAAGGGAGATGCAATCGAATGCTTCTATTTGTCGAAGGCCCTTGCAGATCAACCGCGCCGTGCATTGAAGGTCATTTACAACGCTGAGAAGACGAAAAGCTGGCAAAGCATTAGCACAAGAAGAGGTCGTTACTAGAATGGTACTTACGTTGTTGGTTGCTGCGATAGCAATGCTGTCCTCGAATGGATGCCAGCTCATGTGCAAGATCTTCTTGTTGAAGTCGATCTGATCCGCATCTGTCTCCTTCCTCATGCGTTGACCTTGCCCAGCTGCACCAGCAGCAGGGCTACCGGCTCTCGAACCACCCTTCTTTCCTGTCGGACTGGTTGACGAGTTCATCGGTGTGGGAATACCGACCTTCTTGGCTTTGAAAGCCGACTTGTCTGCCTGGAGAACGACCTCGGTGTCTTTCTCGGGGTCGGATGGGTAGATCATGAAGTTGTTGTTGTAGCTGCCAGTCATGACATTCTTGGCATCACCGGAGAAGACGACTTCGAACTTGTCGAAGATGCTGTCATTTTCGTATGTGTCGCATAGCCTGGGTCGCAGGTGCTCGTGGATGGGAATGGTCTTTACAGGGGTTCGCTCCATGTTTACGTCCCAAATTTTTACAGTGAGATAGTCGCGTGAGAGGATGTAGCGACCATCGTGTGAGAAACGGACATCGGAGATCGAAGAGATGATCTCGGAAAAGAACGAGCGAGAGGACGGGTCTTCCTCCTGTTCAAACTCTGCGCAAAGTGTTAGTTCAGAGTCTGCTGAATATACGGACCGACTCACGTTTTGCGTGCTGGTCACACAAAGCACTCTCTCGCATATCCGCCAGCTTGATTGTGCCCTTGGAACTGGCATACATGAACCAGTTGCAGCTGATGGGGTGAAACTCAGCTGCAGTGATGACCTCTGTGAGCTCCTCCATGTTGGCAGGCTTGATGTCGACGATGTTGAAGCTCTGGTCCTGGATGTTCAGGTTCCAGAGGTTGATTCGCAAGTCATCGCTACTGATGAAAGTTTCCCCATCGCTATTCACCGATATGCTATTGATGTGATAGGCGTGTGCGTTTGCGTAGGTCTTTCGCGGTACGGCAGCGACCACGGTGTCGTGATGAGTGAGGCGAGGTAGTTTTAAGTCGGTGGCGGTACGGAAGTGTGCGTTTGGGTTCCTGACAGGACCGCCTCCACCAGCAACCCCACCTCCGGGCGTCAACTCGTGTGATAGATTGTTTTCCGCAACAACTTTCAGCGACTTCTCAAACACCTTCCAGAGTTTGATCGTCTTGTCGTTTGTTGACAGCAGGTAGTGCGACGCATTTTGGCGGCGACACCATTTGATCTTGTTGATCTTTTCTTCGATCTCGAGGGACTTGAGGTAGTCGAACTCAGGCTCGTGCGATTGGAACTCGGTGTGGAACTTGTACTCGCAGGTCTTCTTCTAGGGGGGTGTCAGGTGTCGTGGCGCAATGTTTCGTTCAATCAAAGGTACGTACCGTCTCGTTCCTCTCGAAGAGGACCACGCGACCACCCTTGTCGCCAGTCGCCAGATAGTTTCCTGTCTGGTCAAACTCGACGGTGGAGATAATATCCGCTGGTTTAGTATGTTAGCCAATGCCGCCTGGGACTGTTTGGCTCCGTTGTTGTGCTGAGCGGTGGGGTGCCGGTGACGTACCTTCTGTTATATCTTCAACATCGCCCTTGTCACCGAAGCACCTGGCAGGGTCAGCACCATCTTCAAGAGAGGCCGCGCGGCAATGCGACTGCGCAGTTGGAGATCACGCAGACTACTGCTGCAGAGCTTCCAAGGGTCCACCTACTGTGTGAACTTCCACGTCGTGGGATTGCCCTCTGCGGCTTCTACCATGATTTCAGAACCAAGGCTGTGGACTCGGTCGAAAGCGATCAGAACCTATTGTAATCCCAGGTGCAGCAGCGCAGACAGCCGGTACAGCGACGGGCGAGTGGTGTGACAGCGGGGAGGTGATGGCGCCGCCGACGTTGAGGCTGGGCAGCAGTAATCCTGGATGATGTAGTGGCAGCGGTGTTTGTTGGGTCGACGAAACCGGCGGCAGCAGTGGGCGGCAGCGGTGGACGGGGGTGCAGCAGTCTGCGGGCGCGTGAGGGAGGCGGAACGACGGGTGCAGGCGAAGCGATGCAGGGAGACTCGGTGCAGCGCAGGTACAAGAAGATCTGGAGGCACTCCCAGCTTCAAAGCGGTCCTTGTCGAGCGCGGGGCGGTGACCGCCAAGGTGGGAAGGCGCGAGGCGAGCTAGGCAGGCGCTAGGACCGCGCACAAGCGAGTCTTGATTTTGACCACTTCAGAACTTCTGTGACCGACCCTTCGACAACTAACCGACAGGAGAACTTCACCATGTCCCACAGGAAGTTCGAAGCCCCCCGCCACGGCTCTCTGGCCTTCTTGCCGCGCAAGCGCGCTGCCCGTCACAGGGGAAAGGTGAAGAGGTACGCATCGCCCGCCGCCTGCGAAAATTGCGAACAGCACGCTTACGAGCCCGCACAGCTTCCCTAAGGATGACCCCAAGAAGCCCGTCCACCTGACCGCCGCCATGGGCTACAAGGCCGGTATGTCTACGATCGTCCGTGATCTGGACCGTCCCGGTGCGAAGCTGCACAAGAAGGAGATCGTCGAGGCCGTCACCGTTATCGAGACCCCTCCTGTAAGAACGCCAAATCTTGCAATTGGGGGCGCAGAGGGCTAACAAAGTCTGCAGATGATCGCCGTCGGTCTTGTTGGCTACATCGAGACTCCCCGCGGTCTCCGCTCGCTCACCACCGTCTGGGCTGAGCACTTGAGCGACGAGGTCAAGCGCCGCTTCTACCGCAACTGGTACAAGAGCAAGAAGAAGGCCTTCACCAAGTACGCCAAGAAGCACTCCGAGTCTTCCGGCCAGTCCATCACCCGCGAGCTCGAGCGCATCAAGAAGTACTGCACCGTCGTCCGTGTCCTCGCCCACACCCAGATCCACAAGACCCCTCTCAAGCAGAAGAAGGCCCACCTTATGGAGATCCAGGTCAACGGTGGCTCCATCGCCGACAAGGTCTCTTATGGTCACGGTCTCTTCGAGAAGCCTATCGAGATCTCCTCCATCTTCGAGGACAACGAGATGATTGATGTCATTGCCGTCACCAAGGGTCACGGATACAACGGTGTCACTTCCCGTTGGGGAACCAAGAAGCTTCCTCGCAAGACCCACAAGGGTCTCCGCAAGGTCGCCTGTATCGGTGCCTGGCACCCGGCCCACGTCCAGTGGACTGTTGCCCGTGCTGGTCAGATGGGTTACCACCACCGTACCTCCGTCAACCACAAGATCTACCGTATCGGTAAGGGTGACGACGAGGGTAACGCCTCCACTGACTTCGATGTCTCCAAGAAGCAGATCACTCCGTAAGTCTCGATCACTTTTGCTAGTTGATTGACTGCTAACAATGCATAGTATGGGTGGCTTCGTCCGTTACGGTGAGGTCAAGAACGACTTCGTCATGATCAAGGGTGCCTGCCCTGGTGTCAAGAAGAGGGTTATGACTCTCCGCAAGTCCATGTTCACCCACACCTCCCGCCGTGCTCTCGAGAAGGTGGAGCTCAAGTGGATCGATACCTCCTCCAAGTTCGGTCACGGTGCTTACCAGACCCCCGCCGAGAAGAGGCAGTACGAGGGTACCCTCAAGAAGGACCTCCAGACCTCTGCTTAGAAGTGTTCTGGCAGTTGTTAGGTGTCTCTTTTCGAAGGTTCTTTGGCGAATGGGATAGGCGCAAAGCATGGATGCCAATGATCATGAGCGTCTGATGCAAAAATTTAACGATTCCCCCAATTCACTCGATGTGTCACTTTCGCTAGCCACTTGTGCAACGTGAGACCATCGAAATTCCCATGTCAGAATCAGTGCTGTGCTGCGTCTTTCGATCGGCCACTGATATTACGTGCACAATCCTACGAGCAGCAGATTGATTCTTCAAATATTGACACCAGAAATTCGCGGATATTCGCATTACCGCATCCAAGTAGTTCCGAGCAGGCACAAAGCCTCTTTAAGAACAAATTCTCGACAACCAAGTCACAGACACAACAGTATCATTGTAGCAACCAGAGATTAATAAGTTTACAAGACACCACCAAAAAGGCACCAATTACGTCCTGAGTCTTCCCTCTCAGAAAAACTCCACAGAGCACGAGATTGCAAGGTTGAAAGCAAGACTCACTATAATGCAATTCGCAAGGCGATTGCTCGAGGCTCATGAGTGTTTTGCGCATGCACTTTGACGTGCTGTGGTGTGCAGACTGAGCTCTGCGAACGCTGATCGCCTTCTCTTCTCCATATACTGAATCTGATCCCGAGTAATTGCTTTCATCTGCAAATAGTCTCCAGTTCACATCTGCCCAGCAACAGCCCCAATCACCCAAAAATTTGAACAGCCGCTTCATGTTGTAGCGACAAGAGCATCTTTCATCTGCTAAAAAGCATAAATATTTACACAAGACAAGATTAGCGAAGCCTGGCCACTGTGCATTTGAGTGTACATGGAAACGTTTTCCGGTCGCTGGAGTTGTGGATTCGAGACTCTTGACAGGTCGGCCTCCGTGTGATGATCTGAAAACGTCTATGACGACGACGATAGCCAGCGAGAATCTACAACACCAGCGGCGAAACTTCCGGGCCTTCGCACCTGGGCTTGAATCAACACTTTGGCAATTTGTAACAGTACATCGCCTGGCCAGTCGTGAAGCCCAAGTCTGAAGCAATTGGAAGTGTCTAGCAGCTCTCTAGCGCTGGTGCTGCTCTCGTGGCAATTGCGGGTTATGCGGGTCGGATGAGGCATATGTCTGCTCAAGTGTAATATAATGGGCTGTATGCTCGCACGCAGTCAGGCCCACACTCCAACGTCCATCTGGGGCAAACACATCAAAATCAATCGTGAAAAGCCGGAGCAGACGCCTCGATCCCGCTGCCCCTTCGTTCTGCCGAGGTGCTTTTCCGTACCAATCAGCGCCTGCTCAAACTAGTTTGTCAGGGAAAGCGCGACTTCCATCATTGACTTACACATCGAGCACCGCCAGAGGTTTCCTACACCACCTCCGCTCTCCACTCCACGGCTACCGCCATCATGAGCTTCGCCAGGATGCGTCGCATGCAGTTCGCCAGCCAGGTGAGTCCCGTCTGAAGCTTTCTGCGCCGCCCACCGCCCTCGAGCTCCCGCGAACCCGGCATCATCCGCACCGAGGCGTGTGCCACACATACCACAGCACTCTGCCACAATGTCTACGATGGTGCCAAGGCTGCTCAATGGCTTCGAGGGCGATGCGTGGATGCAGTCGCTTCTTCCTGCGCATGTAGATGGGGCAATGGCTAACCAATACCGCCACAGCTCTCGAAGAGCATTCGCACACCGTCGCGTGCTTTCTCGTCGACACGGCCCGCCGCCCGCATCTTTGCTACCGAGAACCTGAAGGCCAAGGAGGCTTCTGGGTTCATCTCCAGCAAGTACCCCGTTATCGATCACGAGTACGATGCCATCGTCGTCGGTGCTGGAGGTGCTGGTCTGCGTGCGGCCTTCGGTCTCGCCGAGGCTGGCTTCAACACCGCCTGTATCTCCAAGCTCTTCCCTACACGTTCGCACACCGTCGCTGCGCAGGGTGGTATCAATGCCGCTCTTGGAAAGTACGTCTCAAGCACGTTACCCTCGTAGTGCAACAAAAAGCTGACATAGAAATCCAGCATGCACGAGGACGACTGGAGATGGCACATGTACGATACTGTGAAGGGCTCAGATTGGCTCGGTGACCAGGACGCTATCCACTACATGACAAGAGAGGCGCCTCAATCCGTCATTGAGCTCGAAAACTATGGCTGCCCCTTCTCCCGAACAGACGATGGCAAGATGTATGACCCCACGATGCCCCTGCAGCGGGAATGTACTGACACTTTCTAGCTACCAGCGTGCCTTCGGTGGTCAGTCCCAGAAGTACGGAAAGGGTGGACAGGCCTACCGATGCTGCGCTGCAGCTGACCGAACTGGCCACGCCCTTCTCCACACTCTGTACGGACAGTCTCTGCGCCACAACACCAAGTACTTCATCGAGTTCTTCGCTACCGACCTGATCATGGAGGACGGCGTCTGCAAGGGTGTCGTTGCCTACAACCAGGAGGACGGCACAATCCACAGGTTCATCGCCAAGAATACTGTCCTGGCTACTGGAGGTTACGGACGCGCCTACTTCTCCTGCACATCTGCCCACACATGTACCGGTGACGGAATGGCCATGGTTGCCCGTGCTGGTCTGCCCAACCAGGATCTCGAGTTCGTCCAGTTCCACCCCACTGGTATCTACGGTGCTGGTTGCTTGATCACTGAGGGCTCTCGTGGTGAGGGAGGTTACCTCCTAAACTCCGAGGGTGAGCGATTCATGGAGCGCTACGCACCTACTGCCAAGGATCTTGCTTCCCGCGACGTCGTCTCCCGTTCGATGACCCTCGAAATCCGTGAGGGTCGCGGTGTTGGCCCTGAGAAGGACCACATCTACCTCCAGCTCAGCCACTTGCCTCCTGAGATCCTCCACGAGCGCCTGCCTGGTATTTCCGAGACTGCCGCCATTTTCGCCGGTGTCGATGTTACCAAGCAGCCTATTCCCGTGCTGCCCACCGTCCACTACAACATGGGTGGTATCCCTACCAAGTACACTGGTGAGGTCATCACACAGGATGCTCAGGGCAACGATCAGGTCGTTCCCGGTCTCTTCGCCTGCGGTGAGGCCGCTTCCGTCTCCGTCCACGGTGCCAACCGTCTTGGTGCCAACTCTCTTCTGGATCTCATTGTCTTCGGTCGCGCTGTCTCGCACACTATCCGTGACAACTTCAGCCCCGGCCAGAAGGCTGACCCCGTCTCCGCTGATGCTGGTGCGGACTCCATCTCCGTCATCGACAAGGTCCGCACCTCCGAGGGTTCCAAGTCAACCGCCGAGATCCGCCTTGTCATGCAGAAGGTCATGCAGACTGACGTCGCCGTCTTCCGCACACAAGAGTCGCTGGACGAGGGTGTCAAGAAGATCCACGAGGTCGACTCGACCTTCGCTGATGTTGGTATCAAGGACCGCAGCATGATCTGGAACTCGGACCTCGTCGAGACCCTTGAGCTGAGGAATCTGCTCACTTGCGCTGTCCAAACTGCCGAGTCTGCTGCCAACCGCAAGGAGTCGAGAGGAGCACACGCCCGCGAGGACTTCCCCGACCGTGACGATGAGAAGTGGATGAAGCACACTCTGTCGTGGCAGAAGCAGCCGCACGGCAAGACCGAGCTCGGCTACAGGAAGGTCGTCGGTACAACACTGGACGAGAACGAGTGCAAGGCTGTACCGCCGTTCAAGCGTACTTACTAGATGTGTAGTGTGCATCGGTGAGTGGTTGCAAGGAAAAAGAGGGAGGAGTTTGTCTGTACTCTATGTATATTGGATGGTTGATTGGCAATGCATGTTAGAGATTTCGTACTTCAGTTCCCTTCGAACATACCAATGCAAACGAACAAACAATATCTGTGTCTGTCTGGCATTCATTAAGCTACATTCATAGAGCTCATGATAACTAGTCATACAAGAGCCTTGCTCTCCATCCATTGCAGTAACCCACGCCCTGTCTATCCTCGTCTAGTTGTACTGAGCGTACACTGCGGTGCTGTTGAACTTCAGGTTGGCTTTGATCACCTTATCCACAGCAGCCAAGAAGTCCTTTTCCGTTGCAACTTTGCGGCGAGAGCGCACGGCAAACATGCCCGCCTCTGTCGCCACGCTCCTCAGCTCCGCACCCGTGCTGTTCGGACACAGGCGCGAGATCAGCTCCCAACGGATGTCGCGCTCAACGCTCATACTCTTTGCGTGGATGCGCAGAATATTTGCGCGGCCCTCCATGTCTGGCAGCGAAAATTCGATCTTGCGGTCGATACGGCCGGGACGCATGAGGGCGGGGTCGAGTGTGGAGGGTCTGTTTGTGGCGAACATGACCTTGATGTTTCCGCGGGCGTCGAAGCCGTCGAGTTGTGTGATGAGCTCTAACATGGTGCGCTGCACTTCGTTGTCACCGCCTGCGCCGTCGTCGAAACGCGCGCCACCGACTGCATCGATCTCATCGAAGAAGATGATGCACGCCTTCTTTGTCCGCGCCATCTCGAACAGCTCCCTAACCATACGCGCGCCCTCGCCGACGTACTTCTGGACCAGCTCAGAGCCAATGACTCGGATGAAGGTGGCATCTGTGCGGTTGGCGACGGCTCGCGCGCAGAGCGTCTTTCCAGTTCCTGGGGGGCCGTAGAGAAGAGCGCCCTTCGGGGGGTCGATACCGAGGTTGACGAAACGTTCTGGCGACAGCAGTGGCATCTCGACGACTTCTCGCAGCTTCTCGATCTGCTCCTTGCAGCCTCCGACATCTCCGTATGTAACGTCCGGCTTGTCCTCGACCGTCATCATGGTGACCGAGGGGTCGATCTTGGGCGGCAGAGGCAGCAGGATCTGGTACTTGTTGCGGTCGACACCTACCCGCATGCCCTCCTCGATATCTGTAGGCGAGACGCGCTCTCCGAGGTTGACGACGAACTTGGCGATCTGCTTGACGTTGATGACATATTTGCTCTTCTCCGAGTCCCTCTCGTCCTGTATTATCTTGGTGCAGCGGGCGACTTGCAGGGGCTGTTCTTCTTGCATCCGTTGGCGGTCGGCGGCGATGTCCCAGAGGTGCGGCGGGGCGAGTCCGGTGTCTGATTCCTGGGCTGTGTGAGTTGTCTCCTTAGAGCGGCCATAATGTGGTGTTTGTTGCGTCGTACCTTCACGCCAATCTTCTCGTTTATTGTCTGCTGCTTGTCCTTGATCTCCTTCTCGAGCTTCCTGAGCTCCGCGCCGTAGGGAGCCGCGCCATACGTCTTCAGCACCTGGATGTCCCTGGGTGTGTCAGTCCAAAGATTGCGCCAGAAGGCACAGGAGATAGTTACTCGTCGGTGAGAGGTGTGATCTTCTTCTCCTCGACCTCGTCGTCGGCGAAGTTCTTCTGGTACTTCTCCCAGCTGGAGCCCGTGGCGCTGGGCATGTTTGCGGATCGGGTGGGGCGGGGTTGTAGGTGTGCTCGCGGCAGAGAGTTGGGGAGAGGAAGGCTCTGGCGGGTGAAGAGGGAGAGGGTGGTAAGCGGCGCGGTGGAGTGTTGTTGATGCGGGAGTGGTGATGATGGCAACTGCAGTGACGGCGAGTCGGCGGTCGGAGCTCTGGCTTGGCTTAGTACTGCCCGCGGCGGTCGCGCTGCAAAATAACTTTGGGAGACAGCAACCACGCGCCTCCACCCCACGATACCCCTCCTTTTGTCTTTGTTTACCGCATAACACACAAGATGGCCGCACAAGTCGCTAACAGCGGGAATGCTGCCTTCAAGGTAGGCCTACGACTGCGACAGCGTACGGCTGTACGTGTGGAAACATGCTGATGCAGCCTGCAGGACAAGGAGAAGCCCAGAGCTGTTCGCAGCGCCAACATCATCGCCGCGCGAGGTACGCCAGCTGCCGAGACCACCAACGCGAGCCCAATGCTAATCAAGACATGCAGCTGTGGCAGATGCGATCCGAACAGTACGTCCCACCACCGAGTGCGGGGGAGGCCACGACCGAATGCAAGATACTGACACGAGCTAGTCGTTGGGTCCGAAGGGAATGGACAAGATGGTATGGATAACGACAGAGCAACTATACAACACCACTGACGCTGGCAGATCCAAACCGGCAAGGGCGAGACCATCATCACCAACGACGGAGCCACCATGCTCAGCCAGATGAGCGTGCTGCACCCCTCCGCGAAGATGCTCGTTGACCTCGCACACGCCCAAGACATCGAGGCTGGAGACGGCACAACCTCCGTCATCGTCATTGCTGGAAGTCTGCTGGGTGCCGCTGAGCGCCTGCTGGCCAAGGGCATCCACCCCACCGTCATCTCAGAGGCCTTCCAGCGCGCCGCACGCGAGGCGATACAGATCCTGACCGACATGTCAATCCCCATCTCCCTCACCGACAGGCCGACCCTCCTCAAGACGGCAACCACCGCCCTTTCGTCCAAGATCGTCGCACAAGAACCGAAGCTGCCCATCATGGCCGTCGACTCGGTTCTGAAAGTCATTGACCCCAAGACCGCCGACAATGTCGACCTGAAGAACATCAGAATGATCAAGAAGCAGGGTGGTACTATCGAGGACAGCGAGATGATCGACGGCTTGGTCTTGAACCAACCCGTGGTGAAGAGCGCCGGTGGACCCACAATCAAGGAGAAGGCACGGATAGGTCTCATTCAGTTCCAGCTGAGCCCTCCCAAGCCGGACATGGAGAATCAGATTGTCGTCAACGATTACAGGCAGATGGACAAGATCCTCAAGGAGGAGCGCACATACCTGCTCAACATGGTCAAGAAGATCCAGAAGGCAAAGTGCAATGTCCTCTTCATCCAGAAGTCGATCTTGCGAGACGCCGTGAACGACCTCAGCTTGCACTTCCTCTCCAAGCTGAAGATCATGGTTATCAAGGACATTGAGCGCGATGAGATCGAGTTTATCTGCAAGAGCACAGGCTGCAAACCAATTGCAGATGTCGACTCGTTCACCGAGGACAAGCTTGGTTCCGCGGATCTTGTCGAGGAAGTTCAGGCTTCCGGCGCCCGCTATGTCAAGGTGTCTGGTGTCAAGTCAGCAGCATCGACAGTTTCCATTGTTTGCCGAGGAGCAAACGCGCTCATCCTTGACGAGACTGAGCGCTCTTTGCACGACGCCCACTGCGCAATCCGCTCCTTGGTGAAGAAGAAGGCTCTTCTTGCCGGTGGAGGTGCACCGGAGATTGAGATCGCGCACCAGCTCTCCCTTCGCGCCCGCGAGCTGACCGGCACAGAAGCGATCTGCTGGAAAGCCTTCGCCGATGCCATGGAAGTCATTCCCACAACTCTGGCCGAAAACGCCGGTCTGAACAGCATCAAGGTCGTCACAGAGCTCAGGCATAGGCACGCACAAGAGCAGAAGAACGCTGGAATTAGCATCAAGAGCGGCGGTGTCAAGAACGACATCGCAGAGGAGAACGTGCTCCAGCCCCTGCTCGTCAGCACAAGCGCAATCGAGCTGGCGGCAGAGACAGTAAAGATGATCCTGCGAATCGACGATATTGCCCTGTCGCGGTAAGCCTGGATGCAGCGGTAGACATGTATGAATCAGGATGCCTGTCGAGCAAGGCACATGAATAATGAAAAAGCTACTGAAGCGCACTTCACGCACCACGTCATCCTGATGCAAGCCTTTGAAGTGCACGTTGACTGACGTCCCAGATGCCTTGCGTGTCTCGAAACAGACTGCTGCAGGCAAGCTCGCAAGCTCATCTGCGTGTCGATGTGATGTCCAACCACTCATCTCTCATTCAGTCTGACAAGCAAATTGAGCAAGGGGCATCTGTTCCTCGACAACACCGCACTGACACCACGCTCACCATGACCTAGGATTCGGACTCGTCGCCCGCTTTCCTTGCACGAATGTCTCACCACCAGACATCCTCTCAACCCTTGCCTTAGCTCCTCGTGCATACCTCAGACCCACCATATCGTAGTTTCTGCATGCCTCCCATGCATGTCACTCCCCAGATCCGTTGCCCTGCAGCCCATGCAGCTTGTACAGCTCGAGCGCACCAAGGGCGTCTGGACACCATGCAAGGCATCGCAACTCTTCAACGCCACGTCACGCCCATGCAGGACGTCTTGGCCGGATGGTTCAACAGATCACACACCTCATCGATATCTTGCACTGAGGACGGCGTGCTCGTCAAGCAGAGCCAACAATAGTAGTCAGTCGTCGAAGCCGTTTGTTGCGATATCTCGTCCACCCTCCAAGAATCAAGTTCCACTACTCCTCCGCATACTCACTCACGCACAGTCTCGAGTCGCTTTTGCCGTGCATCTCTCCAGACCCCCTTTCTCACCTCGTCGAGCGCAGACTGCTCAGCAGACACGCACATCTCCGGCTCCACTATTAAAGAACACCATCTCAGCGCGGCCATGTGCCGTAGCAGACTCACTGTGAACTGTTGACCCTGGAGCCGTATATCAGGACTGCTATACGCTACTCCGGTTCGTGGCCTTGCCGAACTGGATTTTCGCGTGGTGAAACCATAGCCTCTCCCCACAGCCTGTTCGCATACCCGCGCACAACAACAATCATGATGTTATTACTGTTCTCATCGCGATCGGTCGGCAGTACAAGCGAAGCCGGTCGATCATGCGGGAGCCAAGGTTGTCCAGTATTAGTTTTGAGCGACTAGGATCTGGGTAGGTGGTTTGCGCGCTCCGGTGAACGTCTCAGTTCGTGTGGTAGGCTACTGTTTCAAGGCGGCTCAGGCCGCAGTGTACATAGCCGCGCTACGTGAACGACGTCAAGTGGGGAGCTTGCATCACGCTCCCATGCAGGGCTTGCGTGCAGTGTTGTTGCAGTTCTGCGTGCCGAGTTGGATATAATTGTAGTACGCTTGGGTGGCAGCCTTAAGGAATCCACTCGTTGCTGGTGCGCGTTGGTAAAAGCATACAGATAGCAGCATCATTAATGGATTCGGTAAGTTCCTTGGGATCTGCATCGGAGTCATCGGTGCGAGTCTCATGCGTTCGTTGTTGTTACTGTGCGTCATGCAGCTAGAGCACGGCAGTTGCACCATTGCCACGACAGCACTGCCGTGTTATGGCTTGATTAAAAACGTGACAAGGCTTCAAGGTGCTACTGTTTGAATACCGCGCATCTTATGGCCTTGATCATGAGTACTCGCCAATTGGGACAGGAAACGGCATGTCACCGCCATCGGCGGTGTAAGGCAGAAGACGAGTCGAATAGTCTGATCGCTTTCGGGAATCTGTACTAGTCCCACCGTGACGATTTCAACGCTTTCGGTGTTACATCTTCTACACAAGAGCCTGGCGTTTGGGCATAACGGTTGTCGTAAGGCCAGCTCAAAAGTTAGTGAGCCGGCGCAGAGGTAACTTTGGCGGGAGAGAGCATTCTAGGGGAACTTGCAAAACTTACAGACATGGAGGACCTAGACCAGGATGTAAGAACAAGAACTCCATGTGCCGTGGCTACCGGCGGCAAATGTCGTAGGCTGAGCCTCAAGGCCACTAGGTGGTGGTCACAGGGTCGGAAATTTACATAGCAAAACAGCGACGTGTGTCTAGTCGAGCGCCGCGAAGGCAGCTCAAAGCTTTTCATTCGATGGCTTCTTTCTTCTCTTCTTGGTCGCTACCTGTGTCTGGTAGAATGAACATTAAATGGACTGAAAATGGGAACGCCTCGTTCATGCATATCGTCATCGTACATAGCCATGAGTGGCTTGAAGCAAAACGCCCGCTAACATGCAACAATATGGTCGCTGAAGATTGGAAGACATGAGTCGTGTAATGGAAAGTACAAGGAAAACGGAACTTTTGGCTGCTAGGTTGTGTGAGTTCGGCCCTTGAGGCTTGTACGCTTCAGGAGTCGGTTGACGAGACTGCCTTTCGGCTTGGGCTTGACATAGAATGGTCCCTGAGTACCAGTCTGATCGTCAGTCAGGACAAGCGCTTCAAGGGCGAATGGGTCGTCCTGGACGGTAGCTGTCACTGTCGATTTCTGATGGTGGTGCTGGTTTTGAGACTGATTTTGAGTCTGATGCTGCCAGCCGTACAGCACTTCTTCGTCCGCTCGAAGCTCGGGCCGCGTAAGAGTCATGCGAAGCGTCATCTCGCGGTTCATGTGTCCGGGGCTAGGATGCGAGGTAGGTAGGCCATTCGAGTCGATCGAAGACATCTGGCGTGTATGAAGACGCAACGATAAGCCTGCGCTTGAGGGCGTCCGTGGTGAATCAAGATCGACGACGGAGTCACCATCAGACTCAAGACCTTGGTTGTCGCTGCTGTTCTCAAAGAAGGAAAGTGTGCCGTCCCTTAGAAAAGTGTGCATGTCTCGACTAAACTTGCGCGAGTGCTTGGCGACCGGAGGGAGGTGGTAGTGAGGCGAGGTGGACTCCTGCTCCGTGCTAGACGGAAATCCAAACTCGATAGCTTCATCAAACTTCTGCGGTGATGCAAGATACGTGCGTAGCTTTGTCCTTGTCTCGGGATCCTGATAGTACTTGGCCTCCGGATCGAAGGTGGGAGTCGGAGGCGAGTACGAAGATCGACGTCCAGGGAGGGCTGACGACTGCGATCGCTGGTGTCGTGGTCGATACTCGGCCGGAAAGATGAACAGCGGGGAAGCTGGACCAGCTGAGGCACAGGTCGAGTGACGGCTTGGCGGGCCGCCCAGCGACAATGTTCTCTTGAACGTTGCCGGGCGCGCTTTCCTGATAGATGGCGAATCCATGGTATCGATGAAGAATATACTGCTTGCTGCTTCGCGCTCTTTTTTGGATCTGGGTGAAAGGTTGAATGAAGGCCGGCAAGGGCTATAGGTAGAGATTGAGGAGCGGCGCCCGCGTGGTTCCCCTGACTCTGAAGATTTTTCAATGTTGGTGGTGGAGAAGTCAAAGTGAAAGTCGTGGAAGCGCTGTTTAGCTACCTCGTCTACTTCCTGATCGCGGGAAGGAGGAAGGAGCGCCTGGTCGCACTTGGCAAAAAGAATGACCTGCTCCTCACGGGAGAAGTGTTGCTTCCGCACCTTGTCAGGTAAGGAAAGAAAGAAAGCAGCCTCGGCTTTTGTGAATTCCGGCTCTTGCAGACTCCCTGCAGTTACAGTCCGCGCGCGCCGTCTGGAGTGAAGACGACCGAACGGTGTAGCTGCACGCGTGGAAGAGGATGACCCTGACGACGGCTCACTTGTCTGGTTACCGGTGCTGGCGGCCTGCTGCTGTTGTATTTGCAGTCGCTCGAAAGATGAAAAGTACTTCCTCCTGCAGAAGCGTGGGTCGTTAGCTTTGCTGCAGGTACTGGAACGATAGCGCAGTGATAACGCGCATCATCACATATGCGGGCAAATCAGAAAGAGTTGGGTCGACTCACTGTACTGAACATGGAAGCGCGTCGAAGTCGGCCTGCTGTAGCGGCGGAGGAACTGCCTTTGTTTTTCTCCCCATGGCTTCGGCTGCGATTTGGCGCAAAGGCCGGTTCTAGGTACATATGGGGGCCTGCAGAGAATTCACACCCTGGCCGTAGTGTGTCAACCTCACAATTCTGAAGGTGCAAGGGCTCGTAGGATGATCGTCCGGGAGAAATTGCCCAATGACGGCAACGACGGACTGGCGAAGGATTGAAGGGTTGAAGAAGCAATGAAGAAGCGAAATGGAGCTGGAATGGAACAGAAACAATGTGAGGGCTTATTAGCAGCATACGGCGACAGCCCGCATGTACGAAGCTGCGAGTCGGATGCCAACACGACGCTAACGCACCAGCGACGTGTGCTCCTCAACCTCATCTGGACCCGCCGGAGGCTTGCAGTGGATCAGGAACCGAAAGTCAATCAGACCGTCAGTCACGTCTGTTGAAGGTGCGGTCCACGGACCAGGCATACCCCTGGAACACCTATAAACAGAGCATCAGTCGTCTCTGAACGTACTCAGATGAACGACACAGCACGGGCAGCAAACCCACAACAGGCACCGAAGCTCTCCATTGATGACCCTGCGTGGTGGTACCTCGCACACAGACGCCCCCCCCCCCTCCCCCCGCCTCAGTCGTCTCCACTTCTTCCGCCTGAAACGCCTAAGCTAGCGTAAGCGGCCGTCGAATGGCCAGGTGGAACTCATCATCTAGCTCAGAAAAAGTCCTGGTTCTTGGAGAGAGAGTTACGGATGGAGCTCTTTGTGTTGAAATGCATTCCGGACTGCCCTCGCGGTTCGTGTCGTCATTGTTTGTTGGAGACCGCATGCCTCAGGCGGAACTCGCACCCGCTTTGCTGGGTCACGAGTAAGCTAGGCATCGTACAGAGACGCACAACTGTAGCACTTGCACGACCACGCACATTTTGTACTCCGTTACGAGCATGCGACTGTGGAACGACAAGAAGCTGAAGGACATGCACGATCCATGCTTGTCAATAACAATCCATGATCTATGCTGTGCTTGCTATGTCACAGCAGGGTATCTCCTCTCAACCAGCGCCTGTCAACAGATAGCAAACCTCCTAGAACGCGTTCTCGTTATATCCAAATCCCAAGTTCTGTTAGACGGAAGGCTTTCCGCCTGTCTGTCAACCCAATCTCAGAGGCGCGGTACGTAGCGCCAGGTCAAGATAAACTTTCGGGATATACCCCTCAGCCGGGTTCCAGGAAAATCCCCTTCAATGCCCACGTTTGTCAACGATCTGTGCAAGTCAGACGGGAAGCATTGCCAATAGAAATAGCTGTGCTCAGCCTCATGCTCCGGCTATGTCGTAGTAATACTCGTCGTCCAATCCCTCACGACTGGGTAAGATTGGCTCCTCCAGGCCTACGTCTTCGAAATGCACGTTCAGCAGGCGTATTTTCAGCCCATAGCCGCCGATGAAGTTCACAAGCTTATTGGTGTCTGCTGTAATAGGCTGTTGGTTCAGCAACATCAGCAGCCCGTCGAGCCACTCTGACGCAAGAGTGTGGCTCTGCGGGTGCAATTGTAGTAGAACCGACTCTTTGCGACCTGCGCCAGAACCACTGGATGCCTGTCTCGAGTGACTAGCAGCAGGCAGGTACCCATGGATCGTAATCTTGGTCGAGGTAGTCGCACGATCGTGTGGCAAGCTCTTCACAGTTCTATCGGACGAAGATGAAGATGGTGCTTCCGCCGAGACATTGCTCACAACAGAGGACACAATGGAGAGATCGACTGTCAAGGCATGTCAGTCACAGCGTTTACGCGCGCAAGCAAGCACCCTGGGCTGATCGGTGGCACTCACTCTTCTCCTGCAAGGTGTCCAACCTCGGCTCGGTCGTAGCCTTCTCGTCAAAGTCGGCGTAATGCAGATATCGTCGGTTGTGTGATAGTCGTACAAAACGCCACGCTGAGGGGACTGCACGGCTTACGGTCTTGCTGGTGACTGGCCCTCCAACCGAGCTATAGTCTAGGCCACTTGGGAACCACCCGCCTTGAAGTAGGCACCTTATCCTCTGCTCTTTGACGAATTGGAGGGCCTCATGGTTCAGTTCTTCGCGAACTTGTCTATGCAAGGTCAGTCTTGGCATGGACAGCGGAGCCGCCGATGTACATACCGCAGGTGATGGCCCCATGCGTCCTCATATGTGAGCTCGAGTAACTCCATCTGCAGCTCTCGCAAACGCTGTATCTCAAATTCAGCTAGCTCTTCTTCGACATCTTTGATCTCCCTTGTGCGATGTGCCTGGCCAACAACCTGTTCGACCAAAATCCGCACAAGCTCCTCGATCTTATCGAAATCCTCCACTTGAGCGCCTGAAGTCTTCCACAGCCGGATGAATGCATTGAGGCTGCTCGTGTGTACCCTCGACCAGTGTAGTAGCAACGGTCTGAAGGAGCGATCGAAGTTTGCTCGAGACTCGAGAAGTGTGTATCTCTGAGAGTCGAGATCATCCGCTCTCTCCACTTCAAAATGTTCATACAGGATCGATGTCACTGACAAACTTGCTCTAGCGATTGGACAACGCTGTCGCTCGGCCTCTGCTGACTGCTCCAGCAATAGCTTCTGAAACCCATCTTCATTCTTGTAGACGTAGTCGGTGAAGTCCATGAGGCCAAGAAAGCCCGTAGCTTCGAACTCCCACGCTGGCGACTCGGTATCAAAGCCTAGTCGCCGCCACTTTATCTTCTTACTGCCCTTAGATTCCCCCTTTTCGGCGGTGCTTGCGGTATGCAAGCCTCGAATTGCCCTTCGATGGTCTGACTTCTCCAAATCGACCTTCTCTTCCCGCCAGTTGCGCAGCAGTATCTTCGTGAGCGTTTGGAAGTCGAGCAGTGGGTGGGCGAGGTCCTGGATCGCAGAGCTCTGCATGAGAGCATACACGCTCTTGATCACACCAAGCTCTTGTAATTGCTTTATGAACTTGGGCGCCTCGAAGTCGGCGTCGTGTGCGATCGCATCGCGCATCAGCGCGTTGATCAGTTGGAGCGAGTTCGCGCAAAGGGCGTGGTCGGCGGAGGTGAGCTTTTCGACAAGTGATGGGAGGAATTGAGGTTGGGCGTCGACGGCTGGTTTGAGTCGCTGGAAGCCAGTGACACCAGGCTGAGAGGTTCGGTGGAGAGGGTGGCCGACAATCGCTGCCAGCACCGACATGGCACCTCGATTGACATTGACGAGCGGTTGCGCAACTACGAGGTCGACTATCTGTCACCCCTCCGTCAGTTATGCTCTTCTACGAATGTAATCCAAGACAGAACGCACCCTCGCTATGAGATCATCGGTGACATGGTCCCAGCCCTTGTCCAGCTCAAGTAGGCGCGCCAGCGATGTGAGGCCGTATGCCAGAGTGTTTCCTGTAGCATGCAGGGCCAGGAACCTGAGCTTTGGCAAACCACCTTCAAATATGAAGACGTCTGCAAAGGAAGGGTCACCGATCGCAGTCTGCAACTTGAACGCAGCCATCTTCTTGGTCGACTCCTCCTCCGCTCCCAAACGAGCGACTAGCTCGGAAACATTAATGTTGTCCATGGCTCAGTGACAGGAACGCGGGCGGTTCAAGGGCGTAGGATGGGTCGTGCGGGCTGCCAGTTCATAACATCTACCTCAGGAATCGCCAAAACATTCTGTGTCGGTCTCCAAAACAGTATACACAATCGCAATCCAATTCCAGCAATGGGGCCCAGGCCGTCTATGTATGGCGGACGCGCAGCTTGGGCGTTATCTGGCACGTGAAGCGTGTGATGTGGGGACCGCGCTTTCTCCTGCGTGCTAGCGCGTTTAGTGCCTGGCTGATGCCTTGCAGCACCTCCAACATCCAAGCTCAGTCAGGTTCTCGCTGTTCCTCTCATCACACTCTTTTCTTTGCACTGCCGTACTCAGCGCCTGTATTTTGTTGCAGCATATACTGCAGATTTTGCTTGAAGGCGCCGCCCATCACATTCTTTTGCACCTTTCACCGCTTCGCCGCCGCACGCTCCTTCCTCTCCAAAGGTCCCACCTGATCTTCTGCTTCACCAAGAGGCCGCCGCCATGGTCTACATCACGTCGGACCTCTTTGGTCCCGTCGACACCCACAGCCAACATCACCACTACTGGCACGTCATGACGGACTCATATCACGACCCTGCAGGTCTAGGGAAGAGGAAAAGAAGCCTCGACGGAGACGCAACACATAACAGTCGAGGCCTTCGCGCTCAGCATACTCCATCTTTCGAACTAAACAGCGACCACACATACTCACTGCACGCAATGGACCATCGCCCAGTGAAGCAGATGAAGCGCCTCGGCCCGAAGATTACGCTCGTCAAATCGACCTCACACCTTATGGACACCGACAGCAGCACAAGCCCGGCAAATGCCTACACAGGCGTCGAAGTTCAACCACACGCCGTCAGTGACCTACGAGCATGCCACGCATGCAAGTCAGCACCGAAACGCAAGAAAGACCTCGAGAACTACATGGATTGCAACCGCTGCATCGGTCGAACCTGCTACATTTGTGCAAGACAATGCCTCGGTGGATGTGGGAAGAAAGTTTGTAAAGAGTGTACCGCAGAAGTTGGGCAAGAGGGGGATTCGTGGTGTTTGGACTGTCTTCAACGGGAGCAGTACATGAAGTGAGCCAGAGAGTGGCTCGAGTCCCAACCAGGACGACGACAGGGTTTCGGTATTTTGGTTTTCTTAGCGGGCGTTCTGAGCGTTTGGGACAGCATCATCTTGTTAGGATACCTTACGAATGTATAGTATAGGACGAGCGAGGGGAGCGCACTTATGCACGTTGGAGCAATGCAAGCAAACGAAACGTCTTGAACTCACCACAAGGCGTGACAACAGTCAATCAATGTCTCCAATAACGGTTGCCCAAATCAATCCTCCGGCGGCTAAGGCACCGCCGAATACCAGACTCCCTTCGACTTGAGCAGGCCTGCCTTAATGGAGCCCAGTACATCGACCACATCCAGTGTTCCCAAATGCAACAAGCTTACCAAAGCTGTCTAAGTTGCGTCGAGTTCGAACATCCGATGTTTCCTTGTCAGCAATCAGTCACAGATCTTAATAGCTGCGGTCACTGCGGAGGATCTCGTAGCTGTCGCCTAGCGGTATCCTACTGTCTTTGCACAACACACGGTCATTGGACTGATGTACCGGGCCTGTAAGGTGCAGTAACCTCTCGTATCCGTTCATCTCAGCGATCCTCAAAGATCGAAAGTAACATATGCTCGTTGCAGTTTCGCCGCGCGTATCCACATCAGTGCAGGGTCACTCCGGGTTCTACTTAGGTACTGACGACTCGACAATAGCGCAAGTTAGAGTCATATGTATTCGTGCATCCTGAATGAGGTGAAACGCAGCGGAAGGCTCCAAGCCTGCACAACAAATTATGTATAGGTAGGTGGATAGTCTTCGTCCAGGAAGGCTCGCGGGTACAGAACCCTTGCTGGGCCGATCTGAACGGCTGTCATATCGACCCGGAGAGGATTATTAGAAATGGAAGCTATACTGTATCCTGCACTCGGCTCGAATCTGATCACACATCAAACACCGGGTATAGGCAGCATAGATCCGTCACAATAGACCAATTTGACATCTCAACCCCCCCAACCAAGCGAGCACTACAAACTTTAATTCGGCATATCAAAACCAGCCGCTACGCCCCGGTTGAACCTGCCATGCTCTCAACGAGTCTGATCCAGCAGTCTGCTCGCCATGTGTCCGCTCAGCCACCGGAGACGTGGCCGACCGCACATGTAGCTGCAGATCTGCAGATCTTGGCGATCTGCTCTCGTGGATCAAACGCCAACGACCCGTTAAAAGCACACGTTAGCCTGTCAAGCACATGGTGGCTTGGCTGCATGAGGCAAGAATCTTCCATGAGCTGCATTAGATTTCTAAGGGGTCGAAGATCTCGGATCGGACTGAAGCATATTCTCAAAAATGGACTGGGACGATGGTACGGTAACTTGGTTGCGTTGCTATAGCTAACCTATGCTTTTTGTGTGCGTCGTAAGCGGCATGATTACCAAAACACATAAAATCATGCAGATAAGCCGTTCCACGTACATTGAGACCGAAGACCGGATAGCAATGCGAACCCCTTCTGACATTATAATAGTGCAATGGTCGTGTTCATAATGAACAATTGCCGTACCCCATGGGTACCCATCTCGAAAATAGCCGCGTAGATCATGTATGATATACGCTAACATACTTTTGCTGCGGGTCCAAGATCGAACTCTGTGTAAATCCTTCAAGTGAATTAGCCCACCCCATAAGATATCCTTGAATGAAGACAGTGCAATGCGAGAAAACAGTGATGAGGTAGACAGCAGCCGGGGTATCACACCGAGCGTAGCCGTCGTCTTTGGTGGGGTTCGCCAGTAGACCGTCCGGTACGCAGATCAAGTGCCTGAAAGCCACACAGCTCAAACCACCGTCGTGTAGCAAATAACAAAGGAGAAGACCTCTCAGGCCATGCAGCTCGTTCGAAAGTACCGGTGCAGTAGAAACCAGTGGAACGATTTTGAAGCGTCGAAAAGTGTATGTGTCAACGCCCGTGATCCCTGAATGTTAAGATGGTAATGTACAAGAAGCCCTCTTGGACTATTCTCAGTATGCGAATGAGGTCTGTGTAGCCAGAGCGTTCAGCGGTGTGGGTGTTCGTAAGGTCGCATGCCGCCGAACTCAACGCCTTGCATCGCCGTAGGCGCGGGTGCACCCCATTGAGGTTGTTGGGATGGAGGCGGAGGCTGCGACTGTTGTTGCTGTTGCTGTAGCGGCGGCAACACATTGTTGGTCGGGGCCGGCGTACTGCCTTGCTGCTGTGCAAGTATTTGCGACATCTGCCCATAGACATGTGGGTTGCTAGGATCAAGTCGACGTAAGCTGTTCCACATGGTAGTCAATTCGTTCTTCAGAAGCTCGTTTTCTTCTTGCGCCCGTCGAGAGAAGTCAGCCTCAGGCCGGAGTCGAGCGTTCTCAGCACGGGCAGCCTCATGCGCTCTGCCGAGGTTCCTGATATACTCGATGGCTATCTCGCGTTAGAACAACGTTGTGCGATGAGGGGCAAAGACTCTTACATTTTGTGAGAATCTCCCATTTACTTGACTTGCTTCCAGGGGAATTGGGGAGTATCTGGTTGAGTTCGTCGAAAAGGTTCTTCATCTCGCTGCGGCGCTTCCTTTCGGCCATCTTGTGGCTGATACGGAGCTCAGGGGTTCGACTATAATTGCCACTGCCTTGAGCCATGGCATTGTGGTCGAGACCTTGGAGACTCGTCACGCTGCGGTGTTGCATAGAGTGATGGTGAGTCGTTGAAATGTCTGCGTGATGTTAGTAAGAGCGATACTGTGAGGACGGTGTGTGCGTGCCATTATCTAACCGTTTCTGTCCGGGAGGGATTTGTGAATCTGTAGTGTAGATGCTGCTGTTGATAGAAGTGGCAAAGCTGTTCTGGCGCGACGGAATATGGGAATTTCCTGCGCTAGACTCACCACTGCTTGATTGCCGCCTTTCATCCGGTTCGAATTCGGCAGGGAAAGCCCAGGCATAACCCTTGGTGGGAGCAGCAGCCATAGGATCTGGCATGCCAGAGACGCTACGAGGGTTTGGGTTGATCACGGGTGCTCGGCGTGGGGGATGGTTGGCACGGATGCCGCTGTTGCGAACAGACGGTGACAATGGAGAGACGCCATTAACACGTTGGTCGGGGTTGGTGATGCCTCGCTGTTGTTGGAGGTTGGAGACAAGCGAGACGCGCGATGTGTTCTGGCTGTCGTATGGAGATGCAGGGCTGATCTGGAGATGGCCCATCCCAACGTTCATGCGGCTGTCTACACTGCTGCGTCGAGAGTCGAAATGCGAACCAGCGTCAATGCTCAAGCGGTTGTCTCCAAATCCTTGGTTGAGGGAAGGAAATGGCGCATTGTGCTAGGAAGACTGTCAGCATGCTCTGCACGGGATTGTGAACGACGTACCTGTTGAGGGTGCGTAGCCTGGTGCCTGGCAGAAGATGGCGTGTCGGGCACGTTACGAGTCGGCGAGTCCTCAGCATTGAGGATCGTCTGAAGTTGGAGACCCATGTTGTTGGATACAGTGGAAGAGTCTACGTGATCGATTAGCAGTGCAAAGAGGGGACTTGTGAGGCCCTAGAGTAAGTTGTAGAAGCACTCACGCTTGCTCTGAGAGATGGACCAATTACCAGAATCACGAGCTTCGCGAGACTCAGAGTGCTGTCTGAATCGGACTGGGCTCTGTTCAGATGGGGAAAGGCTGCTGGTAAGAGAGGCAATGGAAGGCAGAGCCTGAGGGTGAGACCCGGTGCCGGGTGCAGGTGGCCGTTGTTGAGAGACAGACTCCATAGCAATGTCAACGAGCGAGGGCCGGTGCCGTTTGCACTACCTGAGGTTGGGAGGCAAATCTGGGGTGGGTTGCCGTGAATGGGTGGTGATGCAGAGCGCCAGTGGTGGGCGGCTGGCCAATAGGGAGCAAGAGAGCGAGGCCTAGAAGGGAGCGGTAGAAATGGGTGACTTTCCCGTTGCAGCAGGCTGCTGGACCGAGAGGATGGTAAGAAGAGAGGGTCGTGGTCTGGGGTCGAAGAGTGGCAGCAGCGTGGAGGAGGAAGATGGCCAGGGAGGCTGCACGCTCGAGAGGAGGAAGGTCGAGTGTCGAGGGCGCACGGGGTCGCTCCTACCCTTTGGGGTCGAGCAGACGTTTTGGCGGGGCAGCCAGCAGAACGAAATATCCTAGGCTAGCGCCAAGAGAATACTCTGCTGCGACGAGAGGCAGGCGCAGTTGTGTGCAGACTACACGCGAACAATTCCGCTGGGCAGCAGAGTCGCAGGTACTTGCACTGGCAGCCAACGCGGGCGATGACGATGCCCAGACGCTCTTCTTTTGGCGGACAGCAGCAACACCAGGCTAAACGAGTGATGGTCGCGCCGACCACAACGGATCATGGAGCTCTCACGAACGCTCGTAGCCAAATTGGACGTGGCTGCAGTGCAATCCTCGGCGGGTCTGCGTTGCAGCAAGGTCAATTGCAGAACCAATCTGGCTTGGCGCTGCGCTGGTACACAGCGTCCTGAAGGCGGGATCTGAAATTTACGCGATGACTGGCGTGCTGGCGATCTGATGCAACGTGCAGGCGTCCTGCGAGGCGTGCCAGAGGTCGCTGGTGAGCTTTGGCCTCTTCCGGGAGCAGATGGAGCAGCTGATGGGTGGCGCCTGGAGGTTGCACACGTCGAGTGCTGTCAAACTGGACTTCCCAAACAGATTGGGGCGGCGAAAACAAAGTCAGCGCTCTACGCCGGCTCAGCAAAGGCAGTCAGGCACTTGTCTTGCGGCACACGCAGGCAATGGGTAGAGTGAGAGTCAAAGGGGAGGATGGCCAGCTTCAGCAGACATCCAGGTCGACGTGAGGTTTGGGAAGGGTGAGGGGGCAGCACCTGTCGTTCGCGACCGATGATTCAATGAGCGCAGCGTGCCTTGCATGCACGGGGCCGCTCAGTTCCAAGGGCGCGGAGGGCACACAACGAGCCGGATGGAGACACGAACAAGCAGCGCGCAGCCGGTGGTCTGGACGTGTGTGCGACCGCGGGATGGATTCGAAGTGGAGGTGCTTGCAGCGGAGTGGAAAGCCAACAGTCACGAATGCGATCAGCAAGGGCACTCTGGGAGGGACCAATTAATGAGGATATCGATGCCCAGAACAAAGCCGGCCGCACGTGGGAATCGTTCAATCGAGGCCTCGTGTATCTAAACAAGCCCGTCTAGCGGCGGCTACTTGCAACTAATCTGGCACTCCCTGGCTCCGCGCGCGAACTGCTGCTGCTGGTCAGATGGCGATGCAGAATGACGCCCAGCAGCACGACATCTGCCGCACAGTCAGCGCCCAAGCCCCGGAGGGCGCGCCGTCGTCCAGCATTCCAGCACCGCCATGCGTGCGCGAGAGGCGCTGCACCTTCACCGTACCGTGGTGGTCCAACACCTGAGCCGCGAAGGCGCGGGATTCGTGATGCCGCCCGCTGTATCGCACCGCCCGCCACGAGGGCCACTTCCTCCAGGGCTCCACGTCTCCTGCCCAACCGGCGTGTTCGCCGGGAAAAACAAAGTCTGCGCTTCACTGACGATCCCCATGGCTGACACCACGCCGACTCGTGCATGCTGCATACAATAATGCTGCCAGCACTGCCGCTCTTTGCTTTGTCCGGGCAGCAGCGTGTGCGCCGGGATCGTCAATTGTTGCCTACCGATGTTGCTTGCGTTGCGGAATCTGGTCCCTGCTACACGTAGGAGCAGCAACGAACCATGGATGAACTGGTACCTAACTCAGATGAGACCACACGCTTCACGCTCCTGTCACCACGCGCCCGTCAGCAGTTCATCGGTTCTGGCTCCAACGACCAGAGAGATCGAAACAGTCGTTCTACTCAAAGAGGGTCCTCAAGTCGCTGGGTCGCTCCTCGGCCGGCTGCACCCACCTCGAGTCTCATGGATCAACATCCTTGCAACGGGTCCCACACGGCACCCTATCGAGGGGACGGAACACACAACAGACTGACCAGCTTTCCGTCTCGTCTCGTGGGCAGCGACATAACAGGTGGGTCTATCTAAAGTCATAGTCCTTTTGACACCTAACCGGGTCAATTCAATAATGGCTCTGACCTGCAGTACACTGTTCGATGCCCTGGGATCCACCCCTCATACTAGAATGCCTGCGTGGGCCTGTGCCGATCTATCAGGGAAGTTACACGACATCGTCAGCGGTCACGCTGCGTGCGCACACCCATTGAACCAAGGTCAGCAACCAGAGCAAGGCTGTTCTTGCGTGGTATGCGCAGCCTGGCGCTGGGTATAGCCATCTCAATGTCAAAGTGAGGTGCAGGACAGACGAAAGATTAGCTCACACGACCTCAGTTGCGCGCTCTGAGAAGGCCAAGTTGATTACCTGAAAGACACGGAATGCCGCACGATGACAGAGTTCCAGCAATGACACATTTGGATACCGTCAAGCGTCCCGGTAGACCTGCCTCTCTCCTTGACTCCTGAGACAAACAATGAAGATCAGTCAAGTTGCGGCCTGGTCACAGGGTGACACAAATGGACGGCTGAATTCCATGGTTGCAACAGCCTCACAGAATTACCGGCTAAGCGCGGCCAACTCATTCACACGGTCTGCATCTCTTGACGTTTTTGAGCATCTGCCTCCTAGTCACTGACTCAGGGGCATTCGAGACGCCCATATCCACCACCGCATGTACGCCTCTTTCTTCGAAACCTGGATTGTGCAACAGTACGCAGGCCCGACAACCAGGTTTCGAGGACAACGGCTTTCGTGTCAGGTGCCAGTGCATGCTCTGTACACAATACAGCTGCCAGCATGGGCTCTGAGTCAGGCTGGCTTGGTGTTGCTATTGGCTTTGATCCAGGTGAAGAGGCGATGTCTCTCACCAGAGCGCCCATGATTTGGAAGAGCATCTCTGTTCGTCTCGAGAACATGTCGGTCATCTCCACGCCCTGCGTTGACCTGCAGATCTCGAAACTTTAGGGAAGTACGACTGATTACGGGCAATGAGATATCCACAGTAGTTCAGTACACAGCCTGCTGTAGCTGCTAGCCTTGCATTGGTCGTATAACATCACTACTTGGGGTAAACGCTTACACGGCAGACTGCATGTCTGCGAGGTACGGTCAGGTGTACCACGACCATCTGGTCTCGTTGCAGACCCTGGCGATAGGGTATAATACAGTACTCGATGTCATCGCTGTCCGATCTAAGCCACCTATAGACGTGCAGAATCTGAACAGCCCTTGTGTCGCCAGAGGACAACACGTTGCTAGGACAGGCTCAAGCCGAAACACACGAATTGAGACCTTCCGCCGTGCGGCGAGCCTCGTAAGTCAGCGGCAAGTAGCCGTTCATAGGTGGAACTGTTGGGATTCTGAACGTAGCACAGATGCAGCTGGTACGTAGCTGGCAGGTTGCACCGCACTCAAGGGTAGTCGACAAGGCTCAGCACAGCAATTGCCGGCAGTTAGAGTCGCTCCGTAATATCCATCAAGAGATATTCCGAGTGACATTCCAACAGAGCAATTTGGGGCGGAAAGTTGCGAAAATGCCTAGCCTTCTCGCTTCCTCCCATGAACAACATCCAAGATACCAATGCGTACGACGTCCGACTCCTGCAACTGTATTCGTGAACTCACTCGGCAGCTCATTCCGGAGGCGCAAGAAGGTTCCGTCCCCTTTACCCACCACTGCACAGCATGCAGCACAACCGCGAAAGGTAATCTACATCAGACATGCAGTAATAGTGAACAGCACTGTGTCCGTTGGCTTCTAAGCATCGCCAACAACGATGTTATCATGTCAAAGGTCGACCAGTAGCTAGCGCTATCTTGGTCAGATCTGATAGAGCCTTCCTCAGCTCGGTCAAGACCGAAATACAATTGAGACTTTGAGAAATGCCTCTCTTTTGATTTTTCGGTCATCTTTCCGGGCACGCTGAACGGAGAACGGAGCACGTTACACAAACGGTTGTATCCACCGGCAACCACGGTACTTGATGATTACTCCGCATTTGACCCATGGATACACTTCACGGTTGCGTAAAGTGCATGGGCCCATGAAGTGCCAGTGCCAAAAACACGTTCAGAAGAGAACTTGCTCAACGGCCCGTCAGACGCCGTCGATCTCTCGCCAGAAGAGACCATGACTTCCGAGCAGGGGTCCCCAGCTCTGCAAGCTATCACGTGATGATGTCGTAGTGGGCTTTGCGGGGAACACTTCCGTCGACACGATATACGGCGCACATCCTGAGAACGAGGTAAGATGGCTGCCACTGCGTCAGCTGCGCGCGTAGCACCCGTGATTGATACTTCTGCAGGAACAGGACACAATTTGAAGGGTCAATCAATCTTGCCGTTCTTGCGACTGCCACGCGAGTTGCGCGATCAGGTACGTTCCAAGCTGCAAAAACAATTCCTTAAACAACAGACTAGATCAGCTACAGGAGCGGCGTCGTTGCGGTGTTCAGATGGCTTCCAGAAATTCGTACTTGCCAGGGGTCACGGACGACCCCCGAGATCCTTCGAGTGTCTGCGGCTTCTGCGGCCGCCTGATTGCTGTTCAAGAGACAACGTCGAGGTCGAAACTAATATTGTCAGGTCTACAACCATGCCCTCAGCATACCTGACAGACGGAGCGACCGTGCCCTCCGCATCGAACGCCGTAACCTGAAACACTTCCGTCCTAGTGCCGCCGCCCTCCTCCTGGTCTTGCACCACGAATACTTCCTGCTCAATCGTCAGATCGCACTGGAGGCACTTGAAGCTCTCCTGAAGAATCATACTGTCTTTCTAAGTTGCGGACCATTCGTATTGAAGTCGCTGCTTGAAGTCGTCGAGACCCACGAGCCAGGAAAGCAATGGCTTACGTGGTTGAGAGCTATCGAGCTGGATTGGGTCACCTTTCCAGATCTCCGCATGTATCCCCCAGACCGCACACATGGGAGGGATGAATGGTGGTTTGAAGCCACAGACGAAGAGTACGATAACGAAGAGGTTGATGTCGATTACATCCGCGGCGCAGCGTACGACAGCCACTTCGACGAGCACGACCATACAGGCGGATACTACGACGACAATTTCTACGATCCCTCAGACGCCGCGCTGTACCCCTCATACCAGCATCAGGCCCCCGCGCTGAACCCTAACGCCGCTGCAAACGACATCTCCACGCTCTTCGACCACAACCCCTTCCAAGACGTCGAAGAAACCTACCGTCCCGCGATGACCAGCACCGCCGAAGACCTGACCACGAAGCTCGACCTGCTGGTAGAAATGGAAGTTGCACCTCTCTTCTCCTACCTTTCGAGCCCCATATTCCCATCTCTAGCTAGCATAACGCTGCCGCTCTACTTCATCAGCCGGGAATCCTTTTTTCACCGCCGCAATAGCAGACCCGGCTACACGCTGCCGCTGAAAGTGCGGTACTGGGTACACGTTGCTTTCCACGCGTTCCAGCTACTGCATGTCGGCGCCATCTCCGAGGTCAGAGTCAAGTATATGCCCTGGGACATCTGGGCCAGTATGGATAGCTGCGATGATCTGCACCGCATGGTGGAGCGGGGCGTGTGGTTGAACGATCCGGAGACGGATGGAGAGGGCGGTGAGCGCGAGCACGAGGGTGAGGCGTTTCGATGCGTCTGGGCGATGCTGGTGGAGAAGGGATTGTGTACCGGGCAGGGAGGTACGCGAATGGGTCTCGCTACCCAGATCAGGCTGGTAAAGTGGGATGGTGAAATGGATAGCTACCGGGTGGGGGACGAGCTGGAGGTCGTGTTTACGAAGGACGCGCCCGCTGCGCCCACAGATTTCAAGATCTCAGCAGAAATGGGACGCCAGACCTAGACGTACATCTATCTCCTTGATTACGGTCTGTCGGGTCAGCAGTCCATAAACGAGCATAGCGTTGAATAGAATGAATACATGCAACCGACCGCGGCACATTGATCTTCTTCTTCATAGCACTATGAAAGAAGAGCTCGTCGAGGTCACGTTGTTGAGGCAGTCAGGTCGTCGATTCACACACGCATTCTTGAGCAGTCATGAACAAACGTTATAAATTGCAGCTATGTCACCATGGTATACCTATGATTGCGCCAGCCGAAGCATCCTGCTGTGCCAATGAGGTCGGAGATCGTAGAACACATGAGCTTCCCAAGTTCGCAAAGACTAATGCAACTTCGTGAAAACCAAAAAAAAATGTTGTACAGGAATGTGACCAGCCGTCTAGAAGTCCCAGAAGCTCTTGTCGGCACCCTTACGTCCACCCATACCATCACCGGTAGCCTTGATCCCCTTGTGGTTTCCAATGCTCCTGTCGTCGACCTCTGGCTCTGGCTCTTGGTCAAAGAGCGAGAACTGTGTACCGGCACGGTTGCCCATGCCATTTCCAGCAATGTTGATCTTGTAGCCCTGCTGCGGCGACTCATCGTAGAACCCGAAGTTAGACTTAGTAGCCTGGTGAGCTTTTCCAGGTTTGTTGTTCTCAGTAGACTTGCCCACAGGTGTGTTATCATTCATCTCCCAGTGGGCGCCGAAATCCTTCGAGCGGTTCTCGTTCCTGACAACCTTGGTGACGTCCTTCAGAGGGCGATTGTCGCCGTGAGCGGTGCCCTCATCGTCGTCATTTGCAGTGACGTGATCCTTGTAAAGCCCCTGCCCCTTGTTGGAAACACCACCCTTGGTGGGAGCTGCAGTCTTGCGTGCAGCTGGTGTACCATCGTCCTCGAATTCGAATTGGTGGCCAGTTCCAGGGCGTGCCTTAATCACGCGCTCGACGCGCACAGGTGAAGTCTCGACCTATGAGCTGTCAGCAAAAGTGTTCTCCATCGTCTTGCACATTGTCGAAATCGATCCAAGGCTATGGACATTGTGCCTGCACTCGTGAATGCTGCCGTGCGCACTTTTTCCACTTACATCATCGTTTTCCCAGCTGAAAGTCTGTGCTTGAGGGTTGTTCTTGGGGTTTGTCTTCTCAGGTGTGACGAAATCCTCAAAGTCCCAATTGGCCTGGCTCTTGCTCTTGTCACGGGGTCCCTCCTTCTTTGATGCGTTGCGCCCACGCGGTGTCTCCTCGTCTTCGCCGTCGCCGAATTCGAAGTGGTTGAACTTCTTGGGGTTCGTCTTGGTGACCTTGAGCGGTGTAGTTGCGGCGATCCTGTCCTCCTCTGTCTCATCGAACAGGCGGTTCACCTGTGACTGCTTGTTTGCGCCACCTTTGACCGGGATGCGTTGATTCACTGGCGAAGGTGATGGCGCGTCGCCGCTGACAAAGAGCTCTGAGTATTCGCGTGGTGGGGGCTTCGCAGACGTTGCGCGCGGTGCTGTCGGGTGCGCGCTGGGCAGCTCCTCCTCGTCAATCTGACGGCGCTCGAACAGGGACAAGGAAGCGTGAGGGTCGTTGAGAGCATTCGTGGTGGAGCCGCGCGAGCGAATGGAGACCTCGTCTGCACCTCGCGAAGCGGTCGAGGGGCGCGAAGATGGCGCTGAGTCAGGCTGTGCGACCTGAGCCGAGGACTTGATCAATTTCGCCTGCTCGGGGCCTTCGCGAATAGGCCAGTTGCGGGAGCGCGCTCCTATTACGTCGATCTGCTTGAGCAGAGAACCCTGGTCCCAGTACTGGCGGACCTGCGTGATCTTGTCCGAGCTGTCGAAGTGCACGATGTGGACCTGCGTCGCCCGTTAGTCTGCGCTCAGTGCCTTCTAGAAGCTGGCTTACCATGGGGAAAGTGACAGTGCGGTCTGCGACAAAGTTGTCATCGAGACCAGGTAGGTACGCGCCTCCGCCGTTCAGGAACTCGATAGTGGTCTCGACATCCAGACTCAGTGCATGTCTGCCCTCAACAACGCTCACAACTTGCTGCTTTGTCTTTTTCAGCAGCTTCTCCTGGACCTGAAAGTGCTTGATGATCGCGGGCGCATCCGTGATGGTGGTGAGCGTTGTGATGTAGTGCAGCGCCGCTTTTTCTGCGAGAGCGCCCTGCGAAGGGCGCTCGAGGAACCTCTGGTACGTGTCGCTGAGCGTCATGGCGCAGACTGTCGCAAAAAAAGGCTTCTACTGAATGCTGTGTAGTGGTGCGGACCTAATAGATACGATTGTTGTTGGTGATGGGGTTTGGTGGTGGTACACGGGCTGTAAACAAACAGTCTGCAAGGCGTGTTGTTGTCAAGAAGGTGAAAAGCAAAAGGGACACGAATTGCGGTTGCCTTCTCCCGCGGCATCAAGCCTTCCCCAAACAGAAGGCACCACGACCACTCCTTTGCTCATTTGAACGCTCCATACAGGGGCAATCCCGCCCGCTACTCGTGTCGTTACTGCCTGGGCTGTTGTTTGGATCTAGCCTCATTTGTGCGCTACTAAACCTGTCAACTGCGGGGAGGATCTCCATGGCGAACGCGTGGAGTGCAGTAGAAGGATCGCGATGCGATCTGGGTGTTCACTGCGATTTGCTTGCTGTTAAGCTATCAAGATGTTGTACAGCAAAGCGTACCATGGTCGCTGTATGTCCCTATTCGATGTGTACCAAATTCCGAGCAGCGAGTTGGCGTGTTTCAAACTGGGGCCTGCCATTCACGTGCTTCTTGACCGCAATCTCACGAGAACGGTGCATGACAAAGGTAATCGAAGCGAGACGTTGGAGTCATGTTGTGCTGGACACGATGTGGAATAGCGTTTGGATATGCAGTGGTAGATACAAAAGGAAACGCTACATAAGCTAGGAAAAAACCGCTGAGTATGAACAACATAGCAAGAAGATACGTTTAGTCCTCATCGCCAATGACAAAGTGTTCTTCAAGCCTCTCATCGACGACCTCACTCGCATCGAAATCGAACACACTTTCCCATTTCAAGACTTCGCCCTTGAAATCGAGGCCAACAGTCAGTCTCTCCTTCACAAACCACGCACATCCAGCACCTGCTGCCCCAAAGACAGCCAGGCATGTCCAAAGGGCGAAGTTGGTAGCTGGGACGCTGACATCGCTGCTGAAGAAATAGCTTGCGCCGCTGACGGCTACAGCGAAGGCCCTGAAAAGGGATGCTACTTGCATCATGCCAACGACTGTGCCTGCCGAGAAAGCATCGGGGGTCGTGTTCAAAACCAGGACCAAGACGAGAACAAACGCTCCACTAGCCAGGATGTGCTTCGTGAGAATAGCCAGGACAGATAAGAGAGGTGCAAGTCCAGTGCATGCTGCCAAGAGAGCGAGGAGTGGTGTGATGATGTAGATAGCAGGGAACAAGAGCGAAACGGTACGATAAAGCTTTACGATGCCATGCCTTTCCATCATCGTTGGGATGACAGTAAAGATGGCTGCGGCGGCAATGCCACGCACGATCAGAACAACGACACTCAGCCATTCGCAAGGAATGCCCATGCCGCCGTGCTGTGTGCTGCTGTGGCCTAGGTGAGGAAGAAGAACGTCAAATGTGGAGGCGTGGAGGGACAGAATGCAGAATGACGAGAGGAGGACCAGGAGGGAGGGCGCCTGCATGAACTGCGTAATGGTGATAGGCTCAGGCCTCGCAAAGTCGACAAGGGTGATGTTAGTGTCCTCTGAGCTGCGTGTAAGGAATGCAGCTTTCTCGCAATCCATGTCCGCAGAGTCGTTCGGTGCATTGTGATGGAGTGGCAGAGACTCCTTCAGGAGGACTGAGGCGGTCATTGCGATGGCGAACAGAACAGCACCACAGGCCAGCTCTGAGCCGAGCGTAGGAAACTTCTCCCACACCATGCCGTACGCCCGGAGGCTCTCAGCGACCATACCCTGCGCAAGTGGACCCACAGAGCCACACAAGGAGACCAAAGGCAGCTTCGCTACGTTCCTTGCTCTCGCTTCTGCGGTCGCGCTTAGATCTCCGATCATGGTCAGTGAAGTGCAGACGACTGCTGAGCTGACCATGCCAGCAAAGAACCTGAAAGCAGCGCAGGCAGCGAGGTTCGTCGCAAAGCCCATACTCAGACAGCAGACCATCATGCTCCACAGGCCAATTAGTGTGACGCGCCGACGACCCATTCGGTCAGCCAGGTATCCCCAGAACAGGCCGGTGGTGCCGCCGAAGGCATATGCGCAGTCGAGGATACTACGGAGATACGATGTGGAAAGGTTGCCGCAGTAGTCGGAGGACGAGAGCAGCATCTGGAGCTGAGGCTGGAGACTGGAGGCCATGATGCTGCAGGTCGTGCATTAGCGCGATTGTCCTCGACTCAGGGTCCTGGGATGCATATCGAAGGCAAATAGCTCATGTGAGGGTGTTAACTTACGCTTCAGCAAAGAAAATCACGTAGACGAGCACCATTTGCCGTCTCCGTGAGCTTGTTGTCAAATCTGTCGCGTGTGTGCTCTGCTTCTCCAACTCTTCCTCGCTCTCGCTCTCGTAGCCGTATAATTCCTCCTCGACTGGTAGAACATCGTACTTTGCCAGTTCCTTGACTGGAATCAGACTCCTGGTTCGCTTATGGAAGCCCAACATCTTGAGAACCTGTAGAAATGACGTGGAAAACCCGAGATTACTTAAATGGCGCGAATCGGTATCGCGAATTCGTGGAGGCAGGATCACGACCAGCGTTTCCTGAGTAAAGAGAGACAAGTTAAAAATAGGGATTGGACAGCCGGATTGGCCTAAGGATGTTCAAAAGAGAGTGACAAGAACGCGTCTTCACGACGACGACGACGACGACGACGACGACGACGACGACGAGAGCCTCCGCCTGTTGAGGATAGAAGGCAGCATGACGGCTCAAGAGGGGGCGCCTTGGTTCGTAAGCCGCTCGAGCGTTTCAAGTCCGTGCCATTTGCATCCGATGTCCGTTCCTGACCCACTCAGCTCCACTCCGCTGCTCAGCTCAGGGCGCTAACTCTGCCTTGGTCGTGCCATCTTTATCAAAAATGATAGTCCGTGATGTCATCCTGTTAGGGGTTAGGCTGATGGTGGTAGTGCTGGATTTCGGACCCTGGTACGCCTGGCTCTGAGGCGTGTTGATCAATGCACATTCAGGGTCCAGTGTGGTTGCTGTGATGCGACGGAGTCATCGACGCGGCATGTGTCACAGCGTTAGAGTCACCACACGCCTTACATCACTTGCATTTTCGAAAGCGTAGTTTCCTCCACAACTTGTTTGTGATATATCTGTTCTACACTATCTGATGACCTCGACCGCACCTGCTTCTTCCACGCCGAAGGAGAGAAGGGGGGAGATCCAATCAATTACGCTGCTGGGGAGACGAGAGATCCAAAGCCATATGTTTTATGGATTTTCTGTTCTGAGGGTGTACCATGCCACCGCGAAGCAGAGGGGGGAAATCTTGTGTGTCATGCAGTATCCATACCGTATCCGTAAACCATCTCTTATGATGTTCATTGTGCTCGCTATGCGCCATGAAGACAAAGTGGGAAAAGATCCTTATTCAAATGCACATCCATCATCGTATACAGTGCAGACCAGCGTTTACTGCTGGTTGCTGGAGTTGAGCCCCAAAATGTCATCCAATGTGGTTTCCATGGTGGTGGCGTTGTAGAAGTTGTTGTCGAATTGCTGGGCTCCACTGTCGAACTGCCCTCCAAGCTGATTGAATTCAGGGAAGAAGTTGGCAGTGTTGTTCATGGACATGTTGCCAGCCGGCGCCGAGTCGAATAGGGTGAAGTCCTCAGTCGGACGACTGAAGGTCTGTATGTCCAAGCAGTCCATGGCGTCACCAAAGCCCTCATCGACCTGCATCTGGGGAGAAAACAGAGTGACATCTGGCTGCGCCATTGGAGACAACTGAGTAAGACCGAGAGTGTGGTTCGAGTTCATGGTGAACATTGGCTCGTTGAAGTTGAAGTCGGTGCTCAAAGCAGGCGTATATTGCTGAACGTTCATGTTGAAGTTCGACCCCATTCCGCAGTCCGTGAACATGGGAACGGTGTGGTCAATAGCAATATCAGCAGGAGTGACAGCAGCCTCCATGAAGGAGTTGGGCTCGACCGGCGAGTTGCTGGAAGAGTATGTGAGGTGCGTGCCGTCAGTTGTGATCGAGTCACGACGGTAGTCATCTTGGAAGTTGTGCAGGCTCATTGCCGGAGTCTGGAACCCCTGGAAATCGAAGTCATTGACCAAAGGCACAGATGGGGAGGCCATGAAGGGTGTGATTGGCGTAGTGAGAGCAACAGACTGCGGTGTACCAAGGAAGGGAGTGAGAGGAGTAGCAGGGCTGTTTCCAAGTGCCTGGCTCTTCTTGCGGCCATTGCTCTTGGATCGAACGTATTCCCAGCCGTGAGCCTTCTCCATGTGCTGTTTGCAGTTCGACTCGCGCTTCGAGGCGTATGTGCAGGGAGGATAAAGGCACTTGTACTGCGCCGGCGCAGTAGAGTGCTTGTCGTTGACGTGCCTGTCACGCTCCTTCTCGGTGGGCCAGCCAAGGTCAAAGTACTTGCACTTCTCTTCGGAGCACTTCCAAGGGCGAGAGTGTGTCTTCTCATGCTTGGTCAGGTCGCAAGGGCGCTTAAACTCTTTCTTGCAGTCACGGCACGTGTGCAGAACATCGCCAGGTTTATCGGACTTCCTACGGCGAGCCATCGAGCGCATGACGTCGTCGTCATCCTCAAGGTCCTCTTCGGACAAAGCACGCTTCCTGTATGCGTTCTCGAAGCCGGTCGCGAGGGGAATGACCTTGCCGTCCCTCTCGCGGACGAGTTCGACAGGACGGCCGTCTTTGCTGAGACCACCACGGAGGGTGATCTTCTCATCGCTGTCGTTCGAGTGATTAGCCGAGCGCGTAAAGAGAAACGTCGCGGCGCGATCATACCGGGAGTAATCCATCTCGTCGAGTTGCTCTCCTAGAGCTTCTTTTTGTCGGGTGGCGGCCATGATTGCAGCGTATCTACGGATCTGTTCGATCAAATCGAGAAAGTAGTTGTTAGTGTACGGGCGGTCGGTTGGTAGTCGCTGGTCGCGTTCCGAAAGGTAGTCGACAGTCGTATGAAGTAATTGAATTGATCGCTCGCAGAATCGAAGGTAAGATGCCGGTGATGCCGAGAACTCCTTAAAACCGCGAAGAATGCAATAAGCTTTTGCACTCTCTGAAAGATAACGGATACCACTTACCGGTGCCAGAAAGACGAGGGTCTTTTCGAGATCACGGAGGTTGCAAATACTCTTCTCACCTATGCGACGAGGAACGTCCTGGATCAGGGGATGGAAGTCCTTGAGCGACTCCTCAGCAAGGATAGGTTTGATGATCGTGTCGTGGATCTGTTTGCAAGCGTACTCGCCAAGAGTGTGTTTCTCCTCTGTTGTACCCAATGCCGAGAATGAGCGGGTGACGGCGGAGTGAGTGGTGACAGAAGAGTTGATGGACTCGCGAGCGCTGGAGGCGCGAGCGTCGTCTTTAAGTATGTTAGATGGTGGGGCTTCCAAGACGGGTAGTTGCATTGAGTCCTTACTGTATTTCGACACGATGCTGGAACCGAGACCGCTGTCTGAAGCGTGCTCGTGAGGGTTACGTTCAGCTGCTGTGGGCTTACAGTCAACGTCCATGGGCATATCATCCAGTGTAGTGCTGTCAAGCATGAAGCTGGGAACAGGAAGCACCTCAGGATCGTTGAGGATGCTGGCACTGGATGCCGATGCGGCCTTATGACCTGCAAGCTTCTGGTCGAAGTCCTTGAGCAGGTTGGCGACACGGCTGACACTAGGGTGCGTGTCCTGCAGGAGTGCTTCGAGGCTCTCGGTGCTAGTGGGAGACCTCCTGGGCATGAACGGTTGGTTCTCCAGGCCACAAATGTCGTTGCTCAACGACTTGGGTGACGAGAAGGTACCGGACTTGCGAAGTGACATGCCATGGGTGCTGAGCGGAGAGACGTTGCCCTTAATAGGACGGCGGCGGGGGTGGCTGTTCTGGGGTTGAGGTGCAGACATGTTGTATGACTGAATCCAGACGCGCTAAGATGGTAAAGGAGGCCTCAGGTTATGAGTCACGGCGACTGGACAATTCACAGAGCCCGAGGGATCCTATTGACCTATGGCCGGAACCGATGATGGTGGTGCAAGTCCTGGATCACGTTCTCATTGACCGGTTCGGAATCAGCGATTTGGCGGCCGCGGAAAGTCGTGGTTGATTGGCCGAGTGATAGAAATGATTCCAGCGGAGGATGAAGGGCGCGCAGAGTCCTTTCGTTGCAGCAGAGGTGGGGAAGTGTCCTGTATATGAAAGGCGGCGCAGTCGGGGTGAGACGGGCTGCGTGCGTGGCAAAGTGATGCAGAAGGGCGGGTGCGCAACGGAAAAGAGGGGTTGCAGGCCTCAGGACAGAGACTGGACGCTGGAGTACTGATGAGTTGGGCGAGTTGAGGGTAGAAGAGAGAAAAGGGCAGTGTAGTTGGGGAACACACTTCGCGATGCTGACACGGGATCCACCACGCAGTCGCTGCTGCCTTGAGCTACTGACGCTAGTGCGGCGCTAAGCCTTCTTGCCTACCAAGCTGGGATGGGGTTATTCGCTGCGACCAGAACGACTCCCGGCTCTGACGCAAGTTGCTCGCCTTTGGAGAACGCCATCCTGTCTAACCTAGTCGCCATTTGTCTTGCAGTTGCGCGTTGTCGTCGCGGTCTGCAGATTTGCGCGGAATGGCACACTTGCATGGTGATGACCGCCAGTCCTGCGTTGAAAGCAACACCAGCACAGCCAAAAGTGGCTGCAAAGGGCGGTCGAACTAACTGTGCAGATTCGCATTTGCGGGCAGAGAATTGCACAGAAGGCTTGACCGGTGACCCACAAGCAGCAGGAACGCCCTCTAGCGGCGCGCATCAGTGGCCAGAATCACGCCAGGGTGACTGCTCGCCTGAGTGGCAGTGCCAAAGGTCAATGTTCCGTGCCGCTTCATGAATGACATCTGCGCCGTGCCGTGGGCTTAGAACCTCCAGGAAGATAAGAAGACGCACTTCTGCTCGACTGTGCGCGTCGTATCGTGTCCTCCTGCTGTTTCATGAATGTACGCGGTCCTGCAGGTGAAGTTTTGGGTGTGCGCGTACGTACGCCATACACCTACCATTGTCCAAGTGTAGTTCACCGGTTTGGCGTGAGTTCCGACTGGCTGGTCTGGACACCGGGGGCTCCATCGTGATTGACAGGGCTGAAAAGACGTTCAAGGTGGCATCTTGAACTCTGCCACGTCAGTTCCTGACTCTCTGAACAATCACTTCGCCTTCCAACACTTCCATTGCTTCCGCGTGACTTCATTTTCCGCGATTCTTCTGCCGTCTCCGTTCCAACTCCACCCGAAAGCGCAGGGCGAACCCATGGAGCTTCTCGGATGTCGGCGGCATTAATGCCCCGTGGCCCGACTCGCATCTCGTACTCAGTGCTCAAATAGGCACTGCTGACAATAGCTCACAAAAGCTCACTCGACCAGTCTCTTGGAGACGTGTCTTCTTGAGATACAATTGTGCATGCTGGTGCGAATCATGACGTCCAATACCACAGCGCTTGGCGCAATTCTTCGAAGGCGGTTTGTTCCTTCCAAGGTCGGTCTGTTCGCAGCTTCACGAGTCCCAAGGAGCAGCAGTGATCCTCGACACTGAGTGTAATTTTTTTGTAAGCTTGAGTGCCAGGCGTGATCAAAACAAGTGGTGTACATCTGTCCTCCCATCGATGCACTGATACGTAGGTCACGGTCAGCATATACTTGTCACTTGATTCACGAGGCGATGAATCGAAATATTCGTAATTTGCAGTGGCCGGCACGCCCACTGCACATATACTTGTGTTGTTTACGCTGTCTTGGACAGTACACACACAGACTCACAATTAAAGAGACAAAGGTTCAAGCAAACACTCTCCAAGCACATCAGACTTAAATAAATACGAGCGTTTGCAATCTTGTTGTAAAGCCAAGATGTTGGCTTCGGAGATTGATATCATAGTAAGATTAAGAGATTACACACTAAATAATACCTCAGGCCGTCGCTAAACTATTGACCAGGGCAGCCATCAAGAAGGTATATCGAACCATACACAAGCGTAAATACGTAAACGTAATGAGCATAATCAAAGGGTGTTCTACAGACAATCTCACAGGCAGGTCTGGAGATGCTCATTACCAGGCATCACCACTACTAGACAGCGTTAGAAGTATGTCTAATAAGAAAGGGCGTCAGCACAGCCGAAGTGCTGCTCAACACCAAGAGCACCAGGGTGCTTCCACGGGTCGTCCTTGAAGCTGAACAGACACGCCTCGGCACCGACCTTCTCGATGATCTTCTTCATCGCCTCCTTCTGCTCAGCAACACCAGCGACAGCCTTGCCGTTGTTGTTGCCCGCGCTCGGCCAGCCAATCTCAGAGATGAACTTGCCCTTGGCCGCGGCCTCGGGGCAAACCTTGGCAGCCTGATCGAGCTGCTGAGCGGCGAAGTCACCAGCCATGTCAGGCGAGATAGATGCGGTGAAGTAGGGGTGGACCTGGACGGTGAAGATGTCAATGTGGCTGCAAAGCTCGGCGCCCTTCTCCTCCCATGTGCCGACGGGCTCGGTGGTGGTGATGGCAATGTCCTTGGGGAAGCCAGCGCCCTGGAGAGTCTCGCGGACGTGGTCGATGTAGCTAGCAAGCTCGCCAGGGGCGCAGTTGTTGTTGAACATGCACTCGTTGCCGACGATGACCATGGCGACACCGTCCTTGGGGGCGTTGTTCTTGATGTCGTCGAGCTGGTCGTTGGCGTACTGCGAGAAGGGGCCCTTGCCACCGCTACCGCCAGCCTCAAGGAAGATACCGTAGATGATCTTCAGGCCGTGCTCCTGGCATGCAGGGACGACGTACTCGAAGACACCGCAGTCAGTGCTGTAAGAGCGGATGGTGGTAAAGCCAAGGTCGGCGATCATCTTGATGTCGGACTTGATGTCAGACTCGGTCTTGCAGTTGCCATCAGGAGCGTAGGGGGTGTAGGTCATGGCCCACTTGTTGCCGTTGGTGACGATACGGCCGCCATTGCTGTAGCTGCCGGTGGGCTTGGGCTTGTCGGCAGGCTTGGCGCTGCTGGGCTTGGGCTTGGGTGTGTCCACAGGCTTGGTGGGGTACTCGGGAGTAGCGGGCTTTGAGGGCTGAGGAATCTCCTTTGAAGACTCAGGCGCCGGCTTGGTAGGATACTCGGGAACCGCAGGTTTAGAGACCTCGGGGACTGCGGGCTTGGAGACCTCGGGGACTGCGGGCTTGGAGACCTCGGGGACTGCGGGCTTGGAGACCTCGGGGACTGCGGGCTTGGAGACCTCAGGGACGGCCGGAACAGTGGGGTAGGCCGGGTGGGAAGCCTCAGGTGTCTTGGTGGAGATCACGATTGGGGTGTAGATGGAGCCGGAGCTCTCGCCCTCGGTGCACGAGGTCGAAGCCGAAGTCTCGGCAGCCGGAGTAGAGTAAAGCTCGAAGCTGGCAGTGACATTGGGCACAATGGAGGGGACTGATGCATGTTAGTAATGAGCTCGTGACACATTCGCTCTTTCCCAAAGTCCTGAACCAGACCCCTTTGACCGTTGATAGCAGAGACACTTTACGTACGGGCATGGACGTACACAGTCGTGTAGACTGTGCAGATCTCATCCTTAGCGGGCTCGTATGCGCCACGTCGCAGGTGGAACCCAGCGTGGTTCTTGTGCTCAAAAGCAGTAACAGACGCGACAAGCGCTGAAGCAGCGACGATGGAAGCTTTCATGTTGACGGTGTCGGTATTATTGTGTGTTTATCCGCTGAAAGAGTGAAGCGGTATGGTGGTAAACGAGTGACTAGGCACGTAGGCCGGTTGACTTTGCTCACGAGGCTGTTGATGCGTACGAAGCCTTGCGTAGGAAGCAAAGCAAGTACGCAACCGGGAGACAGAGACCTTTTGACGGACTTGCCATGGTCCCGTGGGCTCGGTTGTTGCCATGCATCCAAGGCGTTAGGATAGGGGTGAGATTAGACCTGGTAGATGCAGGTGCACATGCGGTATAACATCGTTACCGCAGCACTAGGGCGCCCAAACTATAGCACTTTGAGCCACGATGTGCAGTACGCCGGCGCGTTTGGGAGATGAAGCCTGGGGAAATGTGATCCTTCGGATGAGGCGTGGACTAGTTTTGGTTAGCGGCAATTTCCCCTAATCTACAAGACACCGTCACAGCAAACGCGCCGAGAGGGCCAACATGAGCAGGATCTCGAACACGCCGGACTCTAAGTCTTGGAGACGCTTTCCTGGCGATAGCAGCAATCAATCCGTGTGCGAGGAGGCGGCCAGTTGTCAAATCAGCCTCGCGTTCGGCATCGTCTCTCGTCAGCAGCAGAAATGAGATCCTGAAAGGAAGAGCCAACGGTTAATGTTCGACCAACAGTTTTGGTCCCTGCACTGCCGAGATGCAGGTACAAGCGGGCTCGTGCACCAGCCTTGCGCGCTAGCATGACTATAATTGGTCTGTGGTCTATCGTTTGAAGACGCGGGTCGCGTGGTGGTAAGTCTGGGCGACTACACAACGATGTTGTTGTGGACTCGTGGTGGGGTATCTTTCGAGGGCATCGCGATGCATACAAGAACACAGGATTGCTGAAGGCGACATACGAGCTTTTTGCGCGGATACTTCAGCGTGAGCATCACTGTGACAACGCGTGCTGTGTGCCGTCATTCAACAACATGAGGCGGCACAGCGCCGTGTTGAGAAGGCGATGCTGTGGGAGGATGTTTGTTGCCGAGCGATTATTTGTCTTGGACGCTTGGTCGCGTAGGCAGGACGTGCCGTGACGATCTTGCTTCGAAAATGTCACGCGAAGAGGTGCATGATTCGCGGGCGCGAGCTTTGGATGTCAAAGCTGTCATTTGGTGGGTGTCAGCTCGGTGTTGTAGTTGCAGCGCAATTTTGGTGGTGCAGGAGCGAAGGCGTCCATTGGTGATGCTGCTTCCCGCTGCATGGCGGTCGTCACGCGCACACCTAACGTCCCGCAATGAGATGGGGGCGTGATCGAGAGACGATTCGAGCTCACTTTGTATCGTAGTTGGTAGGTGCACATTGGAGTCCCGCAAAAAATTTGAACAGCTAAATGTCATTGGAAACTTTTAGTGTTATGATCCACTTGTGACAGATACGCCGGTAGTCGTTGGCTGTCTCTCAAGACTCAGAGAATCTGTGAAACCCACTCGACCTTGTCTGCTACCTGAGAACCTCCTAGCCACTGCCGGTACCGGAGTAGAAGGCACCTACGTTCCTAAAACGAGTCGTTACAGGCTCAGCAGTCTCAATCACGCAGCCTTCTGGAACCTCGGCTCCGTCAAACCTGTCCTTAATCCACCTCAAGAAGTCATATTGCGGCACCTGAGCTGCCACATTATGGTCGGCATCAGGGTAGAGCCTCAGCGTGGCCTTCGATTGGGGGTACGCATTGCATGTCTGGTTGAAGTCCCACTCAGTATTGTTGGCATAGGTAAGTGGATCCGCAATGCCCTGTACAACCAGCATAGGTGCCGCCAAAGCATGAGGGCCAACACCATTGTAGCGCTTCTGCCAGTCAATCACAACAGGATGCTCGGGCCAGCTTAGATCCTTGAAGAGCTCCTCGTTCGTGAGATTGGACAACAACACACATCCGGTGAGGAGACAACCTTGGTCCATAAGAGGAACGCGACCGAAAACAGTATCAGTGATGTAGTCTTCCAACTTGAACTGATCGGGGAAAAGGCGTGCAAGAGACTGCAGAAAGATGACTGAGACAGCATCTCCAATAGGTCCACCCGCAGCACGCCTGATAGACTCTGGAATTAGGTCCAAGGGACGCAGAGCCGGTGAGTTTGCAACAGCTCCGAGGAACTTTCCTGCCTTGAGCAATTCCTCCTGACCACGCATTGCCAATCGCTCATTCGTACGCCAGGCAGTCATTCCACCTTCACTGTGCCCCACGACAACCCACTCCTCCGACAGCAGGTCACCGATAGCCTTGCGAGCCGCAACAAGACCATAGGCGACGTCCGCAGCGTGGAGATAGCCAGCTTCGTACATGAAGCCCGGCGGTATATTCGATCCCTGACCGGCGTAGTCCGGAGTGATGACCGCGTGACCAGCTTGAGCCAGAGCGTACGGGCCCTACCACTCATAGTATAGGTCCTTGTGGTTTGATGGTGCACAATTCCGAATTCGGCCTGCTGTTCCATGGGTCCACACTGCGGTATTTAGAGGCTTGTCATCACAAGGCTTGTTATAAGGGAGCAGAACGAAGGCGCTCGCAGGGATGGGCTTTCGGTCAATATCCTCCGTCATATAAAGAAACCTGGAGATCGATATTCCAGCTGGTGGGGTGAAGTTTGTGTTGACAACGTCTCGTGACAAGTCCTCCCAACGCAGTAGATCGCCAGGCTTCGCTCCCATTATATTGGAGGGAATGCTGTAGAACGTATCAAGAGTCATATTCTTCGAAACCCAATTGGAAGCCTCTAGAGCCTGCAGCTGGGTGAACGCAGCTTGGCAAGCCGAATTGCAGGCCTCTTTGGCATTGCCGAAGAGGGCCGAGAATGATAGCAGGAGAAGCGTGAAGGTCTTCATCATGTGGTGAAGGACACTGGGAGGGAAAGCTGAGAAGGTCCAGGTCGAAATTGATACTGAGATATTGGAGTACCTCCACGCCTCTTTATAGACCGTCGATCGGGGGTAATTCCATCCTTGCTCTACCATGACATGCGCAGCAGCAGGCTGGTTCACATTCATCTTCGGTAATCTAGGGTTGATCTAGGCGGTAATGAGAGTGTTGCGCCTTGCGTTCTAAGCGACTGTTTGTGCCATTGTCGTCTCGGCAGTCGCTGAGTGGTTGAAAACGAGGAGAGCGAGGGCGAGAGAACTACCGAATTTACATTACGACAGTTTGACGAGGGCGAGGCTGTGGGTTCGTGCCAGAAAGGAAGTCGGAGTGGTTGTCGTGATGGGATGTCGGCGTCTTTTGACAGAGCTGGCGTCTCCGCATGCCCGAACCGGACTAGTTTTACATCGCTGCTGCTGTCCGCGGACTGCGTACCGTGACCCTGACAATCAGGCTGGTTTCTCTGGCTGATGAGCGGAATTTGATGAGCACGATTGAATGTATCTGAGAGGGGAGGTATTGCTTGGTGTGAGGGGGTGAGCGCTGTTCGGCTGACGGAAACGGAAGGGCCTTCTGCAACATCGCAACAGCTACGACTCAAGACCACAGACATCGAATCGAGCCACAACAATCAACTACTCCAGCGTAAAGTCTCCCGCTTTTGATTTCATTGGACGAGTCGGTCCCAGCCAGAGTTGCTAACAAACTTGACGGCCCATAGACTAGCTCGTGGTCAACATCGAAATCAGCGTGTTGGGGGGCATGTTAATCAACAATCGCTCGCAGCTCACTCTAACAACTTCGGCGCCTCGAACACAGAGCTCTGTATACGCCGAGAGGACAGGATGTCTGCCAGAGCGTGTCTACGCTTCAGACGTCTACGCACCGGGCACATAAGCATCTAACAATTAGCTTGTATTCATCAAGCATCACGACCGCATTGTCCAGTACCAACAGTGGCCTTGAGCTGCCTACACAGTTTCTCCAGAATGCCTATGTGCGGCGTCGAACGCTTGCTGAAGCTGCAATCTGACGTTGGCGGACTTCTCGGTCGCGTGTTCTCGGGCCCGAAATACAACTCCAGGCCCCGAGGAGCAACCTCAACGCCACGTTTTGTTCCCTCGCTTCCGAGATGCGAATAGGATGTCGGAGGCTAATACTTCGCGCCCGGTCGAATGTAAAGATGTTTATCAGGCATCCAACATGGGTTTGTATATAATCAGCCTGTGCCTGAGGAGGAAGTGGCCATCATCAGCAGCTACCACATTGACCTGGACGCCTTCGTGCAGAACTTACAACAACTATATCGAAAACACCCAAGACTCTGTCCAAGACACCAGACACAAAACATGACAGCATCAACACAACTCAAGATCGCCATCTGTGGTGCCGGCCCTGTTTCTCTGACACTCGCCAACATTCTCCAAAATAACAACATTGCCTTCACCATCTACGAAGCTGCGCCAGAGATCCGGACCCAAGGCGGATCTCTTGACCTGCATCCCGAAAGTGGACAGCTCGCCATAAAAGAAGCCGGCCTCTGGGACCTGTTCAAGAAGTACGCGCGCCCCGAGTCCGACGTGCTTAAGATCGTCAAACTCGACGGCTCAGTCCTATGGGACGGCAACCGCGCCGACAAGCAAGAAGTGAAGGAGGAAGAGAAATTCGACGGACGGCCTGAAATCGATCGCCGAGCATTAATGAAGATCTTGCACGAAAACCTAGACAAGAGCTCCATCATTTTCGGCAAGAAGCTGCGCAAGGTCGTACCCAACCTCACATCAGGCGGCAAGTATGACCTACATTTCTCTGATGACACGAGCGAGTTGGACTTCGGTCTGATCGTTGGCGGCGACGGCGCGTGGTCGAAGGCTCGCTCGCTCCTGTCCGATAAGAAACCTCGGTATTCCGGTATCTCGATGGTAGCGTCCAGTCTGTTTAATATTTACACCAATCCCTGGCTCGAAGAATACGTGGGTGAAGGATCCATGTTCTCTTTTGGGCAAGACACTGCCATCATGGCGCAGCGCGGAGACGACGGTTACTTGCTGACCTACGCTTCGCTACGCGTGCCAGAGGACTTCCTGGAGAAGTGTGGTATCGACTGGAGTGACGCTGCGACTGCGCGTAAGCAGTACATGGACAGGTACTTTTCTCACGTCGATGAAGATCTGAGACGTGTGTTCTTGGACTCAAAGGACGATTTGACACCGCGGCCACTGTACGAACTTCCTGTTGGCTTCAAGTGGGCCTCGCGCTCGGGTGTGACACTGATTGGCGATGCCGCACATATCATGACGCCATTCGCTGGTGTAGGAGTCAACGTTGGTATGACAGACGCGCTGGTCTTGGGCCGTCAGATCATCGACGTCGCTGCTGGGAAGAAGACGCTTGATGAGGCCACGAGAGCATATGAGGAGGAAATGGTTCCAAGGGCGGCGAAGTTTGCGCAAAAGACATTGAAGGGCAAGGAGCATCACTTCAGTGAACATGGCGCGGATGAACTTGCTAGTATGTTGAGGGCACATCACGATGCAGCTAAGGCTGGGCAAGGGAAGTGAGTTGGCAGCGAAGATATCATAGATTTCAGCATCCTCGTTCAGACCAGATATGGGAGAGATCGGTAGTTCAAGCGGATTGAACACCATTCAGTCATCGACAGAGATGCAAATGAGTTTGATCACCGTGGGATCCAGACCGGGTCGATTGCACATGGCGTGCCACCTCGACGCTTTTCGGTGACAGAGAGACATGCGTCACAAGAAGGAATCTTTTGGCTGAGATATCCAAGAATGTATATAAAGCAGAGCAAGACATTGGCTCTGATTAGTGATGGAAACAGCAAAATTGGATCACGAGCATCATCGTACTCCCCTTCTGAGATACGTGGGAAATGGACTCCACCTGTGCAACAAGTCTAAAGAGCTACCGTTCTTGACCGCACCAGATCAGATTCACGTCGGTTGCTGGAGCTTCCTTATGACAAGAGAGAAGCACAAAGGCAGCACCATCGGGATGTCCATTTCAAGCTTTTCAATCACGACAGGGAAACAGAAACTCCGACAAGCTTCATTACGCATTTCGCTTTTTGGACTGATGCAAAGAAGAACTCGAAGATAACAGAGCTTCGAGAGCAGAGGCGGAGAATAGAAATACACATTCAGCTGGTATAGCCGCGAGGTCGAAGTCATGCAAGATATCTTGGACACGGGCAAGACAAAAAAGTATGTGATGACGAAAGCATACGTGATCTTTTTGAATATAGCGGCACTATCCACGGTCTAAGGCCATTGCTCGCTCCCTAATCGATTGGTGACAGAGCAGAGGAGGCATATATAGGGAGCTCCAGTATGGACTTTGAACACATGGCTTCAGTCTTGTCGAACTCCAAGGGAATAGCAAGAGTGGAGGAAAGATATAGGGTAGTCGTACGGCCACTTCTAACAGTACAAGTTTTGCTCGGGTGTCTGATCGTCAGAGGGAAGAACACCTATAGTCTTTGACGAGATATCTTTCAAGCGTTGGGGCCGGGCAGACATGATTGTTTTGTCTTAGCGTTTTGAAAGGAGCAGAGAGCCATGTAACGATCTTGCCTGCGTTTCGATACAAATACTCGAGAAAGACTATGCTGAATAATGATAGGAGTTGTGCAGAAGTAGGTTTATAGTCTTCCAGGCATAGAAATGACGCCAATGTCGTGAGCTCTGACCACGAAATTGCGATGATTACCAGCAACTTATTTGGTATAGTCCACTTGAACAAACATGTCCATGGAATGTTGTATGGCTGTTCACTGCATGCTAACTTTATCTAAGAACTTATCAAGGTTAATATGGATTTGGATGGATTTGAACAGAATAGACATATAATGCAATAGCGTTCTTTTGTTGTAACAGGAAGCATGTTGTGGAGTCGGAGACTTTTTAGTGAACTGAGACCAGATGTGACCTAGGAGATGAAGAGTAGCGGACCATGCAGAAAATTGTGTAGTTGAGGATGATTGGATTGAGCGACAATCTCAAAATGTCTGAAACCTGTTGAGACGAGTCCGACAGAGAACGCGAACGTGAACGGAGCCCCACATCTCCATACAAGAGTTTGTGAGGTGTGTCGACAAATATGAAGAAGTTGACTAGCGCTTTTGAGATTTCCGCCACGTACAGTCCATGACAGAGACCGAACATGCGACCACGTTTCGACACCTTTGAAGGAGAAGTAGATACTTCTGAGCCAGTACCCTTTTGTGGCGGATCCGACAAAGTGCCAGACTCGCTCACATAGGCTGGGGTGCGGTCAAGTTCGTTCACAGCAAGGGGATACGCAGCATTTACTGTGCGCTGTCACGGCAGACATTTGACTCTTCAGAGTTCGTTCTGTACAGTAGATACGGACATCAAAATCTAGCATTCATATTTCGACAGTTGAGGATGTGCGAGCCCACAGTGGCAGAGCCACCCAGAACATAGGCGGACGCTGGTATACTTTTGGCGAAATGACGGCCTTCCACAGAGACAGCAGACGTTGTGAGATAGGTTTAATTTTGTTGGAGCAGAGAAGCCATGATACGAATTGACTTCTTATTTGGTGGAGATAAAAGGCGTTTTATTGTAGAAGAAGAAGAAGAAGAAGGTTGCGCAAGATGCTTTCATAGTACGACGTGAAGTCTGCCCACGAGAAAGAGAATGTTCACCTTCGAGCCTACAGCATGGGGTAGCTGGCTGCATGTTGAGCCAAGGATGCCGAGACGAGTTGCTCATGTCGCTTTCAACATGAACCATGTTGTGGTATTTTGTGGGAGCAGAAGAGAGAAGACATAGAAATTGGGCAACATCAAAATGAATGATGTTGCCAAGGGACAGAGTGCTTGGAACGTTCACCACTCGGAGCGCCTTTTTGATACTCGGGGAAGACTAGGGTGTAGAGATAACTGTTGAGGAATGTGTGGTTTATATACCTGGCTGAGGAGAGACCTACTCGCTTTATCACGTGTGCATCTCCGATCGCCTCTTCAATACTGTACAGTCCCCGAGGTATCTCATCTCGTACACCGAACGCCGACAGTGTTTGCGCCTCCGTTGTTAGATAAAGTCCAATAGGGCTACTCAACCTCGAACTCGCCAGAGAAGAAATCAAGAACACCCTCCAATGCTTGCTCGCTGCCTAGCGCGCTTCCGAGTCTGTGCATGCAGTCTTCATCGCCGTCTTTCGCACCCAGCGCAAGAAGCACAAGCTCCCTCAGGTTTCCAGCGACGTCAGTGACGGCGATAACTTGAGCATCGTTCAATGGGATATCAGCGGTGCAGTGGGGAAGGAGCGTCTTGACAGCGCTCACTGCTGCTGGCTTGTGTTGCTTCGAGCGTGACTGGGATGCGAGCACGGCAGTAGCTTGATGCATGGGTCTTTCTTGCATTTGCGGGTGGTGGCCTCGTTGATAGTGGGGCTGCTGCTGTGGTGGATGGTGCTCTCGCGGGTGCTGCTGCTGGTGAACTTGGGTGTTGGGCCGACCATGAGCGTTGAAAGGAATCATCTGCGGGCGATAGTCGGCAGGACCATCGAGTTGCGAGCCAGTCGGTGTGCTGTCACTTCGGTCTGTAGGCTTAAGCTGTTGATAGTAAGGCATCGCGGTGTGACAGGTGCCTTGGGCAGGCACGAAACGTTCTGTTTGTTGGGTGTGAGTGGTATGTGCGGCTTGAAGTGGTGGACGCTGAGCGTCTAGATTGCTATGAGAACAGCGCTGGCAGACCAGTCTGCATAGGCAGTAATGCTCAAAACGATGCAGAAGACGTGAGAATTGTCTGGTGCACTGAGCGACACTGGCGAAGACCATTCTGGCAGGCGCGACACGCGCGTTACCGAAGTGGAAAGAGCACCTGACAACTCCGTTGCATTCGTGGGTAGTGTGCGGTCTTTGTGCCAAGTCGCACAGATCTCCTGCTTTCATCTCGGGTTTCCAGCTGGCTGTTGTGGAATAGTATACATATCTTACATCTAGGCTATGCAACGCGGTTCTATCGTTTTTCTGTCGTCGCGTGGGTATCATGAGAGGAGGTGGTACTTACAGCGCTCGGTACGGGGCGGCAGATGGGATGGGATGCCAGAAGTCGAAGAGGTCTTTCCAGGTGCAAAATCAATGTCGAGTAGAGGCTCAATGTTGAGGCCGGCTCTCGTCGCTTGATGCGTGCTCTTGAGACAGATCTGATGCCTGGGTTGCCGTTAGATTGCTTGCGCTTGACGGTTTCTCCGTCTCTGCCAGCTCTCTAAGCCTCTTGGCCTCCTTCTCCTTCGCAACAGCCACCTTGGCTTCAGCTCGGTGTTCCTCCTCAGTCTTTTGATGTTCTGCGACTCCACTGCCTCTCCAGAAGCTGAGCAGCTTTCCTTGCTGCACCGGGTCAGGCTGCTTCTTTCTCAGCTCTTCCAGCTCGCTCTTGACAGTCTTCAGTTCGACCTGTAACTCCTCGAGGTCTTCTCTTATGTCATCTCGGGCGTTCTTGGCCTTCCTCCTCTGCCGCCATTGCTCGAACACAATGACGCTTATGCCCACAGCGAAGATGAAGGTCTCGGCAACGAAGTTGGCGCCAGTCTCAATGGCCTTTTGTTCGGAGAGCGGTCGAATCCGCGGTTTGAACTTCTCCTCGGTTCTCTTCTTGATGTCTTCTTTCTCCTTCTCCGTCATTTCTTCCTCGGCCTTCATTTCTTCTTCTGTCTTGACCGTAGGCGCTGCGTGTTTGTCTCGCGCAGCCTTTGCCGCTGCTACTTCTTTCTTGATTTGGCGGTCAATAACCGCGGGATCTTGAAGAAGGCCCAGGCGCATCCTCATGTCGACTCGGTGGATCCTTTGTGCGAAACCGACGCATATTCTGCGGAATCGTTCGTGTTCGTGGGCGTTGCGCTTGATCGCATTCTACGCAGGGTAAGTTTCGGTCTATATCCTGAGTTCAGTGCATCCTACGGCCATTGGCTTCGCGAGCGTCCTCACGAACAGCGAGGTGATCTTGAGTGTGAGAGACATGGCGGGCGAGATGGGATAGCTGTGACGGTGCTATGAGGTGCAATTGAGGTGCTACGCGATGTTCATAGCAGGCGCATTACAATGGCGTATATTGCAATGTCAAAAACAGTCTATGAGGATTCTGGTGATCACGAACGAGGGTCGTGTAAAGGTGACGGCTGCTTCGAAGCTGCCTGAAGTTCCGCAGCTCGGAAATTCCCCGAGGCCGACGTCAGCGCTTGCCATGTGCGCGCAGGCACGAGAAAGATGGAGGCAGCTACAGAGTGCATAAAACTATCGTCCTGAGTCATCTCGTAAGTCCCAGAAGACTATTACTTTGCCAAAGTACATGTATAGGGTCACAGGACTGCGTCATCGAGTGAAACCAAAGCACATGCAGGACGCCAAGTGACAGGGGTGGCTCTGGCATAGCAACGGCGGTCGCTAAGGTGTTTGTTTAGCCCGGGCCCGAACTTCAACACCAGCGCTCACGCCTCCACGGCATCCGACATTCGACCGCCAAACGTTGGAATGTCTGCCCCGTCCGTCCACGCTGAGCCGCCGCCAGAGGTGGTGCGCGACCCCGAAGGCCTGCAGTATGAGACTGGGCCGCAGCTGGGCAAGGGCGGCTTCGCCATCTGCCACCGCGCGAAGCTGCTGGGCCACGAGCACCTGGGCAGCAGTACAGTCGCTTTGAAGATCGTCAGATCCAAGATGGAGCCCCCCAAACTGGCGCAAAAGGTGCGCAGCAAAAACATCTTCTCAAGTTTCTATTGCTGACACGCCCAGTTTGTGACTGAACTCCAGATCCACTCGAAACTGGCCCACCCCAACATCGTCGAGTTCTACCGCGCCTTCTCCTTCCACTCGAGCACCTACGTAGTCCTGGAGCTGTGTGAAAACGGCTCTCTTGCCGACGCGATCAAGAAGCGCAAGTACTTTACCATGCCCGAGATTCGTCGGTTCATGATACAGACATGCGGCGCCATCAAGTACCTTCACCAGCGAAACATCGTGCACCGCGACCTCAAGACCGGCAACCTCTTCCTCGACAAGGACATGAACGTCAAGGTTGGCGACTTCGGTCTTGCCGCCCTGCTCCTCTCTCAAAACGACTACGGCGCAATTCGACGAACGACCATGTGCGGTACACCGAACTACCTTGCGCCCGAGGTCCTCGAGAAGACAGGCAAGGGCCATGACGAGAAGGTCGATCTGTGGGCGGTTGGCATCATGATGTACACACTTGCCGTTGGTCGAGCGCCGTTCCATGCAGCAAAGCGCGAGGATATCTACCGGAAACTGAAGGCGCGTGAGTACTCCTGGCCGGATCCAGTAAAGTGCGCAAACGAGATCACGGACGACCTGCGCGACATTGTATCGCTACTGCTCGTACACGAGGACGACAGGCCCACACCAGACCGCATTGTAGCGCATCCCTTCTTCAAGCTGGGATACATTCCCCTGGATCTAGACCCCGGGTGCACATCGAAGATCCCTAGGTGGCCCAAGGAACGTGCACCATCAGCTTCGATCGTAAGGCGAGGATACACTGAGGAGTGGTGGACCTTGTGCAAGGCCTCCGCAGTGGGCGAGTACGATCCAGGGAAGACGTTCGGCGCATACGGAAGCAGAAGGAACAAGACGGTCGCTCGTGATTGCCAGAAGGAGATCGAAGCTGGTAAGCAGCCCAATGTGCCTTTCAAAGAGGACGTCGTATACGTGCCGTTCCCTGCACGCGTACAGTGGCCACATCAACCTGCGCCCGGAGGACTGAGTGAGATTTCGGAGGATAAGGAATCATCACAAGAAGGCCGACCGTTAGTGGAAACATCCGGAAACGATCGCCTGAACGGCCGCTTACCCCGTGTCAGGAAGGCGATGCCGCCGCCAGCATTGAAGGAGAATGCGCCAATGTCATCGCAGGAGTCGATACCTTCGACAGAGCCAGAGCCGGCCAAGAAAGTGCTGGACAAGCCACCTACAAGATTACGGACGGTACGCAAGCTTCCGAGCTCTTCTGCTCCAGTCAGCGCAGCCACAGCACCAGCGCCTGCGCCAATACGAGTGCCCAGAGAAACAAGGCCAACGACGCGCTCGCGCGCTGCAAAAGAGGGAGCGAAGCAGTCATCTCAAGAGACGGAGACTGGACTTCCTGATCTTCCACCTCTGCGTGCGCTCAGGACTACCGTTCGAATGACCGAGAACCCGGAGCCTACAGCCCAATTCATGACATCCACACGGGGGACCAAACTTGCGACATCGACAAGAGCCGAGCCAAAGATCCGACCCGTTGCTGCCGAACTTGCTGCCACAGACCCTGTCACGGTGCTGGCGCGTTTGTACACGTTCCGTGACAATCTTGCCCGGGCCCTTGAGAAGAAGCCGTCGAAATCTAGGAGAGAACAACCTCCACAGCTGCCATTCGTAACCAAATGGGTAGACTACTCGCGTCGATACGGAGTTGGTTATGTTCTGGATGACGGCAGCATTGGTACCTTGCTCACAGGCAATGAGCAAAACCCGGTCACAGCTGCGATCGCCACAGACGGGTACAACCACCTGAAGAAGAACGGCAGAAACCGGGAAGCGGCGAAGAGTGTGCCGCTCGACTACTACACAACTGTGAAGAAAGACCGAGGGTTATCTCAAATCGAGATCCAGGATCGCCGACGGACCGAGGAGATTCGAACCGTGTGGCACAAGTTCGGAAAGTACATGTGCGCGACTTTCGGTGACGAGGAGCTTGTGGTGAAGGAGGGACCGAAGCAGTCGAACTTTGTCAAATTCTACCAGCGACTAGGCAACGTCGGCATCTGGGGCTTCGACGATGGCTCTTTCCAGGTATGTTTAACGGCATCGCGGATTGGATCACTTAACTAACCTTTCTCTAGTTCAACTTTCCTGACCACACAAAGCTCGTCCTGTCCTCAGATGGCGGCTACGCTACGTTCCTCTGCCTGCCGTTCGAGGCAACAGCACTGCTCGAAGCAACAGGCAATGTACCATGGAGACACGTCAGAGCGCGTGAGACGCTTAAAGGGTCGCTGCAACAGCTGCTGTACGGATCTGCAAGCAAGGCAGACGATTACAAGGAGGTCACACAAGGCAACCACCTCCGCGAGAAGATCGAGTTCATCTACGCCGTGGTTGAGGAGTGGGTACGCGAGGGGGGTCTTGGCTGCCTTGTCGAGCCAAAAGAGTACTCGTGGACAGGACCGCAGCTCGAGGAGACGAAGCGTCTCGACTGGGCGAGCGTTGGGCGGTTTGGGGGCGACGTCTTCTCATGAATTTTCAAGCGTCGCGGGTTTGTTTCTCGGGTTGGCTAGCGACGGCGTTTTGGGCTTTGGGGCATTCCTACAGGCATGGGCATTTGGTGGCGTCGTGAAGATGTCGAACACTCATTTGCTGGGTCTTGCATAACTCGGGTTGGCGCATTGTTGGTAGCATAGCGGTTGGTTTGGGAATAACGAACTCGGTCATGACATTGGGTGCCTGATGCTGCTCTTGTTGCTGCCCGAGTGGGCCGCGTAATAGACACATGCGAAGGACATCCTGGGCGGACTCGTGTGAAGTGGAAGGAGAAATGCGGCGACGCAGCTTGCGCGTCACTTGTGTAATGCACGTAACCAGGGTGTGGCTGTGCGGGCTCCCGTACTCGCTCCAACCCCCGATACGGCCGACGTGGGCTGTGACATCGTCGGTAGGTCGAGGCGTAGGGAACGCTGCCCGCTAATCTTACTCACCATACTTTCGCAGCAGGGCCGCTCTTCCTCTCTCCACACATTGCGCCTGCGACCCATACCCCGCAAACAGCTGCTGTAATCCGAGCGCAGCAGTGCAGAGTACTTTACACGACAGCCAAGCGGGCGACACCTAGGGCGACCCCCAGCACCCCGGAGCTCGCGGTCGGGCATCAGCCATGGTACCCTCCGCCCGCGCCGCCCACCACGATATCGAGCGCTGACACAATGCATGTAGGCGGTAACCAAGCGCGCCGGGCGCAAGAAGGACGCAGCGGCAGCCGGCGGAGCAGCGCGGCCGGGGCAGCAGAAGTCGCAGTTCGCGACCAAGGCTGTCTTCGAGAGCACCAAGAAGAAGGAGGTGGGCGTGTCGGATCTGACGCTGATCAGCAAGATCTCCAACGAGGCCATCAATGACAACCTGAGGAAGCGCTTCGAGAATGGCGAGATCTACGTACGACAATGCGCCCGCCCATGTTGATTGAGGGGCACCGCAACTGACGGACGCAGACATACATTGGACACGTGCTGGTGTCTGTCAACCCCTTCCGAGACTGTACGTGGAGGCACGAGCACAAGGAGAGGCTGAGTGCTGACAACGCGCAGTGGGCATCTACACCGAGCAGGTCCTGGAGAGCTACAAGGGCAAGAACCGGCTGGAAGTGCCCCCGCACGTCTTCGCAATCGCCGAGTCCGCCTACTACAACATGAACGCCTACAAGGAGAACCAGTGCGTCATCATCTCTGGCGAGTCCGGCGCAGGAAAGACCGAAGCCGCGAAGCGCCTCATGCAGTACATTGCCAATGTCTCTGGCGGAAAGAACTCGCAGATCCAGGAGATGATGGACATGGTGCTGGCCACAAATCCGCTGCTTGAGTCGTTCGGGAACGCAAAGACGCTAAGGAACAACAACTCCTCGCGGTTCGGAAAATACCTCGAGATCCACTTCAACGCCCAGGGCGAGCCCATTGGAGCCAACATCAACAACTACCTCCTCGAGAAGTCGCGTGTAGTCGGCCAGATTACGAACGAGCGCAACTTTCACATCTTCTACCAGTTCGCGAAGGCAGCGTCGCCACAGTACAGAGGTCAGCTCGATTGAGAGAACACGCGCGGGACGCCTGCTAACTCGGTCAGAAATATTTGGCCTGCAACAGCCACAGTCATACCTCTACACAAGCCGATCGAAATGTTACGACGTACCGAACATCGACGATCACGCCGAATTCCAAGACACGCTGAACGCCATGAAGGTCATTGGATTACAGCAGTCAGAGCAGGACAACATCTTCCGGATGCTGTCCGCGATTCTGTGGCTTGGAAACGTCTCATTCGTCGAGGACGATCAGGGCAACGCTGCCATCGCAGACCAGTCTGTAGTCGACTTTGTCGCATATCTTCTGGAAGTCGAGTCCGCGCACGTCAACAAGGCCCTCACAATCCGAATCATGGAGACGAGTCGCGGAGGACGCAGAGGGTCCGTGTACGACGTCCCATTGAATATTGCACAGGCTTCTTCGGTGCGAGACGCTCTTTCCAAGGCCATCTACTTCAACCTGTTCGACTGGATCGTAGAGCGCGTGAACCTGTCTCTCAAGGCGCGAGGGTCTTCCGCCTACTCCATCGGTATCCTGGATATCTACGGGTTCGAGATTTTCGAGAAGAACAGTTTCGAACAGCTCTGCATCAACTATGTCAACGAGAAGCTCCAGCAGATCTTCATTCAGTTGACGCTGAAGGCGGAACAAGAAGAGTACGAGCGCGAACAGATCAAGTGGACACCAATCAAGTACTTCGACAACAAGGTCGTGTGCGAGTTGATTGAGGAGAAGCGACCACCGGGTGTTTTTGCGGCACTGAATGATGCTTGCGCCACAGCTCACGCCGATCCTGGAGCCGCCGATCAGACGTTCGTCCAGCGATTGAACGCGCTTTCATCAAACCCCAACTTCTCGCCCCGCCAAGGACAGTTCATCATCAAGCATTACGCTGGAGAAGTCGCGTATGCGGTAGAGGGTATGACTGACAAGAACAAGGATCAGCTGCTGAAGGACTTGCTCAATCTGCTCGGCCAGAGCTCTAACACCTTCGTGCATACGCTGTTCCCCAACCAGGTCGATCAAGACAACAGGCGACGGCCGCCCACGGCCGGTGACAAGATCAAGGTCTCAGCCAATGATCTGGTCACCACGCTCATGCAAGCCCGCCCCTCCTACATTCGTACCATCAAGCCCAACGAAAACAAGTCGCCGAAAGAATTCAACGAAGCAAACGTACTGCATCAAGTCAAGTACCTCGGTCTGCAGGAAAACGTTCGTATCCGCCGAGCTGGTTTCGCATCTCGTCAGACCTTCGACAAGTTCGTAGAACGCTTCTTTCTGCTCTCGCCTAAGTGTGGTTACGCTGGAGAGTACATCTGGACCGGCAGCTATGAGCAGGGTGCCAAGCAGATCTTGAAGGACACCAACATTCCAGCTGAAGAGTTCCAGATGGGTGTAACCAAGGTCTTCATCAAGACACCAGAGACGCTGTTCGCGTTGGAGACGATGCGCGATCGTTACTGGCACAACATGGCTATTCGAATCCAGCGAGCATGGAGAAACTACCTCAGGTACCGCATCGAATGCGCCACTCGCATCCAGCGTTTCTGGCGTAAGCTGAATGGCGGCAAAGAGTTCATCGAATGGCGAGACCAGGGTCACAAGGTCCTTGCTGGCCGGAAAGAAAGGCGGAGGTACAGTTTGGTGGGATCCCGAAGGTACCTCGGTGATTACTTGGGCATCGCAAACAAAGGCGGTCCCGGAGAAGTCATCGCTCAGGCCATTGGAATCTCCAGCAATGAGGAGGTACCTTTCTCGTGCAGGGCAGAGACTCTCGTCTCTAAGCTTGGTCGTTCGAGTAAGCCAGAAGCTCGTATGCTCATACTGACGAAGAGGAACGTGTACATCGTAAAACAGGTCCTCGTCAATGGTCAAGTACAGATCCAGGCGGAGCGAACAATACCTGTTGGCGCTATCAAGTTTATCAGCGCGTCGAAGCTTCAGGATGACTGGTTTTCCATTGGTGCTGGGTCGCCAAATGAGCCTGATCCGCTCGTGAACTGCGTGTTCAAGACAGAGTTCTTTACTCAGCTCACAAACGTTCTGCGAGGATCGCTTAACCTCCAGATCGCCGACACGTAAGACTCCACCGTTCGTATTTGCGGCACTATATACTGACAACGACAGAATCAACTACAACAAAAAACCTGGTAAGCCTGCACAGGTCAAGGTAGTCAAGGACCCTGGTGCGCGCATCGACACATACAAGAGTGGAACTGTCCACACGGGACAGGGCGAGTCACCAAGCTCCGTCTCGAAGCCAACACCCAAGGGCAAGCAAGTCGCCGCCAAGCCGATCACCAAGGGCAAGCTCTTGCGGCCCGGCGGTCCTGGTGGAGGCCCATCAAAGCTTGCCAGCCGCCCTGCTCAACCACGACCTGTGCCCGCGCCTGCCGCGTCTCAGTCACGAGCAGTACCTCCCGCCCCAATGCCAGCTGCAGTACAATCACGACCCGTACCTGCTGCTGAATCCACACCTCAACCGCGCCCCGTACCGCAACCCGTTGCAGCCCTCAATGGGTCAGCAAACCACTCGAGATCGTCATCAGCATCACGAGCACCTCCCCCACCCCCACCACCCCCTGCCGCACCTGCCGCACCTAAGGAACCCACATTCAGAGCCCTCTACGACTTCGCCGGCCAGTCAGCAGGCGAGCTCAGTCTCCGCAAAGACGAGATCATCCTCGTCACCCAGAAAGAAAACAACGGTCCGTCCACATCCCCCTATATCGCTCACACAAACGCACATACTGATATCATGTTACAGGCTGGTGGCTCGCATCGCGCCTCGACAAGTCGGCCTCTGGCTGGGCCCCCAGCGCCTACCTCGAGGAGCACGTCGTCAAGACCGCACCTCCGCCGCCGCCGCCGGCGCCCGCGCGTCCTGCGAATGGAAAACCAAAGCCCCCTGCGCCCCCTGCCAAGCGCCCCGCGGCGCGCAAAGCCGCCCCGGATAGTAGGGATAGTGGGTACTCGGGCAGCGCGAGCGAGACGGGCGCAAGGGATAGCAGTGGCAGTATTGCGGGGGGATTGGCGGAGGCGCTGCGCGCGAGGCAGCAGGCTATGCAGGGGAAGAGGGATGAGAATGACTGGTAGAACCGAACGTATGTCGTACGATGTGATTCTGTGACAGGTTCTGAGGATTTCGGTGTGGACAGCTCTGGTAGAGCCGAAGAGTAGAAGATGCTGCAAACTGACAAGTACGAAGGAGATTTGCGAGAACGCGGAAATTGTCGTGGCATGAGGTATCAGAACCCGCTTCCAGAGGTTACAAAGACATCCATGACACAACTTCGAGAAAACGAAACAATTCATTGCACAGATGCCTCTAGGCCACATGGGACTCTGCAGAACCTCGCACCCACACACGTGTCTCACGCCTCTAATCGTCCACCCCACAGTCCCACTCCTAGAAGATCCACTGGAAGCTCTCCTTAACCTCAAACACGCACTTCCCCCTACTTTCATTAGCACTCACTCACACATCTCAGTCAGAAAAGGGGGGACTTACCTGATATCCGCACTACTCGCGCCGACAAGGACCTCAAAAGCGCCCTCCTCAGCAATCCACGCACCAGCCTGACCCAACCTCGTGTCGAAATACCCGACCGAATACTTGTCCAGCTGCATGCTCACGGTCTTCGTCTCGCCAGGCTGCAGGTAGCACTTGGCGAAGGCCTGGAGTTCTTTCTCCGGGCGCGGGAGGGAGGATTTGGGATCGGAGATGTAGGCTTGTACGATTTCACTAGCGGCAACAGAGCCCATGTTAGTGATGTCGAGGGTCAGCGTCAGGGGTGCGGAGTCGGTGAGCACGGAGCCGGACAGCGCGGGCGCGCCGTAGGAGAACGAAGTGTATGTCAGGCCGTGGCCGAAGGGAAACAGCGGCGCGATGCGCGAGCGTTCGTAGTGCCGGTACCCGATGTATATGCCCTCGCCGTAGAGCGTCTTCAGGTTCTCGCCGGGCCAGTTGTGGAATGCGGGATTATCCTCAATACGCACGGGGAACGTGGTTGGCAGCTTGCCGCTGGGTGATGCGTTGCCGAGGAGGACGTCTGCGAGTGCGTTGCCGGCTTCTTGGCCTTGGTACCATGCCTGGAGGATGGCGGGGGCGCGGTCGACCCATGGCATGCTGATGGGTGTGCCGGACTGGTTGACGACGATGGTGCGTGGATTGGCGGCGAGGACGGCTTCGATGAGGGCGTCCTGAGAGCCATCTTTGGGGAGGTCCATTGTCTGCCGATCGTACCCTTCAGACTCCCATTCTGCATCGAGTCCGACGACAAGTACGGCGACGTCGGCGGCTGCTGCGATGGAGGCGGCCTCGGCGAGCCGGTCGATGGCGTCTTCTTCTTGGTAGCCGATGCGGCAGCCACCATAGTCATAGCGACGGCCGATGATGGATACCTTCGAGGCGGGGCGGACTTCGCTGGTGGATTCGATGAGGATCTCAACGGGCTTGTTGGCTGTAAGACGAATAGATTTGAGGACGTCTTGAGACGCAGAAAACATAGCCTCGCCTTCTTCCGTCCAATCCCAGTTGTCGATGAAAAGCTGGCCGTTGAGGTACATGCGTCCGGGGCCAACAGAGGCGAAGCTGAAGCTGTGATTACCGGTTGTCTTTGGGGTGAGAATCGATCTGACCTTGAAAGAGAAGGCGGGAAGAAGTTCCATAGGGGCAGAATCCCACAACCAGAGATCAGTGCTGACTTTGTGCTGGACTACAGCTGGCTCCCCCTTGAATCTATCTCCGCGGTAGTATTCCAGTCGCACGCCTTGTTGGCCATCTGGAGCTGTGCAGTATGGCGTCGCGAGCGGTAGCCATTTCGAGCTATCACATCCCTGGGCGAAGGTAAGCTCACCGTCAAATCGATTGCGCATCCCGTCCCATGGACTTGTTCGGTAGTATGGGTTGAGACCTGCACTGCCGCCGCCATTGGCAATCGACCTTTTGACGTTTGGTCCAATGAGTGCGATCTTCTTCGCATTTCTGATTGGCAACACGTTGTTCTCGTTCTTCAGTAACGTCAAGCCCTCAACTCCGGCTTGGTGGATGAGGTTCCTTGTCTCGACGTTGTCGATAGATTGTTCGGGGGCTTCGGGTGTCTTATTACCTAGGCCTTTTGTCCGGTCCACCAGGTAGAGTACTCTCGCAGCAGCCTCTTCAATGTCTTTACGGTCCAATTCGCCGCTATCGAGCGCTTCCTTGACCTGTTCGAATTTCCGCCACTTGGAGGGTCCAGGCATCTCAACGTCAACGCCTGCTTTTATTGACGGTGCGGTAGCGTATGTGCCAGTCCAGTCAGAGATGATCGCGCCGTTCCAACCCCACTCGCCTCTCAGGATGTCCTTGATCGTGTGTTCGCTTTCATCGGCGTGGATGCCATTGACCATGTTGTAGGAGCTCATCAGTGCCCATGGTGAGGCGTCACGGACCGCGATCTCGAATGGCTTGAGGTAGATCTCGCGGAGTGGCCGTTCTGCAATGATAGCATCGTACGCCTGGCGTTCTGTTTCTTGCTCGTTCCCAACAAAGTGCTTGATAGTCGCGGCAATACCTCTGCTCTGCAAGCCACGAATGTATGATGCAGCCAGCTTCCCCGTCAGAAACGGATCCTCGGAGTAAGATTCAAAATTTCGTCCGCCAAGTGGTGACCGATGCATACACACTGTAGGTGCAAGTAGGACATTCGCGCCGCGAGCTTTAGTCTCCTCTCCCAGGTGTCGCCCGATCTCTTCCATCATGTCCACGCTCCATGTCGATGCCATAGAGATACCGCACGGAAACAAGGCAGCCTGAGGAGGTCAGTTCGAGAGTCCTGAACTGCGAGCCATGTATTAAATACTCACGGGCGTGCCATTTGTGAAGAACTCTCCTCGTGCACCATTGGGTCCATCTGTCGTTTTTATAGACGGAATGCCTTTCTTGGGGATAGCTGTGGTACGCCAGAAGTCTGCCCCCGCAAGCAACGAGATCTGCTCTTATCAGTCTTTGAGACCACTGATGTGACGAAGAATCATTTGTAGGAGAAGCAGGCCATGGACCATCATGCAAGGTTGCGATAACTTTGCAGGAACAACAACGAAGAATGGCGAGCAAAAGTCTTGGTTCGTATGTATGGACAAGACACTTGGGTTCCACAAAACGCCGCATATGTGACAGAAGCCACATAGTACACTGAGGATGACCAGTAACGACCAGCCTCTCGGCATTAGTACATACCTGTTCTTCGAGGGTCAATCTCGAAGCCAACTCCCTCGCTTTGTCATCCGGCTTCTCGAGCGAGTATAGTTTCTTCCCTGCCATGACGTCTCCCTCGGGTGGTGAGGTCGGAGTGAGTGACGGTGTGACTGTGTCGACAGGTGTTACTTGGAAAGTCGCTTGCTTGAGATCGATGATCTTGTTGTCGTCTTCTGTGGGGCTGAGAGTCCCCAGATGCATGGTCGTCATTGCGAACAGGCTAAATTTTCCTGCTCGATGTAGCAGTAGAGGAAGGATGCGAAGGATGAGCCGCGTGTCACGCCGTTGGTGGTAGGTGTTGTGGATCTGAACCCAGAGAACAGCACCAAGGGTGGCAGAAAATGAGTGACCTGACAAGCGTAGATAAACAGTGTCAGTGAAGGGTCATCTTTTAGTACTCTACGTGCTCCAAATTCGACGCATAGACCACTCGTCGCGTGGATCCAGAAGAAAGCACGTCGAATATCCGGATGTATTGAGAACAAGCCTTGTACCTAGCTGCGGCACGCATGCTGGTCTCAGATCTACATCTTGGGTACTATTGGCCGGCGGGACAGTAATGAACCGAAGTTAACGCGCACCAGTATTCATCTGCTGCTGGAGGAGGCTCTTGAACGATTTCAATCTAGATCGAAGCGCGCCGGGGCTTACCTGTGGCGAATTCAAGGGTAAGATGCGTGAGTACGACGCAGAAAGCTTGTCCGAATCACGCTGGGTAAAAATGGTGGACAGCCGACCAGATTCATCGCGATAGCTGTACAGAAAAGCACTGGTTGAGTGCATATTGAGGCAGTCACTGCAGCCGAACCACGCGTGCTACAGACCGTTCTGGTAACTGTGATTCGACGTTGGCAAGGCGGCGAAGGCGGTCTTGAACTGCGTACCGGGGATGGGGCCTCCGGGCTCAGTATGGAAAGCTTCCGGAACGCGATGTGAACGGTCGAGTGGTGGAGAAACTGTTGTGAGAGGTTAGGCCGGTCGGCACAAGCGGGAAACGACAGCGGAAGGAGGCCCGAGCGACCGATTCCAAGGTTCACTGACCTTCCGCCGGCGCGGCAAGCGGCAGCGACGACCGCCCTCACCTCAAAACACGTGCATGACAGCAGGTCCCAATGTCTGCGTTGCATATACGCGGAAAGCTGGGCGACGTGAGGTTCCACGTAAAATTCGACTTGATGCCCAGAGATCACTCGAATGACTGCATGTGGACGACTTCACCGCAATCCGCGTTGAGGCAAGAAGAAGCAGGCGCATATTGAGCGGTGGAAGTCATCCTATGAATATCGCACCGATACTCCGATGATACCATGAACGAGGCAGTTACCGCCGAGGCAGAGTCCACTTCGACGCAAGACATCTCCAGCCCATGTACTGAATCAGGCAGATGACCCCATCGGCCTTCAGCAAGGGATGCGACTACTGCCTAAACCGCACCGATAGCCCTTCAAACCACGACACAAGACATCATGTACTGGTTACATATGAACTTTTGATAAAGTCCAATCTGCTCAGGTATTGAGTAGATATTGTGCGGGGAAGATCGAAATCTTGACTTGATTTCGAGCCACATTAGACCCTGGGTAGACGGCAGTTCTGAGTCTCAGTACTTATACCGGTGGTTAAGTGTTTCATCCGTCCAGCGCGACATAACGTGGCGGGCCTACAAAGGATTACGCGAGCTCGCGGGATGTATGAGGGCATATGACTTCCCTGCATGGTGTTGCTGCACGCAAGTCTCAGAGGGGATATCGACGATTCTCATGGGGATTAGAAAATCGGTCTCATCACGCACAGTGGCAGCGCAGCTGCTTAAGTGATTGTAGAAGCTTCATTGTTCGACAAAGATATGTTCATGGGTATGAATAAAAGAAGTAATTGACAAATCAAACGCCACAACTGCATCAAGCAGTCTCACATGCTCGCGCTTTCCCTCAGCTCATACATGGTATACAAAACAACCTGCAAGTTGATACACAAGCTTAATGTCCTTCTTCATCATGAGTGTCATGTCGAGGAGCTCCATTCGCCAGACGCCTTTCCCGAAAATCGACTATGCCTCGGCCATCTCGACATCCTCATTATCGCTTGCCTGCTTGATCTCCTCAATACTCTTCTTGAAGGCGGCCTTCTTGGAGTCCACCTCATCGCGGCTGAGATTCCTCATCCAGGTATTGTTGCGAACAAGCTTCTCCTGCGCACGCTCGCGCCTTGCATCGTTGAGTAGCTTGAATTGATTGTTGGGCTGAGAGGCGCCTTCGCTCAAGCCCGCACGGATGGCATCCGAGAGTGTGAAGTACTGAACGCCGCCGGTGCCGAAGGGTTCGCTGTTGATGAATGTGATGTTGTACGTTTGCGGGCTGATCGATACAGTAATCTTGTCGCTGTGCGTTGTGTGGTCGAGACGCTCGTCCTGCTCTGCCAGGTCCTCAGCCTTAGCCAGGCGCTTCTTAAGGAATGGATATTTGACGCTGTTAGGATCCACTTCCTCAGTTGGTTCTATCGACTGATACGAAGCACAGTATGCACGCCAGCGCCTAGTGCGATCGAGTGCGTTGGTATCGAATGTAGGGTCGTCTTTCTTGAACAGGCGAACCGTGGCTTCCATCTTCGCAGGATCCTGCATCGATGTTAGTGACAGACCATCACATCCGTGCAAGTGACTTACGTATGTGATGCGGTAGGTATCCGCGTCCTTTGCGTACTTCTCGACAGCCTTCCTGTAGCTGATCTCGCTCTTGTGTGAGGTTGTGTCGTTCACACGATCCTTCCTGAAGAGGTTGTAGATATCAAGGCTCTTATCCTTGCTGTCAGAACTGACTACTACGAGAGCGAATCGGACAAGCGAGTTGATGAGCCTGTCAAAGCTGTACATCTGCCACCCAATGTGCAGATAGTATCGTCGCAGTGTCTCCTCAATGAAAGACATGTCGACTTCGCCAAGGATTTGATCCTGCAACATCTCGAGGACTTGTTGGTAGAAGTTCGCCAAAGACGAAGTGTCCTTAAAGAAATCGTCGGGCTGCTTGTCCAGCATCTTGAGTTGTCGCGCCGGCTTAGGTTCCATAGCTCGGCTGACGACTTTTCGTACTTCGTCCTCGCTTTCCTTGAGCTTCGATAGGCGCTCGTAAAGGTAGACAAACATGCGGAAGAAGCAGTAGATCGATGCGTTGGCGTACATGTTGTACTCGACGCGGCGGTAGGGCTCGTCATGCTCAATCTCCTCGGTACCGATGGCCGCGGGCTGTGCTGAGTATTCCACCCAGCTGCCAGCGGTCTGCTCGTCACGACCATTGGAGTTTGAGCTGTCTACAGCAACTTCGTCCTCGATACCAGATGCAATTTCAGGAGTTGTATCCCTGCTTGCAGAAGCGAGACTGTCCTCCTTGTCCTTGCGAGACTTGCCGCGGGGGTCCAGCACATCTCGTCGCAGATCACCCTTCTTGGTCTTTTGTATGCGCTGGGAAACGTCGTCGTCAGGGCTCGGTGTGTCTTCGCCAGACTCATTGGGAGTGTCACGACCGGAAGTCTGCACACGTTGCTCGAACTTGGCCTGATCAAGGCCAAAGAACAATGGCACGAACTCCTTAATGAACGGAACCACCTTGGCATACTCGGTACCGCTGTTGTTGTCTGCGAATGTAATCATTAGGCGAGCAACATCGAAGAGAACCTCCTCATCCTTGAATGAGAACGCGTACTGGTACTCAGGCTGAGGTATCTCCTGTACCAGACGCAGGCGCTTCTGTTCCTCATAACGGACGAGGACCTCGTTGGTGAGCGACTTGGGCTGGAATTGGCGCTTGTCGGCCTGCTTGACAGACAGACTTTGATGATCCAAAGACTTCCAGAAGATCTTCTGTGTCTGGTCACGCCAGACACGTTCCCACTCGCGCTGAGCGGCCTTCCAGTCTTCCAATTTGCACTTCAAACGGTGCAACAATACAGGCACCACACTCCAGGGCATAGTGAAAAGCTCTTTGATGACGTCCTTGCCTCGGTCGCGGCCGTAGATCTTCATGATGACACGCTTGTAGATAGTCTCGCTTTGACCTCCAAGACCAGGTGGAAGAACGAAATTCGTTCGGTCTTCTTGCTTCATGGTGAGCAGCTGATTCGCAATAGGCTCAAGTTGCTGAATAGTGCGACTACAAGCTTCGATGTTGAAGTCGTAATCGTGGCGCTCTTCTTCAATGCGGTGGAGACCCTCCTCAAACTGGTTCTTGCGGTGAGCGATGAAACCAGAATCCTCTGAGGCCCATGTTGGGTGAGATGCCCACTCATCATTCAAAACCGACTTGCACAACTCATCACGACCGCTGCACACCCGCTCACGCTCTCGCTTGGGCAGAAGGCGATAGCTGGGGCCCAGACTGCGGCAGTTCGAAAGCGAGACGCGAGAGTTGACAGTCTTGGGACGCGTCTTTTGCTGATCGTCCTCGTCGCCCATGAACTTCTTGAACCAAGCAAAGAGCTCTGGGTTGCCGCCGATAAAGGACTGTGCACGGTAAAGCAGCAGTGTCTTGTCGATCAAGTCTTGCGAGTAAAGGTTGCATAGCTTCAGGAACTCGTTCATTGTGTTCTTGTTACCAATGAACTTCTTGACTCGATCGAAGAAGGCAAGCTCATCCTGGCTAGGAGTGGTAGTGGTAGTCGGTGGTATCGGCTCAGGCAATGCTGGCGTGAGAGTCGGCGACACTGGAGGTCCCTCGGGCGCAGCTTGCTTTGCAGCATGGCCAGTCTTGGCACGCTTGTTCGCAGCACCTGCTCCGAAGTTGCCTCCGCGAACGTTCGATGTGGGTGGCTCTTGTGCCATTGGAGCAGGCATAGGTGCAGCAACAGGTCCCTGTCTGTCGCGCTTCCGCTTGTTGTCGCGGTTGGCTGTAGGGGTGGGAGCAAAGTTGCCCATTGGCGGGAGTCGGCCTTGGTCTGCCCGAGGCGTCTGCTGAAGGTTTGGTGTTTGACCGTAGCCAGCGGCGTCGCCACGCACATTGCTCAACATGACCGCATCTTCAGCATGTCTCGCGGCTTGCTGCTGAGCAGCCCTATGCTGAGCAGCCGATTCCGGGAGAAACTGCTTGAAGTCTTCCAATAAGTCTGGAGCAGCGTTGAATAACCCTGTCACTTGAGCATACACATCCTGGATAGGTTTCGACTCGCGCTGGTAGGTCTGTAGGATTTCCAAGAACTGTTTGTAGATGTCGGGCTGCGAGGCGAAGCGGTTCTTGATCTTGTTGACGTAGCTGATAGCATGGTTGAACTCGACCGGACCACGCTTCTCAGCACCAACGCCGCCCATCTGAGCGACCTGAGCCGCACCATTAAGAGCTTGTACGGGAAGGGTCGCTGAGGCATCCCCGCTGAGTGCGAGCATGGAGCGGCCGGTAGCAGCCGACACAGCGTTTTGGAGCTGAGACACTCCTTGTTGCTCCTGCTGATGCGCAAGGGCGGCGGCCGAAGCAGCTGCGTCAGGATGTGGGCGCGTCGTGGCCTCGGGAGAGTGCGGTGCGGGACCTTGCTGACCTGGTTGTGCGCCGTAGAGTGGTTGACCGAGATTGCGGTTGTTCGGGGAGAACAGCGACTCTGCGTGCTCAGGAGCCCTCTGTTGCTGCGGCCAAGGTCGTCCTTGGCTTGTTTCGTAGAACGCGGCTTCCTGCTGAGGGGCGGTGCTGCCGTTCGCTGCTGCGCTTCGTGGTGGGGATAGTGGCCTGGGGGCAGGCATGGTGGAAACCATTGTGCCCATGGGCGTGGTAACCCTAATCGCATTTGGATCTCCGTTAGTTCCACATTCAATTTTATATCCTGGGGGCAGAAAGGTGTTGAAGCCCTGAATCAGATTTGGGTTGCCGGCGAAGAGGGTCGAAACGCGCTCAATGACACCCGGAGTATCTATGGCACCGCTCTTGAAATCCTTCATGATATCCAAGAAGCGGTTGTAAACATCGGGATGATCGGCGAACTGGACTTTGACTTGGTCGAGGTAGCTAAGAGCGTCCTAAGTAAATTTAAGTGGGTATTCAAAACAAGCAGACCCTGGCCGACTTACGTTGAGGATAGGCTGCTGGCCCTGGCCCATGCCCATAGTGCCTGGAGGACCAGTGAAAGGCATCAACATCTGTGCCTGTGTTGGCGCCTGTACGGCGTGCTGCATGCGGGGTGTAGTCTGGTCGTGCTGTGCGGGCGCAGCACCGTAAGGACCAGCTACATTAGGCCCACCCATTGCACCAGCCAGTGGATTTGCGCCTGCCAATGACCCGGACTGGCCCAGTAGTCCATTGGGTCCATGGACTGTTCGTGTGGTCGGTGCGACAGCAACAGGCTGGTGGATCTGAATGGGTGCTGAGTGGTTCTGTAGTGCGGCCTGCTCTCGCTGCTGGCGCTCGTGCAAATCACGGTCGCGTTGCTCAGCTTCGCGTTTCGCATGCTCCTCCTGCTGTGCAGCGTGCTGCTGGGCCGCGTGCGACTCCATCATCTCACGCTCTCTGGCGTCACGCTCGCGCAGCTCTCGTTCTCTATCTGCATTCGACTGTTCTTGAGAAGCACCCTGTTGCTGCAGTGTCTGAGAGATGCCGGGCAACGAGTACGGCGGGCCCTGTTGCATCTGATGTCCTTGCGCAGTCGATCCTGCCTCTGTTGAGGGCGCTCTTTGCGCAGACTGGTGGGGTGACGAGTGTGGAGGTTGGCCTGTCAGGCCAGGAAGGGGTGGCAGGCTTTGGTTGTGGGCTGTCGCGGCGTTTGACGAGTAAAAAGGGGTCCCTGAAGCTGAGTCAATTATGATCACTGTTTTACGGTTCGCGTGAGGCGTACCAGAGGGCGGTGGCAGCACAGGCCCTGGACCTTGCGCAGGTGACGCATGTGAAGGAGCTTGAGCGTTCGCGTTGCTTGGCCTGTTACACAAGAATAGTCAGCACTTATTTCTAAGAATTGCGATGTCTAAAAGTGCTCGATGGGTGCTTGGTCCCTGACTGCTGGCGCAATCGGGTTGCAGGCGGGGCTCACGCACCCATATGGATCGAGCGGTCGCGCAGGTTGTCTCTGGCTCTGCTCTGTTTGTTGTTGCGGCGTTTGCCCAGGTGCAGCTGCCTGCGACTGTGGCCAGCCTTCACGATGCGCTGGGTTCATCTCGGCGTTTGCGATTCCTCGGCTGTTGGAGAAGCTGCGTAGTCGCTAGCAAAACGCGTTGCCGGCCGAAAGACAGTGTCTAAGATCGCAAAACCCTCGACTACAGCTTTAGAGAAGCACTGCGAGTCGAGAGTGCGCAGTAGGTGCTCGGTGGTGACTGTCGTGCAGCTATTGGGAGGCTGTCAACCGTGCCAGCTCGAGCTGGTGTTGATCTTCGAATCTGGCGATCGAAAAGCCTGGAAAAGAAGGCTGACGCCGTAAAATTATGCCGCCATGCGAGGCGATCCCGTATGAGAGTTTCGTATAGTCGTGCCGATGATGGCGTGGTGCAGCTGTGTCGCTCCTTCCCTCTCGACAGAACGCTCCTTCCTGTTAATCCGGCCCGGCACTAGCCATATATGGATGGCCGGCGAATCAAGATGCCGACAAAAGCGCGTCATGCTCCCCAATTGAAGCCGATGACGGCTTCACGCGTTTTGAGGGTCCATACAAGGAATGATATAAAATCTACGCGCACAATGCGACTCAAGCTTATCAGCTGTGATGTGTGGGCTTTAGATATGCTACAATTCATGGAGCAATCGAAAGAAGTTGAGCACCTGCCTATGTGCTTCTTATCACAGACGTGATTAGAAGTGAGAAATGGCAGACTCCTGGCTACCATTGCAATGAATTGTTCGTACGGTGTCCTGAGGCATGCTATCTTTCCAGTCTGTTTCCTCCACCGTAAACATGCGCCCTTCCGTCGAAGGTAGTTGAAGTGAACCGCTGGGTATCATTGAACCAAACCTATCTAATCTACACAAACCACAAATTGCATCACACAATCCTCAAGAGCCCTGCCTTTCCTTGTCATCCTCGAGAGGATTATGCTTGTGTACAAAATCATCAACCCAATCCTCAATCTTCTCAGCCTCATCCGTGAACCAATCCCACCAATGCTTATGCGCCGGCTTGCTGCTCGTTGCAGACGGTGCACTCGATGTCGCACTTGGCGCAACCGATGCTGTACTCTGTGCCAGAGATGCCGTGTTGCCGTCGAGGCCAGTTGCAGAGGCTGCAAGGCTGGACAACGAGGACATGACTGCAGACATCGTCGCAGCAGAGGGCAGCGTGGTAGTCACCGAGTGCGCGCCAACGGGATCACTAGGCGTTTCATTGACTGTGTCTTCATCGTCGTTGTGCAAGCCCACAGGCTTAAGGGGAAGGCGAAGGGTGCCGTTGTTAGGCGCAGGTGTCAGACCAATTGAGTCGCAGATGATATTATACAGCTCGATATTTTCTGGAAGCGTGTTAGCAAATTCCAACAAAGAAGTGAAACGACCTACGAAAGGATTCCATGCGACTGCCAGGCGTGTGCGGGAATGCTGGGCCGCGGGCAATGAAAATCGCCCTCATGAGCGGGTGTTCGTGGTCGTAGCCGTGCAGGCCGCGTGGATGGTAGACCTCGCCATTCTTCTTACCCTCTTCAACATTGAATTCGCTCTTTGTCACGATCGCCCAGCCTGCCTTCGGGATGATCCAGAGGGGTGCGATACGGTCGTTGTTTGAAAAGTGATAGCGCTCAGGCATGTTCTCACGTAGGTAGATCTCAATGTTAGGGTTGTCTCCGTGTTCGCGCAGGAGCTTGTCGTACAATGGGTAGAGGCGGTCTTGGTTCTTGGGTCGCAGACCATACAATGGCCAACCGTCAATGTGCGAGAGCTCGTCAGGGTCGATTAAATCCTCTAGCTGGATCATACGGGATACATCGGTAGTGGCCATGCCATGGTCAGAAACGACAACGACGTTCACGATCTCGGTGAGGTTGCGCTCTTGCAGCCCTTTGAGGATGCCGCCTATCATGGCGTCTGCATCGGAGATAGTCTGACGAATCTGGGTGCTGTTCGGTCCATATCTGTGGCCATCACCGTCTACATTGGGTACATAGGCTGCAATGAGCTGCGGGCGAGGCGTGACAGCCTTTGCGCCGATGTCCAAGGGGCCGGGTACGTCCAGCAGGTCCATGATCCGATCGACTTTCCTGTCCAGGACTTCCGAGCCATTGTATTTGTCCACATAGGCGATTTGCTGGTCCTCAATGTGAGCCTCCGAGCCTGGCCACATGTGCACTGCTGTCCTGACACTCTGCTTCTCCGCTGTCACCCAGAGGGGCTCTCCGCCCCACCAAAATGATTGCAGGCTGCGTTTAGGATCTGTGTAGTAGAACTCTCTCTGTAGATCAGGGTCCCAGAACGTATTCCCCACAATCCCGTGCGCTTCAGGATACATGCCAGTAGCCATTGTATAGTGGTTGGGGAATGTGACGCTCGGAAAGCTCGGTAGCATAAATTTTGGCGAGATGCCTTCTGCTACAAACTGGTTGAGCGTAGGCGTGAGGTTGCGATAGAGAAAATCCGCACGAAAGCCGTCGAGCGAGATCAGAATGGTTGTCGGTGCGAATAGGGACGTTCCGTTTGAGACGGCCGTTGCTGTGAACGCTGCGATCTGGCTGTCTGAGGGTTTCGAGAGTCGATACACGAAGGCAAGCATTACGAGGAAGAAGCCGATGATCGATATATATATGCAGATGCGGCGCCATCGTCTCGATCGCTTTGCCTATATGTACCGTTAGCTATCGTCCTACTCAGCCTTTGCCATTGAGCATGCCTTCTTCTGCGCCCTTGTCGCAAGGAGTCGCTGTTGATCACTCTCTGAGCTTCTGCCTGACCGCAAAAGACTTGCACTGGATTCGCCCGCCGCTTCTTCGGTGTCATATATTGGTGTGCTTGTCCCAGAATTGGCGCCTCTCTTGCGCTCTGTCATCTCAGCTTTCTTTCGGCCCCCTTCACGCTTGCCAATCTTCACGCCAGAGCTGAACAGGCCAGATAAACCCTCCTTCTGTGTCAAGAGTCGCTCGCGCTCGTCCTCCGACTCTAATAGGTCGTGATCGCCGTCAGAGTGCTCAGCTGAGGGCCGAAGGTCGTAGTCGTCGTCGCTATCTGACGCGTCGTCATGGTGAAGGCCGCCCGCAGCCCTGCCGGTATCCGCTCGTGGTTTCGATGACATCGCTGGTGTCTCCGTAGTACTTGGCTATCGATCCATCGCGAGAATACGTGTTGCGTAGCGCTGGTGTTCAGAAGTCGAGTCTGAGCACCTCAATCGCCCGGCCGCTAGCGGCGTGTTTCATGCAGGGACGTTGATCACCAACGCCAGACCATTCACAAATTAGAAGGGCAGATTGGCCAAAGACAACGACACGACTTGAATTTTGAATGCAGAGCTACTGTTGTACCATATCCAAGTCCTTATAGAGCCTTCAAGCCATCTCAATTACTGCAACGCCGTTGGCATCAATCCACTTGGAGTCCAATCCAGATGCCTTTCCCTTGGAACATAGCCAGAGGAGCAGCCATATGTGCTCGACGACCTCTCCCCAGCAGTAGATTCGAACAAAACCTAGATCGCTGTGTGTACCAGGCTCTCGATGTAGTGTTGTTGCCCACCCAATTCGACCGCTGCAAACATGGTCGCAAAGTAATAACCAGAAGTCGCGCCGAACATTCGAGGACCATCGCGTACAGTCGATGCGCCAGAAGCCACGCTCATCGTGCTCCAGACCTCTCCGTATTGTAAGTGGTCTGAAACGAGTCGGATTCTTGGCCTTGATTGCTGCAAGATGCTTTGTGACCTGCGAAGGTAGTGTCCCAGGGCACAATACTGAGGTCTTGGGAGCTGGCGGAAATGCATCAAATGGCAGCTCCAAGAAGTTTGTCTCGTCTATAACGTCCTCAATTGTATCGCGAGACACTGGCCTCGGAGCATTAGGCGAGTCCGTAGGCTCATGTGACAGGCTGACATCCAGGTCATTTAGGGTAGTCTCAACCAACGGGGCTGGGAACCCTTTGTCCTTGGGCTTCTCAATCTCCGGAGACTCGATCTTCTGAGACCTCGTTGGACTGACTGAGCGGGCAGCAGGGCCGTGAGGATTGGCAAGACTATCGTGTTCACCGTCATAGGCTTCGCCGTCTTCATCTTCGGACGCGTCTGCAGATGTTACTGAATAGAAGTCCTGTAACTGACTTTGCAAAGCCTGCAACGCCGATTGCGAATCTTCAATAAAGCCAGTGTCGGCGTCAAAACCGTCAGAACTGATCTGTTCCTCTGCCTCGCTATGCACGAAGCTCGACTTTGGGGTCGCACGTTTTCGCCAACTCAGGTAGCCCCGGTCAAGTTGAGCTAAGCGGCTGATAGGTTGCACCGACTCATCTTCTTCGAAATTGTGGCCGCCCGCTGGTGTATCCAATGGGAAGCTGCCGTAAGATTCTCTGCTGGCCGTAGGTGCAGGCGGGTTGGTTGTTCCTTCGATTACACGAGTCCTGGGTTCTGTTGAGGATTGTCTTGGCTGTCGTTGGGCTGTTCGATTCACTCTCGCTCTTTTCTGCAATGGTCTGCCGCGGTGAACCTGGTGGGGCTCAAATTGGATATAAGCACTCGCAAGAAATCGAAAGAGCTCATCGTTCTGGTGTGTAGCAGCGGTAGAGATGTGAACGAGGACTTCGTCGCTCATGATTGCAGCCGACCATACGTTGCTCTTGCACAACCCACATCATGCATTACAAGACGTAATATCGATGCCAAGAGCTGTACCGAGCGAAAATCAAGATTATGGAGAGTGAGGAAAGAGTGTGCAGTTACAGCCTTGCATCGTTCACAGACCTCAAGGCTACAGGCGGTTACTAAGCCGAGCTAACTGTATTCAGAAGTCATCATCGCGCTCCACCTGCAGAGATCACCTTGGGCCCCGTCGACTATTCGCGACTTCCTTTCGTCCCCACTGTGCTGCATCAATGTCTTGTCCTTACAAGGTGCAGAGTGATTGGCCTTGGGATGCATAAACAGTCCCCTGTGATGCTGCTTAGTGATCACCTCTTTCCCCATCGGAGTTAAAGACGGCGCACAGCTCCTGTAAGAGCAATCGCTCTCTACGTTTCGGTGGTCCCCGGGAAGGTCCACTCTGTACCATGAGGTCTGCGAGCAAGAGGGTCTCGGTGGATGCATTCCTCCGCTGACCTAAGCTCGAAGCTGCGAGGATGTTGCTAAATCATGGCGGCGCGCTGATGGACCACCAATAGCGTTCGTTGTGGCTCGGAAGCGCCATGCAGGTGGCTGTCAGGCTACCAAGGTATCCAATTCATGCAACTATGTTGCTTGCTTCGTCATATTCCCTCACGTCGTGTTTGGGAAGGAGCACTTTCGCAATGGCGCACATAACGGACGTAGCGCACGGTCAGCACTATCCAAGCACTACCAAGTAAACACAACAGGTGGGGAGCTGAAGCAGTATATAGTGTGCCAACACAAATTCATTACCCCTTCATTCAAGCTTATTTATCGTTACAGAGTCTGTTGTCCCGACTACTTCCCCAGCTGAACGCGCAATGGCCCACCAGAACCGCCTCAAGGACACCCATGTTCTCATCTTCGATGGCACATCAGGCATCGGCTACGCCGTCGCCAACATGGCTCTTTCATATGGCGCATGAGTAACGATATCTGGCTTAGGCCAAAGCAAGGCAGATGCCAAAGTCAAGCAGCTCCAATCGCTGTACCCAGACCACCCAGCTGGAGACATCGCGGGATATGCCTGCGATCTCTCCGACATAGTCAACCTCGAAGTCAACCTCACAGCTCTCTTCGAAAAGGCTTCCGAAGGCGGCAACAAGAAGATTGATCACGTCGCGTTTACAGCCGGCGACTCTCTCCATATCCCAAGCGTGAAGGATGTCACTCCCGACACGCTCTTGAAAGGATTCAACGTGCGCCTTGTTGCCCCTGGTATCGTTGCTAAACTTCTCGCAAACGGCAAATACATGCCACAATCTGTCAAGTCGTCGTTCACGTTGACTGGTGGGACGAACACGCACAAGCCCTTCCCTGGCTGGACGTTTGTTGCCACTTCCGGAGGGGCTACGGAAGTCCTTGCGCGGGGGCTGGCAGTCGATTTGAAGCCAATCCGTGCGAATGTTGTTATTCCTGGGGCGATACAGAGTGAGCTTTTGCAGCCAATGTTGGATAGTATGGGAGAGGAAGCTGCGACCAAGTGGACGTCGGAGAACAGTTTGACAAATACTCTTGGTCAGCCAGAGGAGATTGCTGAGGCGTATGGGTATTTGATGAAGGACAAGTTTGCAAACGGTAGCTAGGTCACGAGCGATGGTGGAAGGTTGCTGGTCTAGCGGGGCTGCAACATCTGCACAGAAAGATCTGCGACCAAAATAGCCTGTTGTCGTCTTCGAGTCTTTATGGTTTATGTGAATGAAAATGCTTAATGTTATCTTCGTGATGCCTATCCGCTGCCTGAATCGATCCGTACTTCCAGCTTCGGGCGTCGAGCTTCAGGGATATCAAGGTCGCTCACCCTTATGGCCAGCGCCATGTACTTGCTCATCAATTCGTTCGCCACTCTCTGAGTGTGGTTTATGAAGTAAAATCTACCGCCCTGTAAACATGGTCAGTGAGGAGGTCCTTTGAAAGTAGACGCAGTGCAGTCGCAGTCGCAATCGCATCGACCAAAGCAATAAAACAGGGTACAAACATAGCAGCCCGTATCGTCCGTGATCACGTCCAGAATCAAGCAAAGCATCGCCAAAAGCATCATCAAATCCAGTCGCTCTTGCTGTCGTCCAACTTACTCCTACGTTACTCGTCTCCGCCTCTTGCACAGGCGTAGCTGCGGTTACGGCGGCCCAATCGATGGTACGCCAATCGGTGAGTTCGGTCTCCTTGATATTATTCTGTAAAGGCCCAGGTGGGCTGTCCGCATTCCCCATATTCGATGGCGGTGCGTCAAGGTACGGCCCGAGTCTGTGGAAGATAGTTCAAGTATAAGCAAGAGACCGACTGGGCTTAATATGGGTATAGTGATCTAACCTGAGATGAACAATTCTGCTCCATAGATGCCGGACGGATTCATCAAGCTTGTAAATGACCCACCCACAGGCGCTCATTCTTTTGAGAAGCGCCTCTGCAGACTCGATGTTGAACTCGGCGCATGCTAATGACGACTGCTGAACGAACCATACACTCTCTGCCGAGCAGTCGGCTGAAATAGATCCAATGGTCAAAATCCACAGAAGCAAATCTGGACACGACTGCCATTCTGCGCGAGTAGTGCAGTTGAGCGCACTCTCCAATCTCTTGCTTGCGGTGAAATGTAGTTGATGAATGTCTGACGGTCTTTTAAGCGCTTCAGTCGTTCGTACCGTAAATATGATCAACGCAACGCAAAGAGCGTCTTCGAGGGGCGTGATAAGTGATACCCTTTCGTGAATCCAAGCAAGGAGCAAACATTCGAGCGAACACGAGAAGTTCTGGACATTCAGAGCGTCAAGCGAGCTCTCCGGGTCATCATACCATGCGTTTAGATCGGCTGCAAGTACCAATACAGACTCCAGTAACTCGACAAGAGACTCTGTGAGACCTGCTTCCAAGCACAACTTGACAAGATACCTTGAGTAGCTCGGACTATAGCCTGGTGGATGATGAGGAAAGTTCGCGGCGCGAACGTATGCCAAAGTTGCGGGGTAGGGTGGGTTGAACTGTGCGATGGCATGAGCTGTAGTATGCCTGATGCTCAGTAAGCATTTGCCAACCCATTTCGGGCCACGATGCCAAAGTGAGGTGATACATACCAAAGTATAAAAGCTTGTAAAATGCGGTTCGTGCCGACAGCCTTCAGACCGCCGCGCAAATTGAGCATCTCTCGCAGGCCACTCAGATGCATATTCATAGCGTTCGGCTGTTCGTCGTATGCTATTTCGTCCTTGAACACGGGCATCATCAGACCCTCTTCCACAGTCAAGAGGTTAAACACAGCACCCAGAGTTGCGTCCGAGAAACGGACAGCACGGTCCTGCGTCGACAAAGCCTTGTGGACCGCTGAGATAGCCTTGGCGCGATGGTGAAGGATCGTCTGAACGGTACCCTTCCCGAAAATGAACATGTGTAAGGCAGCCGTACTCAGCAAGCTGTGCATGAAGCCTTCGTTACTTAAAGCAGTATCAAACCATTCTGACTTCATCAAGGTTGACTTGCGTCGAACGTCAACTCCAATCACACCAGGAACCATCTCATGGACAACTGCAGCAACACAGTCAGCAACACTAGCTCCATAGATTACGGAATGGGGTATGATCATTTCCACGCTCCCGCTTGAGCCTGTCCAAGCTCTGCTCTTGAGTGGTATACCGTAGGATCGGCGGTGTCAGCCTCCGTCTTCTTTGCATATGCTTTGGTAAAGTTGATGGGTAGACTTACAATGATCAAGCAGCTCTGACATTTCCTTGTCCAGTCTTAGAGCCGATGCCCTAAACGGATCCAGGGAACCATTATTGGGCTCTCTGACAGACCCAGTAGGCGATAGTAGGATGCATTTCGGGCACAGTGTCTGCCTGTGGCGAACGACAAAGATCTGACAATTCGAACATATGCCTCGATCGAACACGCCAGTACTTGTGTGCTCGACAGCAGGGAAGTAGCTGTTCTGGCCGTCTTCAAGAGTCGGGCTCGACGAAGCTGTACTGGGGTTCGACAGGGGGTTGGGAGTGCGAGTCCTCGAAGGGCTCGCACTGCCTTGGGCTCGTTGCTTTGCGGCTTGCTTGCTCGTGGACCATGGCCGCTCCCGTCTTGCCTTCTGCATCACAAATGAGCGAGCATTGCGCCGCCCTTGGCGTGAGGCCTTTGCTTCGGATGCATCGACGAACAGGAAGTCTTGTTGGATGGGCACGATCGGCTGGGAGCGATGCAGAGCCTTGGCATTTTGGTCCTGACCCTCCATCACACGTTTTGGGAAACAGGACCAGCAAGGTATAGTCTTGCTGACCCAATCTCGTGGGTTGTGGAGGTAATACTGCTCAGCAGGGCGCAGGAAAGCGTAAGGTGCAAGTGGTAACGAAGCCAAGATTTCGCAATCGAACCTCGCTCGCCACCATCGCTGCTCGAATGTCCCTGGACAGCGCCGGGCTGTGATCGCCTCGTACTGATGGTGTGCCTGGAAATTGTGGAGGGGCTGAAGCTGTGCAACTATCAAAGTCCAGATTAGTACTAGGTTGCTGAAGCGAGTACGGAGCTTGACAGGGTGCTAGGTCCTGACCTTGGACCCTTTGTTCCGTCACTATTCAATCGAAGCCGTACTTTTGGAGTCTTTGTTCCACCTTCAAAGCTGCTTGAGAGTGTCCGAGAAGCGGCGGGTGTGGCGAGTCACGGGTGTACGTAGATAACAGTCAAAGCTATGCGGGTCCCATGCCGAAGGTAACACAAATAGTATCGATATTGAGATGGCGTTCGACCGACGTGGAAATGGTGAAATGAACAGGTGCTTTCTGACTTTCGGCGTGCAGACTGAATGGGTCATGTCATCTTAAAAGCTTCAAAATCATCTGCTTAGCTCGAAGATGCAATGTCGAAAATCTTCTCCTCTTGCTGTACTACCTTCGGAGCGCGCGATTGCTGCAATGGGGCAACATTAGACTGGCCAACGACGGGGAACGTGACTGAGCGTCGCAGGGCTGAGTGCTGCAACCAAGGACTCAAGGTGGCTTCCAGTGCTTACCGGACCAGAGATGAGCAACCAAACTGTTGGCAATAGTCATCAACCCGTCGCATTGGCACGACACGTGCTTCGTTAGCGCCACGAGCGGTCCAAGTCGGTGTTTCGCGACTCTTGGTGTTTTGATACTGCTTGATGCGTCGAGATGCTGGACCGCCCTTCCCGAGGCTCGTTGACAAATGCGGCGGGATGGACGACATGACGCACTTTGGTGCCTTGCTACCGCCGCAACCTTAGCACAGCATTGAGTAAGAAACGCCTCGAATCTGAAGATTAGGAGGTTGCGCAGACCTCGAATTATGTAAGGAGAAATTGGCTCACGGAGTTGGGGTCCGGGTACTATTGGCAAGAGCACCTCGGTGGTTCCAGACGCGTTTCCTAGCTTCCGGAGTTCTGGCAACAACGACATGACGACGGGCGATGGTCTTGCAGAAGGTGAGTCGCGCATCGATCGACTGGAGGATGCAGTGGCGGCCTGCAGTGATGACAGTGTACTGATTATTCGCAGGCCTCTCGTACTTCACCACCGAGCTGCTCCGCAAAGAGCTACAGCGCCGCCAGGAGGAAGTCGAGAAACCGGAGTGCGGGTCGAAGGGTGGGAAAAAGCACTACAACACCGGTCTCCATGTATTCGCCTTGGTTCTTATCCTCGCCTTGAGCACGGCAGGTGCGTGTGGTTGCGGTGGATATTGCCGGCCGAGTAACTAATCTTCGCCAGCTTGCTCCTTCCCCATCGTCGTCAAGCGATTCCCTGGCATCCCCGTGCCCTCACGATTCCTCTTCCTTTCACGACACTTTGGCACCGGCGTGCTGATAGCGACCGCCTTCGTCCACCTTCTGCCCACCGCCTTCGAGTCCCTGACCGATCCATGTCTTCCACATTTTTGGAATCGAGGCTACCCGGCCATGCCGGGCTTCATAGCCATGACAGCCGTTTTCGTGGTCGTAGGCATCGAGATGTTCTTTGCTTCGAAGGGCGCTGTACATTCGCACGCAGTCGACTATGACACTCTTGGCCAGGACAGCCATGCACACGCCCGGCCCGGCCACAAGAGAAGCCACAGCTTTGGACGCTACAGCAGCGGTACCAATGGCAACGTGCCAGGCATCGTATTGCACGATGTAGACGTGGAGTCGTCTGAGCAGTCAGGTCTTATGGCAGGACGGTCCCCGGCTCTTTCCATGGTGTCTCCCACCACGCCGACCGCACCGAACGGTCACGCCGCCCGGCGAAGTATCGACAGCGATGACGACTCAGACCTGGACATCAGCCCTGAAGAGCTAGCTAGGCAGCAAGAGGAAGACGATTTGGAAGACGAGTCTCAGCTGCTGTCCCACCCACACGTGCACAAACGAATCCCTGACGCCCGCGACCCATCGCCCGAGACAGCTGAGAAGACAGAAGCGCAGAACAAGAAGCTGTTGCTGCAGTGTCTCTTGCTCGAGGCTGGAATCTTGTTCCACAGCGTGTTCATCGGTATGGCTTTGTCTGTAGCAACGGGGACCTCATTCATCGTGCTATTGGTGGCCATCTCATTCCACCAGACGTTCGAGGGCTTCGCGCTTGGTTCGCGTATCAGCGCTATTCGCTTCCCTGTAGGGTCGCCGAAGCCCTGGCTCATGGCACTGGCCTACGGTACAACCACGCCAGTTGGACAAGCAATTGGTCTCGCGATTCACACACTCTACGATCCATTCAGCCAGACTGGCCTGCTAATGGTGGGCTTCATGAACGCAATCTCGAGTGGCCTGTTGCTCTTTGCTGGCCTTGTCGAGCTTCTTGCAGAGGACTTCTTGAGCGACGAAAGCTACATCACACTGCAAGGCAAGAGGCGACTGCAAGCTTGCGGCAGTGTCGTTGCCGGAGCACTGCTCATGGCTCTAGTTGGTGCTTGGGCATAGCCTTGCGTCATTACTGAGTAATACATGTAGAGCCTCACGGCAATATCTAAGTACTTTCCACCCAACTGCTGCGTCCACACTCGCACGTTCAAGGAGCACCGTCACCTACCAACACAGCACAGTTCATGACATCTACTTCATAGCTCCTCTGTTCTTTGCAACCTCTATCAAAGCAACGACTGGCCCAGTCAAGTCCCCGATGGCGCAATCGGCAGCGCGTCTGACTGTTACATTATGGTCGCTCAAGGACCGCCAATCTTCGAGTGACTGTTCTGGCCGCACATCAGGAGGTTCTAAGTTCAAACCTTAGTCGGGGAGCATCTTTTACTTCTCATTCACCTTTGAACGGTGCAAAATCACGCTGCCTAGCTGGCTTTTGGATGTGCGAACCGTTTGCAAGCTACGTCTTGATCCACTTCGCATGCCAAGGCCGCACGATAGGTGAAGGCAAGAGCTACCTTAAAGCACAACTCTTCCCACACTCGCATGCCAAGTTAGGTGAGACATGCTCAAGCGGACTCTTAGACCTCGGGAGTGAACTTTGCTTCGCCAGACGGATTGCACATACAGAACAAACTACATCGCAAAGGCCAGCGAATTTGTCATGATCTACTTTTTTTTTGGCAGAAGCGAGAGCCACCATGCACTTGTCTTTTTCAATGAGCTCAATCTTTGAATCTTTCGCTTCCTCGCTCAGTACGCAAATCAGAAGGCTGCCTTCATCAAACGAATTCCACTCTGACTTGCTCGCCAACGTTCTCCTTGACTCACGCGGTAAAGCGCGCCTGATGCTCTTTGCTTGGATGCCTATCGCTATCTTTCCCACACCAGAAGGTCATGCTCCGAAGGCCCCGACAATCATCAAGCATCTTCCAAAACTTGATGTCATGCACAGCATCGCAACATGTAGCGATACTGCGAAGAGCACCTCGTTGCTCAGACGATAGCACTTGCAAGCACAGCGCTGCGGCGATTTTGCATGGACCATGGAGCTGGGGCTCGTTCAGACTGATCACCATGGATGCAGCCTCGGAGTAGATTTGGCGGCAGGTCATGGTGAGTGTGAGGAATGAAGCCACGGGCAGCCAGCTTTGGAACTCGTTCGCTTCGTCGAGATACGCGGCTACAATCTGACCCGTAAAGTAACTTTTCACAGCGACAGATATGCTGTAGCCGCCCAACGCGTGTTTGTATATCTTGTTGCGTAGCTCGGCGGGAGGGTGCAGAAGAGGGCATTGTTGCTGGTTCCGAAGGGTGCTGTCCATCATTAACGACAGGTTTCTGGCTAGTGGCTGGTACTTACATGGCGTTGAGGGATGACATCGCCATATCGTTCATGATTATTTTTGGTGGGATCAGGTCAGTTGTATAGGTGGAGGAGAAGTGAGCAAAGTGGTGAGTAGGAAAACAAGTGGACCCAAATCCAAGTGAAGACAGGCGGCTTGAGGAAGAAGGAAGTGCGCACGGCGCAACGTGCAAGAGCGAAGTAGGGCGTAGCGAGAGGTAAGCGTCTGCGTGACTTCTCCGGGCTGAAGTAAACACACTCAATGATCTGTATCCCTCCACGATGGCGAGTGAACGTGTGTCTCTAACATGAACTCTTCTTACCAGTCTTCAAGTCTTCAAAAGCGCTGTGAGTTCCCGCGCGGTTGTGCATACGTGAGTAGTTCCTTATCTTGTGCAAGCCGATCATGACAGCTTTTTTCCAAGCAAACGCACACCTCGATCCCTTCGTCAACTGCATTTCCCTTGACGTCCGCTCTGCTTGGATACACGAGAACATAGCCCTCAAACTGAGGATCAGGGAAGCGAATGGCTCTTGCAGTGCCAAACCCGAAATCGTGTTGTTCATATACATTCATGGCTTGCCAACTTGTTCCAGCTAGGTCCATACCTAAGAATGAACTCATGTTGATGTTGATCCATCGCCTGTCTTCCAACCCGGCGATCCACTCTCACTGGGGTACCGCTGCGGTGTTAAAGACACTGCTAAAGTAAGATTACACTGCACCTCTAGGTAAAATAGTCTATTTATACTATGTCTTTATAATTTTACCTAATTCCTAAGGTAATTTACCTGTCTTATGCGCAATATAAATATTAATATTAATATTAACGTGTTTCACAAGCGAGCGCCGCACCTAACTAAGCGCCGCACTTTTAACAGCAGAACGCCTGCGCAGCGCTATACTATAACATAACACTAATAAATAATTACTTACAGGCCTTAATATTATTATTTAGAAGCTTTGCTATTATCTGCGTCCTCTATTTCTACCTTATAGGTGCAGGAGTTGTGTCTAATTTTACTGCAACAACTGCAGCATTGCCCTGCACACACCCTCTTTATAGGTGTCTTACCCTTACTATAACCCCTAGCCTCCTTTTTAGTAATTAAGTTAGCTACCTCTCTAATTATAAGAGTCTCCTCTGCGCATATATAGTGTTGCTTATAGGTCTTATACTTAATAGACGCTTCTACAGTGTCTTAAAGGCAGCCTACTTCCTCCTGCAGCAACACTATATTATGCGCTATCTACTAAGCACCCTTACTTAACTATTTAACTTACTTATCTAATAAGCTTACTAGGGACCCTTAATAGATTTAAATCTACTTTTAAATTAGAGTTAACTACTCCTCTACTTTATAAGTATTATATAGTGTCTTTAGCTCCTAAGCAACATTACTAGGTTTTAGTAGTGTTAGCGTGTGTAAACGCACTGTTATGGGCTGAGCCCTAACTGTACAGGGCTACGTACAAGACTCGCTTACGTGACTTTATAAGCAAGGCTTAGCACCCCTTAATCTGTCTTATATAAGAGGAGCAAGTTATCTTCTCTATCTTTTAGCTTCTGTAGTATAGGACAAATGCATACTTATTAGAAGGCTACTTTAACCCTTAACATAAGCTAAAAAATTAAATCTATAAAAAGAATCCCCTGCAGTACCTATATAATAGAAGGGGAAGGACTTATAAATAAACAAGCAATTTAATAGTTATAGCACATGTATAAACACTAAGAACAACTTAACAAAATAATTAAATCCCTCTATATAAGCCTAAACAAAATAAGAGTCTAAGCGCAGATATAGTAGCAGTTGTACAACACCTTACGTAATAATACCTAACACAATAGAAGGAACACAATAATAGAGGAGAGTAAGGGAACTAGTGTTATGTAAGGGTATAATATATAAGAACCCTCTCCTATATAACCTATAAAAGTAAGACTTCCTAATATAGAAGTCTTTAAGGATAGTACACATAAACAGTAACGTGTTTCACAAGTGAGCGCCCCACCCAAGTGAGCGCCCCACGAACACCGCCAACACGACAGCGCAGCAACAACGCGTAATGTCTTAACAACAACACCTTAAGAAAACCTACTTAGAAGCTAACGTGCAGCTTACTATCTCTAACATTTAAACTTAGCAGATTAAAACCCTGCAACACGCCAAATTACTCTATAACGTGCCTTAGCATACAATACAGCAGCAACGCGCAAACACACTCCCCTAACGCGACTGCAAGCTGCTAGCAAAACGCCTTATAAAACTAGAAGAGGAGGCAGTTGTACTATATATACTTAAGGAGTCTAATTGGGGACTACCCTCCTTAAAGGCAGATATATAAGATATAGCAGATAAACTGCTAAGAGAGCGTGGCGCAAAGCCTGTTAGCAAGAACTAGGTTGACAACTTTATAAAGCGCACAGCAGATCTGCAGACGCAATAGACCTGACTATACGATCGCCAGCGAGCTGCCTGCGAGGACCTAGCGGTTATCTAGCCCTAGTTCACGCTTGTTTAGTCTATAAAGGCAAAATACAGTATTGCAGACAAGGATACATATAACTTTAATAAGTCTAGCTTTCTAATAGGCAAGATCTTATTACAACTAGTAGTAACAGGCTCAGAGAAGCCTAGGAAGTAGAAGAAACTCTAACCTAGTAATTATAAGTAGGCTACCCTAGTACAAGGCGTCAGGTCAACAGGGAAGGTTATCCTACTGTTCCTTATCCTAGCAGGCAAGGTTCTTATCTCTAACTAGTTTACTAAGGACCTCCTACAGGACTAGGTTATTAATATTAGTCCTACTAGCTGGACTAACAATAATCTGGCGCTTGCCTAGCTTTATTACTTTAATACGCATGCAGAGCCTGTTAGGGTCTACAGGCTACTTATTATTGATAGCTATAAGAGCTACTGCTTAGTAGATTTCTAGGATTTCTGCAAAGAGAAGAAGATAATTACTCTCTGTATGCCCCTGCACTTATCGCACCTATTGCAGCTACTTAATATTGCCTGCTTCTTGCCGCTAAAGCGCACGTATAGCAACAAGATCTCAGCCTTAGCACGCAGTTATATCTACTATATTAACAAGGAAACCTTCCTGCTAGCCTTTAAAGCAACTTTTAGTAAGGTGTTTACTGTAGAGAACGTCTGCGCAGGCTTTAGAGGTGCTAGGCTAGTCCTACATAACCTAGAGGTTGTGCTATTGAAGCTTAATGTGCGCCTGCGCACGCTAACGCTACTAAAACCTAGCGACGTTGCCTAGGAGCTAAAGACACTACGCAACGCTTATGAAGTAGAGGAGCAGTCAACTCTAATTTAAAAGCAAATTTAAATTTATTAAGGGTCTCTAGCAAGTTCCTTAGATAAGCAGGTTAGACAGTTGACAAAGGGCGCTTAGCAGATAGCTTATAATATGGTCTTAGTGCAGGAGGAAATAGGCTGCCTTTAAGATGCTGTAGAAGCAGCTACAAAGCGCAAGACCTAGAAGCAACGCTATATACGCGCAGAGGAGACCCTTACAGTTAGCGAAGTAGCTGACTTAGTTGCTAGAAAGGAGGGTAGGGGTTGTGGTAAGGGCGAGACGCCTGCAAAGAGGGTGCGTGGAGAACGACGCTGTGGGTGTTGTGGTGAGATTAGACATAACTCTTGCACTTGCAAAGTAGAAGTAGAGGACGCAGATAATAGCGAAGCTTCTGAATAATATTATCTAACTCTGCAAGTTGCAATTTATTGTTGCTGTGTTGCGATATAGCGTTGCGCTGTCGTGTCGGCGGTGTTCGTGGGGCGCTCACTTGGGTGGGGCGCTCACTTGTGAAACACGTTACCTGTCTTACACGCAATATAGATATTAATATTAATATTAACGTGGTTCATAAGCAAGCAGGCTACCTAAGCAAGTAGGCTACTTAACACTAGCAACACGCCTTTATAGTAATATTATGCAACACTATATAAACAAATTATAGGTTAGACAGAGTAGTAATATTATTTAAAAGATTTACTATTATTTATGTCCTCTATTTCTACTTTATAAGTACAGGAATTATGTCTAATCTCTCTACAACACCTACAGTGTTACCTAACATATACCCTCTTATAGGTGTCTTACCTATACTACAACCCTCACCCTCCTTTTGAGTAATTAAGTTAACTACCTTACTAACTATAAGGGTCTCCTCTGCGTATATATAATATTACTTATAAGTCTTGCACTTTATAAGCTCCTTAATAGTAGGCTGGTAAATAGGTTAAGCTAACCTAGCTATAGGTTAAGGTTAGGTTAAGGCTAGGTTAAAAAAGTTAGGGCTAAGGTTAGGTTATACTAGCATAGGTTAAGGTTAGGTTAAGGTTAAAAAAGATAGGTTAAGGTTAGTTTAAGTCTAAGAACAGATAGGTTTACTACAGGTTAGAGTTAAAGTAGGGTTAAAACAGGGCTTAACCCTAGCTATTATAATAAATATAAATAAATAAAACAGCTAACGTGTTTCACAAGCAAGCGCCGCACCTAACTAAGCGCCGCACTCTTGCTGCTAGAACGCCAGCACAATAACAACGCGTAATGTCTTAACTACAATAAGCGCCTGCACTCTATACTAAAGCTAATATATAGCTTGCTATATCTAATATCTTAAGGAACTAAATTTAAAGTATCTAACATGCTAAGAAAGTCTATAAAGTGCCTAAACAAATAATCTAATGCTAACGCGATAGAACACGCTCTTAATGTAACTGCATGCTAAATAGGAAGTGCCTTACAAAGCTAGAAGAGGAGGCAGTTATACTATGTATACTTAAGGAGTCTAATTATAGACTACCCTCCTTAAAGGCAGATATACAAGAAATAGCAGATAAACTACTAAGAGAGTGTAGCGCAAAGCCTGTTAGTAAGAACTAGGCTAACAACTTTATAACGCGCACACTAGATCTGCAGAAGTAATAGACCTGCCTATATAATCGCTAGTAAGCTGCCTGTAAGAACCTAGCAGTTATCTAGCCCTAGTTTACACTTGTTTAGTCTATAAAGGCGAAGTACAGTATTACAGACAAGGATATATACAACTTTAATAAGTCTAGCTTCCTAATAGGCAAGATCTTATTATAACTAGTAGTAACAGGCTTAGAGAAGCCTAGGAAGTAGAAGAAACTCTAGCCTAGCAATTGCAAGTAGGTTACCTTAGTATAAGGTATTAGGGCAATAGGGAAGGTAATCCTACTATTTCTTGTCCTTGCTAGCAAGGTTCTAATCTCTAACTAGTTTACTAAGGACCTACTATGTGACTAGGTTATATAAGTAAGCCCTACTAGCTAGACTAACAATAATCTAGCACTTGCCTAGCTTAAACACTTTAACTTGTATGCAAAGCTGGTTAGGGTGTACTAGCTACTTATTATTAACAGCTATAAGAGCTACTGCTTAGCAGAATTCTAGGATTACTATAAAGAGAAGAAGATAATTACTCTCTGTATGCTAGCACACTTGTTGTACTTGTTACAGCTACTTAATATTACCTACTTCTTGCTACTAAAGTGTATATATAGCAACAGGATCTTAGCCTTAGCACGCAGTTATATCTACTATATTAACAAGGAAACTTTCCTACTAGCCTTTAAAGCAGCTTTTAAGAAGGCGTTTATAGCAGAGAATATTTGCGCGGGCTTTAGAGGTGCTAGGCTAGTCCTATATAACCTAGAGGTTGTGTTATTAAAGCTTAATGTGCGTCTGCGCACACTAATACTACTAAAACCTAGCAATATTACCTAGGAGCTAAAGACACTACGCAACGCTTACAAAGTAGAAGAGCAGTTAACTCTAATTTAAAAGCAGATTTAAATTTATTAAGAGTCCCTAGCAAGCTTGTTAGATAAGCAGGTTAAACAGTCAAGTAAGGGTGCTTAGTAGATAGCGTATAATATAGTGTTGCTGCAGGAGGAAGTAGGCTGCCTTTAAGACGCTATAGAAGCGTCTACTAAGCGCAAGACCTGTAAGCAATACTATATATATACAGAGGAGACTCTTATAATTAGAGAGGTAGCTAACTTAATTACTAAAAAGGAGGCTAAGGGTTATAGTAAGAGTAAGACACCTGCAAAGAGGGTGTGTGCAGGGCAATGCTGCAGTTGTTGCAGTAAAATTAGACACAACTCCTGCACCTATAAGGTAGAAATAGAGGACGCAGATAATAGCAAAGCTTCTAAATAATACTATCTAGGCCTGTAAGTAATTATTTATTAGTGTTGTGTTATAGTATATGTAAGAAGGTGACACCTGTGAAGGCAGTAAAGCAATTCACCGGCGTTACCCCAGCGAGACACTAGCGCCTATAAAAGGGAACAAGCCTAGAACAACAGAGGGCATAAATTAACTTTACTACACACAAGATACTGCTAAGCTCGCTGTTGCACAACCCCCTAACAGTATAGCGCTATGCAGGCGTTCTGCTGTTAAAAGTGCGGCGCTTAGTTAGGTACAGCGCTCGCTTGTGAAACACGTTACCTAGGATATTTTATCTCCTAATACTGTAATAATTGCTAGTAATAAAACTAAGCGTCTAAATTATATAGAAAATTATAGGTTAACCTATTAACCTAACCTTAACTTAGCCTTAACCTATACTTACTAATAGGGTTAGGTTAAGGTTTGTGATGGGCTTAGACTTTGTCTAAGCCTTTGTTCGTGAAGCGATCACGTAACAGGACACATATATATCTCTTCGCATGCATACACCTCACTAAGAGATACAATACCATATCGACACTTATTGCATCTACACTCTAAGGCTAGTCCATAACAAGGTTAGGGTTAAAAAAGTTAGGGTTAAGGTTAGGTTAAGGCTAACCCTACTATAGGTTAGATTGTAGTTAGGTTAATAGCTAAGTTAACCTAACCCTAACCTAACCTTAACCTATTTGCTAGCCTACTTAATAGTAGTTTATATACGTGCCTGTTCCTCCTATAGTAATACTATATTATGCGCTATCTACTAAGCACCCTTACTTAACTATCTAACCTGTTTATCTAATAAACTTACTAGAGACTCTTGATAGATTTAAATCTGCTTTTAAATTAGAGTTAACTACTCCTCTACTTTATAAGTGTTGTGTAGTGTCTTTAGCTCCTAGGTAATATTACTAGGTTTTAGTAGTGTTAGCGTGCGTAGGCGTATATTAAGCTTTAATAATACTACCTTCAGGTTATATAGGACTAGCCTAGCACTTCTAAGCCTATATAAATATTTTCTACTATAAACATCTTCTTAAATATTGCTTTAAAGGCTAGTAGAAAGGTTTCCTTATTAATATAGTAGATATAACTGCGTGCTAAGGCTAAGATCCTGTTGCTATATATACACTTTAGTAGCAAGAAGTAGGCAATGTTAAGTAGCTATAATAAGTATAATAAGTGTGCTAGTATATAGAGAGTAATTATCTTCTTCTCTTTATAGTAATCCTAGATATCTACTAAGTAATAGCTCTTATAGCTATTAATAATAAGCAACTAGTATACCCTAATAGGCTTTGTATACAAGTTAAAGTGTTTAAGCTAGGTAAGTGCTAGATTATTGTTAGTCTAGCTAGTAGGACTAATATTAATAACCTAGTCCTATAGAAGCTCTCTAGTAAACTAGTTAGAGATAAGAACCTTGCCTATAAGGACAAGGAATAGTAGGGTAACCTTCTCTATTAACCTAACGCCTTATACTAGGGTAACCTACTTATAATTACTAGGCTAGAGTTTCTTCTACTTCCTAGGCTTCTTTAAGCTTGTTACTACTAGCTTTAATAAGATCTTACCTATTAGGAAGCTAGACTTGTTAAAGTTATATATATCCTTGTCTATAATACTATACTTTGCCTTTATTAACTAAACAAGTATAAACTAGGGCTAGATAACTGCTAGGTCTTTATAGGCAGCTTACTAGTAATTATACTAGTAGGTCTATTACTTTTACAGCTTAGGTGTGCATTTTATGAAGTTGTTAACCTAGTTCTTACTAATAGGCTTTATATTGCGTGTGTAGAGCAGTCTATTAGCTATATCTTATATAAGAAGCTTTAATAGGGATATCCCTTATAGATCTTACTTAAGTATATGTTTAATAATTACCTCCTTTTCTAGCTTTATTAGGCGCTTTAAGTTTAGTTCATAGTTGTATTAAGAGTGTTGTCTAGCACGTTAGGCCTGTAGTGTTAATTAAGGCATAGTATATACTGCTATAGTATGTCTTTTACTCTAAATTTACTAAGAGATAATATTAGTTATAGTAAGATGTATATTACTTTTAGTAGACGTGTTCTATAGTTAGTGTTGTTAAGACATTATGTTGCGTTGTTGCAAAGGCGTGTTGCTAGTGTTAAGTAGTCTGCTTGCTTAAGTGGCCTGCTTGGTTATAAACCACGTTATACTATATACTATAGTAATTATAATAGCTTACTAGGCTTACTATAAGCTGCGTAAGCTTAAGCTTACTAAGCTTAACATAAGCTGCGTGAGCTGTTATATATAGTCTACTAGACCTACCTAGCTTAAGTACTAAGAAGTAAGCTAGTTATATAACTAGTAACTACGCCGTGCTGTAACTGTGCTGCTTATAATGCTTCTGTAGAAGTACAGCGCTAGCCTGCTGTGCAATGCTAATAGGTCTGTTAGTATTAGCTAGATATAAGAGATTGTAACAGTAGGCTTCTACCTGTAGATCTTACTCTTAGGCTTATAAGAGTAGGCGTATCTAATAGTATTTAAGCTTCCTATATCACCTCTAGGCAATCTGTTTAGCATATCTAAATAGTTGCTAAAGGTAGTAAATAGTCTAGGATTATCTTTACCTGCTCTAGTAGTATGCTTATACATCAATCTACTAAAAACCCTGCTAACTTAGTCTAAATTAAGCAAATTAAGCCTTAGGATACTGTCCTAGATTATCCTTTAGTTTAAAGTACAAGCCTACTCTAGAACTATCTTATAGCTTAAGGTATTTAAGAAGTTCTAAACAGCAAGCAGCCTATTAACCTCTATAAGCTTATATAACTTAGCGCGCATATATAGGTATAACTACTTTTAATACTAGTCTTGTAGAGCAGCTTATCCTTATTTAGGTACTCTAAGGTATTAATAGTATTTAGCCTAGACCTAGGTTTAGGTACTAATATCTATAGGAGTAAGCTCCTCCTTAAGAGCTAAGACAAGCTCTTAGAATGTAGTTATATTCCTAGTAACAAGCTTTACTATTACTAGTAAGAGGATTACTAGAGATATAGTAGTATTAACCTAGTTCTATAACTTCTGTAAGCGCTCTGCCTTCGCTACCTAAGAGCTTAATTATACTTTATACTTAGTAAGCTCCTATTTCTATTATTGTATACTTAATAATATAACGTGTTTCACAAGCGAGCCGGCCACCTAAGCGAGTCGGCCACCTAACACTAGCAACACGCCGTTGCAACAACTTTGCGCAACACTATGCTGTTAAATTATAGGTTAAATAATATAATAATATTATTTAGAAGCTTTGCTACCCTCTATGTCCTCTATTTCTACTATGCAGGTGCAGGAGTTATGTCTAATCTCCCTATAATAGCTGCAGTGTTGTCCTCTACGCACCCTCTTTATAGGCGTCTTACCCTTACTATAACTGCTACCCTCCTTTTTAGTAACTAAGTTAGCTACTTTGCTAACTATAAGGGTCTCCTCTGTGCGTATATAATATTACTTACAGGTCTTGCGCTTAGTAGACACTTCTACAGTATCTTAAAGGCAGCCTATTTCCTCCTATAATAATACTATATTATGCGCTATCTACTAAGTACTCTTACTTAACTATTTAACCTGCTTATCTAACAAGCTTGCTAGAGACCCTTAATAGATTTAAATCTACTTTTAAATTAGAGTTAACTGCTCCTCTACTTTATAAGCGTTGCGCAGTGTCTTTAGCTCCTAGGTAATGTTACTGCGTTATAGTAGAGTTAGCGTGCGCAGGCGCATATTAAGCTTTAATAACACTACCTCTAGGTTATGTAGGACTAGCCTAGCACCTCTAAAGCCTGCGTAAACGTTCTCTGCTGTAAACGCCTTCTTAAAAGCTGCTTTAAAGGCTAGTAGGAAGGTTTCCTTATTAATATAGTAGATGCAACTGTGTGCTAAGGCTAAGATCTTATTACTGTACAGGCGCTTTAGTAGTAAGAAGCAGGCAATGTTAAGTAGCTGCAACAAGTGCGACAAGTGTGCTAGCATATAGAGAGTAATAATCTTCTTCTCTTTATAGTAATTCTAGAAATCTACTAAGTAGTAGCTCTTATAGCTATTAATAATAAGCAGCCTGTAGACCCTAACAGGCTTTGCATGCAAGTTAAAGTGTTCTAGCTAGGCAAGCGCTAGATTATTGTTAGTCTAGCCTATAGGGCTTACTTATATAACCTAGTTGCATAGCAGGTCCTTAGTAAACTAGTTAGAGATTAAAACCTTGCTAGTAAGGATAAAGAACAGTAGGATAACCTTCCCTATTAACCTAACGCCTTATACTTAGGTAACCTACTTATAATTACTAGGTTAGAGTTTCTTTTACTTCCTAGGCTTCTCTAAGCCTATTACTACTAACTGTAACAAGATCTTGCCTATTAAGAAGCTAGACTTATTAAAGTTATATATATCTTTGTCTACAATACTATACTTTGCCTTTATTAACTAAACAAGTGTAAACTAGGGCTAGATAACTACTAGGTCCTTGCAGGCAGCTTACTAGCAATTATACAGACAGGTCTATTGCGTTTGCAGCTCTAGTGTGCGCTTTATAAAGTTGTTAACCTAGTTCTTACTAACAGGCTTTGTGTCACGCTTACAGAGCAGTCTATTTGCTATATCTTGCATGTCTGCCTTTAAGGGGGGTAATCTATAATTAGACTCCTTAAGTATATGTAGTATAACTGCCTCCTCTTCTAGCTTTGTAAGGTGCTTTAAGTTTAGCTTGCAGTTATATTAAGGGTAGTGTCTAGCGCGTTAGTCTTATAGCGTTAATTAAGGCATAGTATATACTGCTACAGTATATCTTTTACTCTAAATTTATTAAGAAGTAATATTAGTTATAGTAAGAAATATATTACTTTCAGTGTAACGTGTTTCACCATCGAGCGCCGCACCCTACTGAGCGCCGCACTTCCGAAGGCACAACGCCTGCGCAACAACAACGCGTAATGTCTTAACTATAATAACCCCCTAGACCCTATACTAAAGCTGACGTGCAGCTTGTAATATATAATATCTTAAGATACTAAATTAAAAGTATCTGACGCGCTGAGAAAGTCTATAAAGTGCCTAAACGAACGCTCTAACAGCGACGCGACAGAACCCGCTCTCAACACGACTGCAAGCTAAATTAAAAGCGCCTTACAAAGCTAGAAGAGGAGGCAGTTGTACTATGTATACTTAAGGAGTCTAATTGTAGACTACCCTCCTTAAAGGCAGATGTATGAGATATAGCAGATAAACTGCTTAGAGAGCGCGGGGGTGACGCTGTTGGCAAGAACTAGGTTGACAGGTTTATCTAGCGTACACCTGAGGTGCGAACGCGATAGACCCGTCCGTACGATCGCCAGCGAGCTGCCTGCGAGGACCCAGCGGTTATCCAGCCCTAGTTCACGCTTGTTCAGTCAACAAAGGCAAAGTACAGTATTATAGACAAGGACATGTATAACTTTAACAAGTCTAGCTTCCTAATAGGCAAGATCTTGTCATAGCTAGTAGTAACAGGCTTAGAGAAGCCTAGGAAGCAGAAGAAACTCTAACCTAGTAATTATAAGTAGGCTACCCTAGTACAAGGCGTCAGGTCAACAGGGAAGGTTATCCTACTGTTCCTTATCCTAGCAGGCAAGGTTCTTATCTCTAACTAGTTTACTAAGGACCTGCCACGTAACTAGGTTATATAAGTAAGCCCTACTAGCTAGACTAACAACAATCTAGCGCTTGCCTAGCTTAAACACTTTAACACGCATGTAAAGCCTGTTAGGGTCTACTAGCTACTTATTATTAACAGCTATAAGAGCTACTACTTAGTAGAATTCTAGGATTACTGCAAAGAGAAGAAGATAATTACTCTCTGTATGCTAGCACACTTGTCGCACTTGTTGCAGCTACTTAACATTACCTGCTTCTTGCTGCTAAAGCGCCTGTATAGTAATAAGGTTTTAGCCTTAGCACGTAATTACATCTACTATATTAACAAGGAAACCTTCCTACTAGCCTTTAAAGTAATATTTAAGAAGGTGTTTACAGCAGAGAACGTTCGCGCAGGCTTTAGAGGTGCTAGGCTAGTCCTACATAACCTAGAGGTTGTGTTATTAAAGCTTAATGTGCGCCTGCGCACGCTAACTCTACTACAACCTAGCAACGTCGCCTAGGAGCTAAAGATACTATATAATACTTATAAAGTAGAGGAGCAGTTAACTCTAATTTAAAAGTAGATTTAAATCTATTAAGGGTCTCTAGCAAGTTTGTTAGATAAACAGGTTAGACAGTTAAGTAAGGGTGCTTAGCAGATAGCGCATAATATAGTGTTACTGCAGGAGGAACAGGCACGCATGCAAACTGCTATTAAGGAGCTTACAAAGCGCAAGATTTATAAGCAACACTATATACGCGCAGAGGAGACCCTTACAGTTAGTAAGGTAGCTGACTTAGTTGCTAAAAAGGAGGGTTAGGGTTGTAGTAAGGGCAAGACGCCTGCAAAGAGGGTGCGTGCAGGACAACGCTGCAGGTGTTGTAGGGAAATTAGACACAACTCCTACACCTGCAAGGTAGAAATAGAGGACGCAGAGGATAGCAAAGCTTCTAAATAATATTATTGCGTTATTATAGCTACAACTTAATTGCGTAGTGTTAAGAAACAGCGCTGCGCAGGCGTTGTGCCTTTGAAAGTGCGGCGCTCGGTGGGGTGCGGCGCTCGATGGTGAAACACGTTATATATTTTGCAGCTTACGTTGTTAAGACATTGCGTAAAGTTGTTGCGACAGCATGTTGCTGGTCTTAGGTAGCCAACTTGCTTAGGTGGCCGGCTCGCTTGTGAAACACGTTACTTTATAGTTTAGACAGTTAGCTAGACTAGCTTTAAGTAGAGTAGGCTAGAGAATAGTTATTAAGTATTAAGCTTATAGTAGGCAGCTACAGAGCTCCTTTATACATCCTAAGGGTATTAGAAGCCTCTAGATTAACTAAGTCCTATATATTACGTAACTTAGCATACTATATTAGTTAGATATACTAATTAGGCTAATGAGACCTTATTTTAAGTTAATAGGGATCTATTAGAATGTCTATTAGAGTATATAGACTATAGTTAACTAGTTTATTTATAGTTAGAGATTTAAAGGAAGTGTAGTATTGTTAGGACTGGCCTTTAGAACCCTTAGCCATCCTTCCTTGTCTATCTCCTGCCGAGCTTGCGTTAGTAAGTTGGGTCCAAACTTACTAACGCCATCTCTGGCATTAGTTATCTCTGCCTTTCACTGCAGGAGTTGCCGGCTGCCTATAAGTAGCCAGCGCCCTCCTGCCCTTAGCTAGCTCTCTGTCTGTTATTTTGTCTATCTACCGAATCCACCTTCCAGCCAGATCGCTATCTTTTGTGCATGTGATGTCCGCCCCTTACAAGTATATTATTAATTAGAACAGCTAAGATTAGTCTTATAAGCTCTGCTAAGTAGACAGGGAGATCTACTATACTTAAGAAGCTAGGCTTATAGCTATAATAAGCTTATAAGACTATACTTAGGTAATTAATAGATTAATTAGTGTCTTTTCTAAATAGTATCTAAGGTTTAGTTTATATACAAAGAGAATATTAAGATTAGGTAACCTTGCTTAACTAAGTTTATAGAAAGTAGTAGAAGAGCTTATTTTAGTTCTTATACTAACTAAGCTCCTAAGCAGTGTAGGATCTGCTTAGTGCAGTAACTAAGCTAATTGCGCGCCTCCTTATTAGTTTACACGCTTGTTCGCGCAACAATTACTCTACCTACTTTTCTTTTAGTTATTTCTATAGAAGGAGAGCTGCTGTTAATCTATTGTTACTACATATTAGCTGTTACTAGAGTAGAGCAGCGTAGAGCAAGTAGTTAAGAGTAAATAACTATAAGTAAGAGAGTAGGCGCTAGCAGAACATAGTTATTAAAAGTATGTTACAAGTTAGTATATTATAAAGTCTAAAGACTAGACTCTTGTCTTTAGTTTAGTGTTTAGAGAGACAGTAAATTAATCTACTTTAAGCTTAGCTTCTTAGGGGGCGTAGTTACTAAAAATAGGAAGGCACACTACAGCATTCTGAAAACAGTACCACAACAGACAGCAGGTTAGGCAGAAGAACTTGTTTTCAACGTCCTATGGTCGTATGTGAAGACCTAGGCAATCTCGTGCCATTATATCGTGCCACATTGTGGATGCCATCGCCTATCCTTACCACGCATCACGTAGCGCGGGTACCAGACCGTCGTGACACACACGTCGCACTTCTTATCCGGAAAACCTCTGCGCTTGCTTTGACCGCTGTGCTTTCTTCGAGAAAGGGCTCTTGATCCCATTCTTCTTCGCAGACTTGAACTTCTTCTCAGCATCAGCCCAGGCTTTCTTCCCCTCCCAGGTGCCCAGGAACGTCTGGGCGGCAATCTGCGCATCGAGATACTCCAAGCCAGGAGATAGCTCTAGAACCTCCAGATAGTGCTCCGGTTCCCAACACAGCATCCCGGGTCTGAAGTCAATGGGGCCGGAGTAATTTGGCATGGTGTGCAATATCCTAACGCTCATCAGACTGCTCTGCAGGCTTTGGAGTATATCGCGTAAGGTCTTCGTGAGAGACTCGATATACTCCGCGCCAAAGGCAAGGGTGTGGAGTAAAGAAGTCGAGGCTATGAAATCTGCGAGGATGGGGCGGTCGAGTCTGGAATGCCACCACCGGCCGGTAAGTGGAATCTGAGATAATTGAGATTGGACACGCGGTTGGTGAGGGATTTGAAGAGGTTACGAGGCCAGGCCAGGTCTTGTAGGTCCAGTCGCTGCAGCTGTTCCCAGGATGTGGCGTGTGCTTCGAGGTTGCGATGCTCCTGCATGCAGAGAAGTGTTTCGTGATCCAGGAACTTACGACTCCGGAGTGTGACATGCAGGCGAGCTGAAGGATGCTTTCGTTGAGCAAGCTGAGCATGGCTGGCGGAGGCATGCAGCTCATGTTCTAGGTGAGGGTCTGGAGTCTGTTGATACCCCTGAGGACATCGCGTACCAACGACTATAGCTTGGGGTCGAAATTGTCTTCATCTTCGAATGGGCCAATCCTCAGATGCCTGACATGGCCTCTGATGGTGTCCTTGCCATCGTGGAGCTTCTCTGCCAATGTCGCGAATTCAGTAGAGCCAAGATCACTGCAACGATCAATCACAATAGTGCGGAATAGCAAATACTCAGATGCATTGCTGCACGATTTGCACACAAGGCGGAAGTTGGAGAAAGCTCTTCGGTCTGTTTCGTACGGCTGACAAACGCGGTCAGAGGCTTGTTGCACAGCAATGAAGCAAGTACATCCCTCTTCGGCAAACATGCGAATGATCGCTAACGGCAGGTGGACGAAGTTCGAACTAGGAACCGCGGCCATTCTACTTTTGCAGTCGCTGGCTGTGTTGAGCAACGTACCTTTGGGCGGGCAAAAGGCGAGGATAAACGTGATGGATGGATGAGGCTATGCAAGAGCTGGGCGCAGCAGCGTTATTATCCATGTCTACAGGCATTGCACCCATCGCTAATTCCTTGCAGCAGGCTTCAAAAAGGCCATCCTCGCCTCTTTCTCTGGTCTATAGCTCTTTTGCCTGTACAGTTGTGCACCTGTCTTAAATGACCGACCGTGCCACGTCTGTTGTGCACGACCACAGACACGGGACGCTCTGTGGCTCGTTGGCGGGCGCTCGAAGTACGATCAATTGGAGTCTCAGTTGGTCGAAGTCAGCTCGTATTGCAGCAAAGTGAGGCCGATCCAGATTGCGTTTGATCGCCCCGTCGTGCCTGGAGGGTCAACGAGCAAAGGGCCGTTGCAAGGACCCTGGATTGCGGGTGCATGGGTGGATCTTCACGTGCGAAAGAAGGCAGAACGACTGGTGTGCGCCAATGACGCGGGCGACGACAAACCTGGACCCCTGCCAACGCGATCGCTTCCGGCAGATCCCCTAGAAGTTTGATGTCGCGGCGACGGCTGCTGGGTTCCATCTGCCCTCGCACCGCAAGAGTTGGGTCTGCTGCAAGATTCCCCGCATGTGCATGGCCTGAAAGCACAAAATATATATTTCTCCGTCCCCGCCACACTCATGTCGCTTCCTCCCCCCGTCACCAGCCCCAAGATGCCGCCGAGCAAAGGTGCGACCTCCCTTACGCGCGTCCGCTCGCCAGTGCAATTGTTTGCTAATGACTGCAGACACTGCAAAGCACGAGTGCGTCTCCGAGGACGCGCTTCAGCACCTGAGGACGTACAAGTACTCGAGCGTCGACAAGTCCTTCATCTCCCGCTACATCCTGAAGCACTACGTACGATGCCCGCCATCTCCGCCGCGAATGCGCACCACCTGACACGAGACAGTGGAATGGCTTCGTTGAGCTGCTCCCCATGTGGATTGCGCCCAACCTGGTCACATTGCTAGGGTTCTTCTTCATCCTTGGGAATGTGGCATTGCTGGAAGTCTACGTGCCGGATCTGGTCGGACCGGTCAGCCTCCTGATAGTAACCCTGGGACGGGACAGCAAGCTCACAAACGATACAGGCGCCATCATGGGTATACTACAGTTTCGCGTTCGGTATGTGGATGTACTCCACCATGGACAACGTCGACGGCAAGCAAGCGCGCCGCACCGGGACCTCGAGTCCTCTGGGAGAGCTCTTTGAGTACGTTGGCTGAGGCATGACTCGTCAACCCAGACTGACTTGATACAGCCATGGAATCGACTCCCTGAACTGCACACTTGCCAGTCTTCTAGAGACAGCAGCCGTCGGTTACGGTTCGACTAAGATTGGCGCATTCACTGCTCTTGTGCCGGTGCTGCCTATGTTCCTATCCACGTGGGAGACATACCACACACATACACTGTACCTTGGATACTTCAATGGGCCGACAGGTTTGTCATCCGTGTATTTATTTTCCTCCCAGTCGCTAACGTACTGCAGAGGGTCTGATCCTCGCCTGCACCTTCATCTGCATGTCCGGCTACTTTGGCCCCGAGATCTGGTCGACTCCCCTTGCGCACTACTTCCCTTCGTACAAGGCTGAGATTGGCGACGTCACACTGAAAGAGCTTTGGATTCCCATCATCCTCTTTACGTTCTTCGTCGCCCACGTACCGGCCTGCTTGTTGAACGTTGCAAAGGCACGTCGATCCAGGAACCAGCCCTTCCTCCCCACAATCTACGAATGGACTCCCCTGGTCATCTTTACTGTATCCACCATGGCTTGGCTTGGATCCCCGTACTCGCATTTGCTGGAGGACAACCATCTCGTTCTGTACTGCCTGACCATGTCCTTGGTCTTTGGGCGCATGACGACTAAGATCATCTTGGCTCATCTCACACACCAACCGTTCCCATACTGGACGATCATGCTGGCACCCATGATTGGAGGTGCCCTTCTCGTCAACCACCCTTACTTCACCATCCCTGGTACGACCTTTGGGCCTTTATCCGCGAAGACTGAGCTGTGGTACCTCCGCGCATACTTCGTCTTCGCAGCTGTTGTGTACGGCCGTTGGGCTCACCTCGTCATCACAAGCATTTGCGACTACCTCGGTATCAACTGCCTGACGATTCCCAAGCAGACGAGGGAAAAGAACAGGTCGAATGGCACTGCCAGCAGCACCTTCCCCGAGAAGGGCCGCACAGATTAGACGCCAATCACCGACCTCTGGAACGCGACAGAGTTTCCACAACGAATAGACACGACGGCGCGACCCACCATTTCTACATGCATGCCTCGGCGCACTCTGGGTTAATAATAGACATTCACGCAACATACCATTTCGACACGGCTTCGGCTTGTAATGATTCTCGCATTTCTGGATACATCCTATTTTACATAATATTTGGAAAAGAGGACGCAGGCTTCAACGCGCGTTCGAGCCAGCTATTGGCTGTAATGTTGCGTAGCATGGGGATATAAATCTTTACCTCGACAGTATTTAGAGTACATGTCGAGATGATGGCATTTAGGAGAAGTGCATAGAGCACTGCCCACGGGAAAGCCGAATCTGTAACACTTGCAGGGCGCAGCGCCCTGCGTTCACCAATGAGACGCTAGCTCCTGCACGATCACGCTCAATCGGTCCCAACTTCCTGGCTCTGGTTTCTAACTTTGTTGCGAACTATTCACGTACCGCATCGCAGATCTTATCTGACAACAGCGAGGGATGCCTGAAATGCGTCATCCGCGAGCACCTGCGGAGTTACCCCCGGTCGCGACACAGCCCTGTTTTGAGGCTCAAACACGTCCCCGAGGCTGACATGTAGGCGCTGCGACGGCGCAGGTCCTCTCGGTGCGCCTCCAGCCTTTGGGTGTGGGGGCGGGCTGAGACGAAACCTTGACATAAAGGCTAACTTGCAAACATCAGCTGCGCTTGCTTTCTGCGCTGTTCTTACATTCTCCACAGCCTGTCAAAAGATTGAACGATCAGAGATAGCGGCCTTTGACTCTACACGCGCACGTTGCGCGCCCCGCTCTCACGGCAACATAAATCATGGGCTGGAGACTACTTGATTGCGCAGAGTCGACGTGCGAAACGAACAGAACAAGAATACCCGCAGATCCAGATGTTGCTGGTATCGGTGTACGGCCCTTAGTACTAGCTATTCCATTACTGCTCACTAACCTGTGCATAGATCATCATTGGTTTCTTGGCTACCACATGCCTCGCGTTCTTGATTGCCTTCACGGTCCTCTTTCTTGATCGTTTTGACGAGATCATCAACTTCTTCCGGATACATTTCCTGAAGAACAAAACCGGTACATATGAGCAAAATCAGAATGCGCTCCATCAGGAGGGCCCGTACTGGAGGAGTGTTGCTTTCTGGTCGAGAGTGCTGAGCAAGAACCTACTGGCATTTTCTGATACTCAGCTTCTGACTGGCCTCGCCATCCAATTCACCGCGATGATCAAGCATTGCACGATGTCCGTATACCATTTCCGGATAGTCGTTGACCTCGCCTTTCTCACTACGGTAACACACTTACTCACCGTCGTCGCCCTTCGAAACTACTTTGTCAAGAACAGGTGGATCAACCTGCCACGCATTTTCTTCATGTTGGCCAACCTTGCGTTACTCGGCTACACATCTTTCGTCGCATACTCCTACGATCTTGCCGACATCCATCTCACCGACTCACTGGCCTGTTTCTTCCAGAAGGATCGACCGAAGTTCTCGGCAGCATTTGGTGGCAAGTGGGCAGCACTCCTGATAGGCGCCATTGGTGGACACGTTGCTGTAATCCTGGCTATGTACTGGCTCAAAGACCCCAACAAGAGTGATAAGAAAGGGAGATGGTACTGGTACATCTGGTATTTCGGTGCAGTGTTTCGCACTTGGATTGTCGCACCTGCCTATGCCATCTACGGGATCTACATGGCGGCAGGTGGGCTGTCAGAGACTCAGGCGCTCGGCACTCCTCCTCAAGGTGTCGCACTAGACGGTAGCGAGAGCACCTGGAATTTTGGACAATTTCTGCCGGTATTGCTACTTGCGCTACCGATATTCGCGGGTTGGGAAAGTTTCTGGGAGAAAGATGAGGATCGCGACAACCGCTCTGGTCGGCACGATGCGAGAAGGTCAAAACACACTCTAGGCATCGACTCTTTCGAGATGGGTCACCGGCAGTATAAGATGAAGTACGGCCACTCGAGGAATCCGTCAAGAGAAGAGCAACACATTTGGAGCAGTGGTCCAAGCCCTGCAGGCACGCCGCGTATGCGCGCACAAACCTCACCTCACATTCGCTCCACCTCTGCAGGAAACCTGACTTCAAGTTCTTCTTTGGGCTCCGACACATTGCTGTCAGTGCCATTGGCGGCTTCAAGCCCAAGTCTTGGGCTCAATTTTAGCAGACCAACGCCTCCCAAGACTCCGTCAAGAAGCCTATCCCGGACTCGGAGTGGCACAACGTGAACACCTATCGATAACATCTAGAACTACATATAGACTTCAAATCATGCCAGCCTTCTCTTTCCAATCCCTCCATGCAGCGTATAACAGCACTACGAACGCCTGACCTTCAGGACTGGGCCCACCCAATGGCGTTCTCTGACTCTCTTTGAGCGGATTGACAACTGGCGCAACAATACCTGTTCCTATGTCAACACACCGAGCCACTGCATTCATCTTTTGCAAAGCCCAGTCGGTGTACTTTGTGTCAAAGATACTAGGATCCAACACCGCCATCCTATATGCAGTCGCCGCCAGCAATGCAGTACCTGCAGCCTCGCCAAACCACGTCTCATCATCGACATAGTTGCGCAGAAGCCCCGAGCCATCCGTGTCCACAGCCATCGCACCACGCACAATCCCTTCAACCATCTCAACCAACAGCCTCTGCTCGCCACGCAACTGCTCTCCCATCCCCGACCCAAGAATCGTCGCGAGCACCCTAGCCATCCCCGCTGCAGCCCATCCATTCGACGTACTCCACAGCCCTGCATCGTCTTCCTCGCGCTCTCCTAGCGCTCGTTGACCAACGGTGACGATATGCTTCCACAGCCCCGTTTCCGTGGTGAGGAGCTCGTGATACAAACGGCACTGCCCTACCGCTTCTCGGATCATGTCTACATTCTGCGTGTAGACGCCGTAATATGCGAGGAATGGTGGGACCATGTACACGAAGTCTGCCCATGCTGAGGCAGTGGCTGTGCGGTGCGAGATGGCGCCGTTGTGCAGGCGCGGTGAGCTGTCTAGGAGGTGGCTGAGTTGGTGTTGGATGGCTGTGAGATAGGGGCTATCAGAGCTGATGGAGTGCAGCAGAAGCGCGGGGATTCCGAGGGATGCTGGATCGGCTGAGGATCCTGGAGGTAGTGGTTAGATACATGCGGGTGCGGATCTTGATGGAAAGCGATTCTACCATTGCCTTCGCAGAGTGTGTTGCTGTCTGTGCGGATGTGGGGTTTGATGTATTCTGATGCTTTCGCTTCTTTCGCGAGGTTGGTGATCTGCTTCTGGTGTTGCAATACTGGCGTATGGAAGACGGTAAGACTGGAATCGTGATACTCGAGGAGTGCTTCGAAGACAACGCCGTATTCCCAGCTATGTGATGCTGTAGATTGCGCTTGTTGCAGTACTTTCTCAATGACCGAAGACGATATTGGGTCAGGTAAAATTGATTGAGGCATCTCACGAAGCTGGGAGGAACATGAATATGTGCATGACTTCTATTGATTCGTCTGGTGTCGAAGTATACAGGCGACAGCCCACCGGATAAGGTGCTGTTAAGCCTATGTCGCTCAAGGTGATGCCGTGTTGAAGGAGGCATGGTGTCTGGCCGGGATTACGATATTGCGATGCTGTGACGTCTTGACCTGCGCAGACCGCGGGCATCCTCACGCTTGATGCATTGCCGCGGCTCTGATGCTGAGCTCATTCGGACCAAGAATTCTGGGCGCGGAGTAGTACTGCGCGGCACTCCAGGGATCCCGACCACTATTCCGCAATAGGTATCGTGAGTTCGTGTCTGCTGAATTGTGTGGTGACTTGAGATACCGTATCTTCTAGTGGATATTTGACTGATAAGCCAAGATACCACCGTGCTACGGAAAGTGTTGAATGCCGACATCCAGGTCATCTTCTCGTAACGTCTTCACAAGCCAGCACTAGAGAACTAAAAATTCCAAATAAGCTGAAAGATGCGCAAGAGTAGTATTAGTATTGTCTGCTAAAGTCTGTGCAATAATAACGTGGGCTTGTGGCTGCAGACAGGCGGCACTATCTCCCCCATAGTAAAATAGTTTCAGACTTTTGGCGACAGGGTGGTAGGCCTACAAGCTTGACCACGCCTTTGCAGATACTTCATGCCAATCAACGCCGTCTTGGATCCTTCGACGTTGCTTCCCTTCGATCTTTATGTTTTTGCTCCCACGATCGCCTGTCGCAGCTGCCTCCGGCTGCCGAGGAACACAGTCGTCGTTCCCCGCGTTCTCCAGGACCCACGAGGGGTTCGAATTTTGACTCCATATCCCACCAGATGAATTGGTAAACGACTTGTCGAACGCTAGCCGGCTTCTCGAACGACATCTCCAGCCATGTGGATTCAGCCTCACAGGCTCACTCCGACGACAGCCGAGCTCTTCACCTCCGACTGTGCCGCACGAGCCATACTTGGGCCAAATCACGCTATTGACCATTGTGAGCTTGCCGCATAATCTCGGCCTTGAAACTTTACCTGAACACCGGCGCAAGAAATGGCGACCTGCGACTCGCATCGTCAGGCATCTTTCCCGCAAGATCTGGGGTTGTACGTAACAGTAATTGGCTGCAGTCTGGGGAAGCTCAGTGCGTGGTTGCAGCATCCCTGTCGTGGTAACAACGGAAGCGACCTGCCTTTACCGGTTCGAGGTGTGGGATGCGTGAGAGCCAAGATGTTGGCATATCAGCGTCTGCGCAGCGTCTGACGCGCTGGGCGACCTGCTTAAAAATCTCTGCTCAAGCACTCTGATACCAGATTCGCGACAGGCGAACATCCTATAAGAGTATCTGGGTCGCCGCTGCCTGTGAAAGAGTGCAGATCGGACTGTGAACGTCAGGCATCCTCCCTCCATTTTCTCGACTCACGAGGTGGGCTGCGCGTCATTTGCCACTTTCTTCAAGATGCCAAACCACCACATCGTTGGTGCTAGAGATGCTGAGAAGGGCTACGACTATAGCACGAAGACACACACTACGGAAGAGCCATTCGTCCATGGTGCGGCTACAGTTGGGGAAGCTACCGGTCGAGGCGGCGACACACATCGTGGTCTGAAGAGTCGTCACATCCAGTTCTTGTACGCTGCGCACAGGAGATACGGCCAGTGACACTGCTAATTCGCCAACAGAGCTCTTGGTGGTGCGATTGGAACAGGTCTGTTCGTTGGATCCGGTGCCATTCTTGCCCTTGTCGGCCCTGCCCCGCTATTCATGGCTTACCTGGCTATGATGATTGTTGTATGGAACGTCATGAACAACTTGGCCGAGATTGTAACCTATCTGCCGATGAAGGGTATCACCATCCCTTACTTCGTTAAGCGATTCGTCGACCCGTCACTCGCATTCGCAGCTGGATGGAATTATTGGTACGCCTACGCTATCCTCGTCGCCGCGGAGGCGACGGCAGGAGCGATTCTTTTGGACTACTGGGAGACGCCTGTCCACAGCGCCGTCTGGATCACCATCTTCCTTGTGATCGTACTGTTCTTGAATATCGTCGCGGTCGGGATCTTCGGTGAAGCTGAGTTCTGGTTTGCCTCTATCAAGTTCATCACCATCATGGGTCTCATCATCGTCGGTTTCACGATCATGCTGGGCGGCAGTCCTAATGGTGAGGGTCGTTTGGGCTTCAGATACTGGAACAATCCTGGAGCGTTTAAGCCGTACCTCGTCGATGGTCATGCCGGTAACTTCCTGGCATTCTGGACCGCATTTGTCCGAGCAGGGTTCGCTTTCATTACCTCTCCCGAGCTTATTGCGCTTAGTGCTGGTGAGACCATCGCTCCTCGCCGCAATATTCCCAAGGCTGCTAGTCGTTTCGTTTGGCGTCTTGCAATTTTCTACGGATTCGGCTCCTTCATCATTGGAGTGATCGTGCCTTCTGACGACGACCGACTCCTCAGCCCGAGCTCGAACGCTTCCGCATCGCCTTTCGTCATTGGTATTCAGAGGGCTGGGATCGGTGGCCTGAATCACGCTATCAACGCTGCAGTCTTGACATCTGCATGGTCAGCCGGTAATGCCTTCCTCTTCTCCGGATCTCGTGTGCTGTACGGTATGGCACTCAATGGCGATGCTCCTAAGATCTTCGGCCGGACGAATAAGAACGGTGTACCTTGGATCGCAGTCCTTGCAACCTGGTGTGTCGGCCTTCTTGCATACCTCAACGTCTCCAGCTCTGGTGCACAAGTTTTCGCCTGGTTCTCAAACATCTCCACTATTTCTGGCTTCATCGCCTGGATCGTTGTTATGGTCACTTACATTCGCTTCCGCAAGGCCATGATCTACAACAACATGCTCGACCAACTGCCATACCGTACAAAGTTCCAACCTTACTTTGTATGGATCATCCTATTCATCGTCTCGATCTTGACCGTCACCAACGGCTTTGGTGTCTTCACCAACGCGAACTGGGATGTGTCAAACTTCATCGCAGCGTACATTACACTTCCAATATTCCTGGCGCTGTACCTCGGCCATAAGATCTGCTTTCGTACTAAGTTCTTCATTCCGGTCCAGAACATTGACGTGATGAGCGGCAAGCGGGAGATGGATGAGCTGTGTGCGGACGACATCTCTGGAGCACCCGTGCCGAAGAACGTGTTCCAGAAGATCTGGTTCTGGATTGCTTAGATACTATATCCACTGGGTCTTGCGCGAGCTCACAGTTCATGCCTCACCAGCATTACTTTCACCCGACCCATCCCGTCTTGTCGCGACCCAAAATTATCAGAAAACTCTTCATGCCGCTGACGGCATGTTTCAAAACCATATACGTACTTCACAAGCACTACATGTGTCATAGTAGCGGTACCTGCAGCTCTGCTAATGTTGCATGCACCCCAGATCTTCCACCGCCCACCGTAGCGCTGACTCCGAACGATTCCGTGCGATGGAAATTATGCACAAGACTGGACATCAGCATGCTTGGCAGCTCTCCCTTGGCACGCGCATTTTGCCTGTTACGACGCCCACAACGAAAGCATCTTGGCGTCAGCAATGATCATGCATTAGTCCCAAACCGACCACCGGTGGTCAACACTCAGCGTTGACTATTCTGCGACGTCACACAGCAAAGGATGGCAAACAGGCCCAGGCTCGCTTTTGGGAATCTTAGTCCCTTCGATAGCTGACTCGACGCATCCCTGGAGCAAGGTACAAGCGGGGACGATGTGATCGAACAGCGACTGGGCATTGGATCTCCAAGAGAGTCGTTGTGGTAATGCTTGCACCACTTTTGGTCAGAACTCAGGTCGAGAGCTGTTGATAACGGTTGCCAAAGCATTGAGGCATCTGCGCCGAAGACATTGCTTCGATCAAGGGCTACAGTGCATTGGACAGTACAATTCCATAACTCGATACGTCAAGTTTGGTGCCTAAAGATATTCGCTGCCTTGTCAGCTTGATGATTATCCCCAGAAATCATTCGCAGCCAGATAAGCGGTTGTTCTTGGTGAGTCTGAATCACTGGCTTTGTACCGACGCTCTTCTACAGGGTCACAGCTACTGGGCGGGATCACCCTTTTAGTCGTTACCCGACTACCACGCTTCGAAGACAATCACATTGGTCGACACGTAGTACCGTGTGTATGTTGTTAGCAGTACCAACCGTAATAGCATTAGCAGCATTAGGTATGGGCCCGTTCTGACATTGACTCACTGTTCACTTCTGAAATGTCAAGACAAGCCTCTTGGTGTTGAGGTGGTCACGAGGTAAGCTTACCAATTCTAGGAGGGTATTTACAAGCAGCAGAAGACCAGGTCCGCGTGTTTTGCATGAACACCTTGCATTGTCTAGTGGGCACTCGGAGCTTTGACCTGCGTCTCTACCTCTACACTCTGCTTTTTAACCCTTGAGGCAAATATTTGAGCGACAGGCCATGTCCAAAGCCTTCGCTGTCATCATGGCTTCTCTTGCTCAGTTGCAACCACCCTCACTGGCTCTTGCAAGCGGGGTTCTCTTCCTCGGGGCTTTTCTGTTATACAGATGGCTTCTACCTAAGCCCATCTCAGGCATCCCCTACAATGCTGAAGCCACCAAAACAATCTTTGGAGACATTCCAGGTCTGCTCGAACATCTAAAACATAGCGAACAAGTGACCGATTGGATGGAAGGACATGTAAAGGATTCATTCGATATTGCTCAGGTACAGGCTGACACAAGATAGAATTTGCGGCATAACTCTCCGATTATTCAAGTCTTCCTCAAATTGTTCCAGAAGCCGGTGGTCATGATCAATGACTTCAAGGAGTCGCAAGACATTCTGATGCATCGAGGCAAAGAGTTTGACAAGCCAGACATGATCAGTGATCTCCTCTACGGCATCGCACGCGAGCACCACTCAACGTTGAAGTCAAATGACGAGCGATTTAAAACGCAGCGCAAATGGCTACAAGATTTGATGTCGCCAAGCTTCCTCCATGGTGTTGCTAGTCTTCACCTTCACAAAACATTCATGAGTTGATGGTACTATGGCAAGAAAAGATAAGGTTGTCCGGAACGGAGCATGGCTCTTTCTCAATCAAGCCTGACATCAGTCATTCTGCACTCGAAGCCATCTGGGCAGCCCTGTTCGGTATTGGCGAGACGGCGACCATCACACAGCGGCAGACTGATCTGCTATCTCCTCTGCACTCCAAATCCGTCAAGACCCTTCCAAACGGCGCTCTCGAGTTCCCAGAAGCGGCTAGGGCCTCAGCATTCGATTCAATCTTGAGACTGACCGACATATTCGAAGGGGTGACGAAGTCTCCGTTCCCTCGAATCTACGGCTGTAAGTTCTCTCGTCCCAGCAAACAACCACAAACAGCTGATCATCAGCCCCCAGGGTTTCTACCTTTTCGGTTCAATTACCTTGTAAAGCTTAAGAACGACCTGATTATCGGTGAGATCCGAAAAGCAGAGTGAAGATTGCATGACATCAACGGCGAACAAGGCAAAGTGTTCAACGCTGTCGACCCCATGCTTCGTAGGGAAGCGCAATAAGCTGCAAGAGATCACAAGAAGCCACAATACTATTCCAAGCAAATGATTGCTGAGGTATGTTGCTGAGGAAGTCAAGTTGGGTCTGACATAAGCTAACGCCCTGCAGATGTTCGGTCTCCTCATCGCAGGACACGACACGACCGTGACCATGATTATGTGGACCATGAAACAGCTTGCCGGTCATCCGGATGTCCAGTTCGAGCTACGTAACGAACTTCGCGAGTCGTACTCGGCTGCCTTCACCGAAGGTCGCGTCCCTGCTACCCACGAGATTGTCAATACGCCAGTCCATTACCTCGATGCTTGCATCGAAGAACTGGTTCGATGCAGTCAGACAGCTCCCGTCACTTCGCGGATAGCATCTACCAATGCCGTTGTCCTAGGCCATGTCATCCCGAAAGGTACTCGGGGCATCATGATGGGGCGGTCTGCTGGCATTTTGAAGCCATCCCACAAAATCCCAGATTCTCTTCGCTCACCAACCTTCCACAACGCAGGTGGCGGTAAGATCGGCGCTTGGGACGAGTCCTCGCCTGAGGAGATGTTGGCGTTCAACCCTGAACGCTGGCTCAAAACCGAGGCAAACGGTAGCAGAGTCTTCGACGCAACGCTTAGTCCTCACCTCAGCTTTGGTGCAGGTCCACGTGGTTGCTTCGGACGGAAGCTTGCATACCTTGAGCTTAGGTTTGCGATAGTGTTGGTGTTGTGGCACTTCGAGTTGCAGAAGGTGCCAGAGCACCTCGATAGCTACGAGCCGATCGAGCAGCTTACGCACAATCCGTTGCAGTGCTATGTCAAGCTCGCGCCGGCTCCATAGAGACGTTAGTATGAGGTCAAGAATGAAACGTGCTTGCTGTCTTTTGAAAAAGCAACCCACTTGCATTTGGACCACGCGGTCGCGTTCCATAGCTGTACATTTGACAAAATTCGTATCACATTGCTTGCTTCTTTATTCTCCATTAGGTTCCTCTCCATGAGAGAACCGAAAACTGGAAAAGAACTAACATTCATACATAAAAATAATAATAATAAAATGCGTATATAACCATTCTAATAGATTAGAAAAAAAACAGATGTATCGCAGCACATGATGCAACTCAAACGTTCTGGTTGCGCTCAGTAACCAATACCCACATATTCTCTTGCACCCAAATCCCATTGTAATTCGTTGACCTCCAAGGATGATCTGGCTGCGCAATAGCCCAGTCAAAGTGGCGCATGAACTGTGAGCGTGTCAGCAAAGGCATAACAGTTATACATACGATACATACCTCAAATATGGTCTTCGTAATCTCCAGCCAAGCAATAGGCTTGCCCAGGCACTGGTACTTCCCATACCCAAAGATCATCTCGGTCGTGCGGCGCATCGCAGTCAACTTATCTTCACTCATTTCGTTCTCGTCCAGCAGCCAACGCTCAGGTCTGAAGTGATCCGCGTCTTTGCCGAACATGGCTTTGTCGTGGTGCATGCCCCAGACATTGTAGCTGATGTCGGTACCGCCTGGTAAAAAGTACTGCTTGCCCTTAACCGTGACACGATCCCCACCTTTGGGCACCTTTTTTGGGACGGCATCTGTCACAGGAGGGAAGATGCGCAGTCCTTCTCGAACGACGGATTGCAGATAAGGGAGCTCCTTGAGCGTTCTGTCTTGGATGATATTTGGTGCAGCTGGTGCGACGCCAGACCGAACGGCATCATCAACTTCGGCTTGAAGACGGCGGTAGATGCGTGGGTGGGCCGTAAGATAGAGCATGGTCGTCCTGATTGCTGTAGCAGTGGTATCAGATCCGGCTAGGATCTGCAGTAGAGCCTCCGAGAAGAGGTCTTCTCTTGTGAGACCATGATTGATGAACGATGCCAACATGTCAGATCGGCCTTCAGTCGACTTCTCGAGTCGTGAATCGATGAGCTTGCGCGCTACACTCATCATTTTTCCAAAGCCACTCTTGTCTTTCTCTGAAGGACCGAGTAAGCGTGCGATGGGTGGCCATTGCATGTACTTTGTCAGACCAAGTGCAGCTGAGATGGCTACTATGGAGAGACCTTGTTCGCCAGATTTGATGTAGCCGTTCAAGTCAGCATCAGCCTGAAGATCTCCGAAAGCCTGACCGAAGCCGATCGTGGAGATGACATCGAGAGTGAAGTATTGAGCCTTTCGCGCAAGGTCCATCGGCTTGGATACTGTAGAGGTCGAGATGTACTTGCTGCGAATCAGGTGAAGCAATTGTGATAGTTGTCCATCGATGTCTGGTTCCAGAGACAAGTTCTCTTTTCCAGAATAGCCAGCAGCCATCTGCTGTCTGCGCTGGGTATGCTTCTCCTCATCAAGCTGACTGAACACATGGTCCTTGCCAGCCTCAAATCGAGTCGCGGCGTTGAACCAGTAAGACCGAGTGTACTGCGAACGAACAGCGTTCATGTGCGCAAGTAGCTCAGGCGACGAAGTGACCAGCTCATTGGGACCGACTCGTGCGATAGGACCATATCTGCTAAGGTGAGCATACCACGTTCCTGTACTACCACAGCGCTAGCTTACTTGTCGTTGACTTCTTTGTATCGAAGGTGCGATTGCAGACTCAGAATCACGCGAGAGTGCCAGAATTCGGACCAGCCGGTTCCAAAAGGACCGTGGAAGTGCCGCAGGCGGTTGTATCTGCGGTACTTGTCTGCGAGATAAAGAGGAACAATGACAGTCAGCAGCAGCCACCGAAAGGCGTACAGCTCTGCCAGAAAAGACATGATGCGCCAAATGAGGGCGGAGGAAAGGTCATCGTCCTAGGTTCTCACATCGTTAGAAACTCCTGATCCGCGAGCCTGTCATGCTGTCACGACCTCGTTTTGGGTGGGGTGCAATACTCTCGGCGCGACCGTTCTTGGTGAAGTTCCCGTGTCGAGCCTTCCCGCGTGCGGGGCGGAAGTTGGCTGCGGACCCTGCACCTGTCAACACCACAGGTTATGTGGACCCACCAGAACGGCCCCGGGGGGTATGCCGATTACTGTGCCGCACTGTTGCATAGAATCTTCACACCTTTCCTACTTAATCTTGAACGCTCGCTGACTGTTGTAGCCCGTTACGACCCCTCTTTGACCTTTCACCATGAGTGACGATCAGACCACCGTCACTGTTGCTGTCGACGTAAGCTCACGTGATGTGGTGATTCGACAGTTAACATGCTAATTGTTCGCAGGAAGACCTGGATTCGACTTACGACGAAACAGATGCGTAGGTGCCATGCATGCTTATCGCATAGCAATAAATGTTGAATATCGTACAGACAGAGCTATGCAACTTCTTTATCATCCAGTGTTGAAAAGTACAAGTGGGAGAATGGGCGGCGTTACCACAGTTATCGTGAAGGAGGTTTGTACGCCTGAGCCCCACCAGATTGAAAGTCTTGGCTGACCGTCGTAGCGTACAACTTCCCAAATGACGGTAAGGAAGCTGTGCATAATCGCTGCATCAAAGCTGATGTGTTGCAGAGAAGGAGCAGGATAGATTGGACATGAGCCACCACATGTGCCTACTGCTTCTGGACGACAAGCTGCACCTCGCCGAGCTTCCAGAAGATCGAGCGATCCGAGTACTAGACATTGGAACCGGCACAGGTATCTGGGCGATGGACATGGGTGACAGATATCCGAATGCGACTGTGATAGGGAACGAGCTGAGTCCAATACAGCCAAAATGGTGGGTTGTATGCGCCTATTGACTAGACCAGGCTAACCGCCGGCGAAGGGTACCGCCGAATGTCGCGTTCGAAATCGACGATGTTGAAAGCCCTTGGCCACCTAGAGAACCATTCGACTTCATTCACAGTCGCTATATGCTTGGAAGCATCCAAGACTGGCCAAAACTTCTGCGACAATCCTACGAGTAAGTTGCGCTACCGGAAGCACATCCGCAATGTATCATGAAGCTGATTGGTCAGGAATCTCGTCCCGGGAGGCTGGATTGAGCTGCAAGACTTCAATACGCTGGCTTACAGCGAAGATGAAAGTGCGCAAGACGATAATAAGGTCATCGAGTTCTGTCGTGTGTTCAATGCAGCCTGCGATAAGATTGGCCGGCACGGTTCGCCTGGCCAGCATCTGAAAGGTTGGACAGAAGAAGCCGGCTTCGTCAATGTACACCATGACATACGCAAAGTTCCAGTAGGACCATGGGCGAGAGACAAAAAACTGGTCAATATAGTCCCTGTCTATTGGAGAGACTTTGCTGACATGCATCTAGAAACAAATCGGTGGTATCTTTCGGGTAAACCTGGAGGAGCTTCTGGAGGCCGCACTTCTCGGCTTGCTGGTTCGAGTTGAAGATTGGAGGCCGGAGGAAGTCCAGGTCTTCATCGCGCAAATCAGAGAAGCTCTGAGAGACAAGTCTGTGCATCTTATGGAAGAGTTGTAAGTGACATAAATTGCAGCTTGCCAAAGCCATGCTGACCTTCCCTCTAGCCATACAGTATGGGCGCAGAAGCCTTTGAACTAGCAAGTTGCTGTAGTACTTTGTCAGTATGCCGAGAATAGCGCAATTGGAGAAGCATATGCCCCGACAATCCACATTGATACCCAAACTTTCGGCAGACTGATGCTTGCGTTGATGCTTTCCTTCCCCAAGTCGAGGCTCAACACAGCGACTCAACGCTCAATAGTAGCATTGTTCTGCTGAGATGTCGCAAGACCCTGCGGTCCAGGTATGAGATTGTGACCTGATGCATGTGATGACTGCCCCAACCGCAACGTGTCGACCTGAACTGGAACCGGTGGCATTGGCAAGCCATCTGTCCAGTACATCGCAGGCTCATCAAGTAGGACGATGCCTTCTTCCCTCAAGTGCAGCCATCTAGCTTTTCCCTTGTAGTTGCGATAACATAGAAATGAGATGACAGCCAGGATCTGTAGAGTGATGATACTGGCGACCGTGATAAGGACGATGAGAAGCTCTGGGTCGATGGGGAGGCTGGCGAGAGACATGTTATGTGGCGGGTATGGCAACTTAGTGATGATAGTCCAAGATTGTTGGCAGTTGTGCTGTCAAGGCCGAAGTGGTCGTGGGCGGCTGGGGTTAAAGGTGCAATTGCTGGGCCCTGCGCAAGTTGTGACACAAGCGTGTCGTTCGAGTGAAAGATCGAGGGTGTATTCGCGTCCTGCGCCAGCGACCTGACGACCTTCCAAGCGGCTCAAGCCTTGTTGTATGCTTCCTCAAGCTCAGCGTAGAAGCCGCTCCTCTTTCGCGCTGCGTTGCGCTCCCATCTTAACTTCTCTTCCCTTCTCCTGCGCTCTTTAGCGCGTTTATGTACATCGCTCTGCATCTCGATCCACTCCTGTTTCGCATTGTACTTATTCTTCTTCTTCTGGTTGTCGAGTAACTGCTTGAATAATTTCGGAATGCCAAGGAAGTAAAAGAGGATGAAGTTGCCGAGTAAGATGCTCGAGATGAGGAAAAAAACAAGGGCCGTCCTCATATTGCAGCGACAAGGTAGTGAGACTCGAGGAGGGCTCAAAGGTGATAGCAGATGCTGGTTTCTGGTGATAGATGTATACAATAGTCTGTCAAAACTCTTTCTGATGATGTGGCTATTTGTTGTTGATGAAGAGGTTCCGTGGTCGCGACTGTCGAATTAGGCGCAGATGACGTCACCCCGCACAGTCAAGTCCAGTTTGCACGATGAAAGACTCCAGATAGTTTCTACGTTTCTGCGCGAGACTCTGACCTGATGCGTATCCCTAGATGCATCTAACAATACGTTCATGCCCCTCGCTGACTCACATTAGCTAGATCCATGGTTAAGCTGAACCATGTATGCCCATGTACTGTGGTCTTATGCCCTCCACACTGACGTCCTAATCCTCTCGATCTTGAAGCTCAGCACTGTCAAGCCCGTGAACCACAATGTCTTCTACTGACCCAGCTTATAGGTTTCACCCCTGAGCTCATAGCCCAAGAGGTTGCCTTTCGCCTTGCTTCGCAACTCGATCATGAGCAGTGCGCCTTTGACAAGCCGTGGAGGTACTCACACCTGCAGCCATGTTCATCTCCACCTTCTCAAGCTGGCGCAGCCCACTCTCACTTCATGTCCCTCGCCACAAAGCGCATGAGTCTTAGGTTCAAGCGGCCCTGCCTGAGCTTCGACACCTCACCACAGCCCCGCTCACTCAACACACTACCAACATTATCACACGCTGACCTCAGGTCTACCTCCAGCACACCGCAGCAACATGCCACCTAAAGCGGACAAGACGTACAGCGCAGATATCGTCGCAGCGGTCTTGGTTGCCACTGGTACCACCTCACTCTCGACGAAGCACTACGAGCTCATGTCGTCCCTGGACGGCGGAAGACCGCAGTGCCTTCCAGCACGACTTCCGACCCATCCTCGCGAAAGCTAAGGAGCTGAAAGCCCTGGTTGGTAACGGGGAGGCCGTCAGGCCCGTTGCGTCGTCAACCAAGCGTGGTACGTATTGTTGATATCCCAGTTCGCCGTCACCTCACCTTCACTTTTGCCCCGCAATCACTGCCCACTCTCACTCGCTGCCCGCTCCCAGGCAGCAACAAAATCTTGACCTCAAGCAACGTTCCTATCTTCATGACACTCCCTTCCAACCTTCTCTTTTGAACCATTCTCCCGCACCGTACCCCCACAACATCGCTTCGCACATCTTCCCGACCTACTTCATCCGCCACAAGCAACGATGGGCAAAACCACCGACTCTCCCGCTGCCGGTCTGAAGATGATCTCAGCGGATGTTGTGTCTGTCCTGCTTATGGCGCTTGGAAACACCACCATCACCAAGGACCAGCTCAACATGATGTCAGCGATTGATGGCACTCGCACTGCCAGCAGTTTCGAACATCAGTTCCGCTCCATCGTCGCCAAGGCCAAAGAGCTCAAGAAGCGTGTCGACGATGGCGAGACCTTCACTGCTGTTACTGCCCAGAAGCGAGGTGTGCAGTTGTTTGCGATGTTTTCCCAATAGGCTGATACACTGACAATATGTAGGAGGAACGACTACACCTGCGACACCGAAGAAGCGCAAGGGCGATGACGTTGACGAGACACCTTCCAAGAAGCCAAAGGCTACTCCCAAGCCTCGTGCGAAGAAGGCACAGACGGAAGCACCTACTCCCCAGCCAGCAGATGACGACGATGTCAACCTGCCTGAGGACATGGCCGACTTCATCAAGTCCGAGAAGAAGTGGGAGGAGGATCAGTTCGTTTGAGAACGGCGCGTGGGAACGGTGCAGCACAACTTCGACGTTTCACTGTTTCTGGAAGAGGTGAATATGTGCACGGAAATGCGAACAGGTGCTTCCCGTTAGCGGTACTTTTCTTCAACATCTTCTTTTTGACAGAAGTGGATACCTCGACGGTTACACGAGCAGGTGCCCTCTGATGGTGCATTTGCCTGCTCTTTGCTTGCATGGACGGTAGAAAAATTACGAACGAATGAAAGATGATGACTGGATCCTGGATGTATCCAGCATGCTTCTGATCACAACACAGACTGTCATGCGAACAAAGTCCTGTCCTGCCTTGATAACGCTGACTTGCATGGCGATAGATCTTCTTTGTGGACGACCACTATACCCCGGGTCTTCGGAGCATAGGACAAGGCGTTCAATTGCCGTCGACGCATTCATCCACTCCCGGCGGCACGAGTCGGCTGGCTTCGTCCAAGCGCGCAAGGCGAGTCTTTGATCGAACCTTCTTCGACCACAGCGACTCAACAAGCAAATTTCGTTTCAGTGGAGCCAATACCAATCGCGAGTAAAATTGCTCGGGCTAAGGCTCAAGGTTCATCGCCGGCTAGTCGCACCGACTACATCCAGGCTCCACCAACAACAATGCAAAGGCCGCCGTTCTCACAGCAGCAGATCGTCGCCCTATCGATAGAAGGGTGTGTTAAAACAGCGATCACAAGTCGCGCATTTGGCTTGGGGTTGTCGTCGATGACGTTACCAGCGGCAAGTTGTGAAACAGAAAAAGAGTTCGGTGATTAGGTGTCCGGATGCGGAAGGCATGCGCCTGAGTCCAAAGGGAATGTTGCACGCAAACACCCGCAACAACCGAGAACAATGGTGATCGTGTGCGTATCGCATCGCACAGATTTCGTCACCGAGGATGCTGACCGTGTGCAGTCATCTCTTTGTACTCCAGCCTGCCGCTGCAGTGCGCCTCGAGTGTCGCTGTCAAGAGAGGAGCAGACTCAGCCCCTGAATTTCCCCAGATTATTGAATGGCTTTCGTCTAGGCTCACCCTGGCTAGAGGAGCGACACGGCGGCCGTTGGCGTCCCTCTGGATGCGCCGGGATGCTTGACGATGCCCAGAGGGGCCTGAATGGTGAATGGTTCTGGGCCGGCGCACACCTTGCCCGCTTCAAGCGTTGAGGGGTGCGAAAAAGGGGCCTCCCAGGGGAATCCGCGATCGAATACCGCGCCGATTGGTGCATGACCATCACTTTCATTTAGCTCCATGCTAAACCATACCGCATCAAGAACCTAATTTTGCATTCCAGCCGTTGCTCTGGCGCTGTCCAGCCGAAAGCCCTCTTTGTAAAAGTCAGCTGCGCCCAGTCTTCACAGCGGTTCTTAATCCCCAGGACATCGCTCAATTTTTCGTCTCTCCTTCATCCACCGATCGCTCCTCTCGCTGTACACTGTACCTACACTCGTTCTCTAATCCAACTACATACACGTACAACACTTAATACCAACCTAATCAACAACGCCAACTACATCAAAATGCGTTTCTTCCAGATGGTCGCTTCCAGCGCTGCTTTCATCGCAGCTGCTCTCGCTCTCGAGATCAACCAGTACCCCACTACTGGTGTCGTCGCTGGTCAGACCTACCAGGTCACTTACTCCCCTGCCGACAACACACCTACCACCTTCATCCTCCGCAAGGGTGTCTCCACCAACCTCGACACTCTCGCTACCCTCACCTGTATGTTCGATCCATAACATTCGTCACATGTACTAACGAATACTCAGCCACTGCCACTGGTGGTACTTTCTCCTGGACTGTTCCCAAGGACCTCGCCAATGGCGCAGACTACGCTCTTGAGATCCGCCGTGGTGACGAGATAAACTACTCCGGCCAGTTCGGTCTGACCGGTGGCTCTGCTGCTGCCAGCTCCTCCGCTGCTGCCTCCGCTTCCGCCTCGTCCGCCTCTGCCTACTCGGTCTCCTCGGTCATCGCCTCCAAGGCCTCGTCTGCCTCCTCCGCTGCCTCTGCCTCCGCTTCCGTCTCCAGCGTGCTCTCCAGCCTGGTCTCTAGCGCTGCCTCCGCCACTGGCACCGGTGCCGTCACCGCCAGCCACAACGGCACTGTTTCCTCCGCCACTCTCTCCCGCTCTGCCACTGGCAGCCGTGCTACCGGTTCCGCCACCGGCTCTGCCAGCATCCCCGAGAGCACTGGCGCTGCCAGCTCCCTCTCCTCCGCTCCTCTGGCGCTCCTCCTCGGTGCCGCTGGTGCGTTCGCTTTCCTCAACTAAGCGACCACATCTAAAACATCTTCATGTATCTTGCATTGGATAATTTAGAATCTTTGTTTATGTTGATATTGTTCTAATGAGTCACGAGCGCTGCGGCGTTCGCTTGGGGTGGAGAGCTGTGCATTGCTTAGTCTAGTGCAGAGGGCCTTGTACAGTGTGCGGTAGACCAATGACACTATGAAACCATTATACCCATCAACCTCGATCTTGTGCATATGCTCATGTCCTGATCTCCGCATCTGCGATCAACGCATGATGAACTGACGATCATGCACGGTAGCATATACTGTATGCCTTGTGGACTTAATTTGAAACACCAAGTTGTACAGAGATCGCCGGAACTTGGTAAACAAGGAGCAGGTGTCACCGCATCGATCAAGCTGTTATCGTCATATTGTAGCACAAGGCTGTCATCGTGGCAGTGCATTCATGTGGTCGCTCGTTCTTTCTTCCGCTCGCAGCATCCTTCGACTTCTGCATTACAGAAGACAGGGATGTCAAACCTCATCCCAATGGTGTCACCTACAGTTACCAGGACAGCCGTCATTCTGCCGGCATGTTTACACAACATTGCGCAAGTCTGGGACTGAAGCGTCAAACTCGTACCTAACGCTCATCCCGTTAATCACCCATGGTTCAACATTCGTGTTGTGCAGATGTGCCTGCCACTTCCCCACAACGGGCGCTTCTGCGCCCCAGCGAGTGCATCTGCAAGAACCCGTTATCGCCACACACGTCTCACAACCTTCCCGCTTGTCTCTGCGCCCACGTCTTTCACCCTTGGCTGCAAGAAAGTTCTTCCGCAACACACGATCACGCAAGAATAGACAATTGCGCAATGCGCTGCATCGGGCGAGTCGCCGCACGCTGCCCGAAAGGTGTTGATGCGTCAATATTTCATCACGCGCGCACCACCGTTCTGAAGATTCATGCAGCCCAATGCAGGCACTAGCGTAGGACCTACCGCGAGTCTCCACTGATTCGAGTACGCGCGAGGCTGGGACCTGGGCTGGTCTCTTAGTGGTGGTAAGAACAGCCAGCTACTTTGCTTCTCGCACCAAGTGCGCGGGCGGTCAAGTCGTCGAATCGCCAGCATCGCGGTGTCGAAAGGACTCCAGCGTAGACGGACAGGCCGATAACGAGAGGTATTCATAGCCTCGTAGACGAGCGTGCTATGCGAGGGTGTGCGACTTCAGCTTTCCACCGGTGAGATGGGCTTGGAAGCTGTGCTGCGCCTGCGCGTTCATTGAGGCTAGATGCGTCTACTTCTAGTCTATCTCGCTGGTTTGTTCTGGTCGAACGAAAAGACCAGTCAGAACATCACGAAGACTATCGTGGCGAAAAAGCTTCGGCAGCTACGGACTGTTGAGCCGGTGGTTTAGAGCTCTTTGTGTGAGTGCGTGTTGAGGGCCGTTTCTGGAGGCCTGAAGCCACCACCACGACTGCACAGATATTTGCACACCCAAGTGTAGATGCGGACGGAATGTAGGCTCTTCTTTTCCTGGATCACTGTGGGTGGTAGCGGACATTACCGGTTCCGGATTTTGTGCCAGCGGCAATTGAGGTCAAGCTTTCCTTTGTTCGCGCCGACAATGGACCACTCCATGACGTCTGACGATTGCTGTTTCTGCTCTGAGTCTGCCCAGCCCAGATTCTTATCATGTTAACGAGAGGTGTGGTAATGTCTGTGGGTATTAAATAGCCACGCCCTACATCTGCATATATATCCGAGAAAGGCTGCAAAGGCCTCTGATAGTCTTGTCTAGATTATGTTCGAATACGATCTTGGCTGTGGACATGAGGACGTTTGCGAATGCTTCGGCCTTGTCATCGATATGTCCGCGAAACACTACCATTCCCAAGCCCTCATCACATCACGCAGCATGAATGTCAGATCAGGTCTGACATCGAGGACCTGCGCACATGACTCGCACTTGTACGAGCTCATCATCGTCGAGGTACGGGCCAAACGTGTGTAGCTTACATATTGAAGAGGTGGGGAGAAACAGTTCGAATGGAGTTACGCTTCAAGCGCTGTTCTGAGTAGCGAAGGCTCGGGTCAGGTCAGCGCATTAATAGTTGCATGTTGATGAATGTACTATTGCAATACCGTGTGTGCCTTTTCCAAGGCCTTTGCCTCCGCTCGAGTATATGCCCAGCAGGCAACCTCTCGACAGCAAGATGTCCCTTCCACGCCATGCTCAAACAAACAGCATCCCCGCGGCTCCAGCCAACGCACCTGCGACACCCATCATCTTCGCCTGTCCGTTGACGCCCACCGGCGCCGCAGCGGCACTACTCTGCGTCGCAGCCCCACTTCCACTAGCACTTGCTGGTGTACTCCTTGATGCCGAAGCACTCCTCGATGCCGACTCACTGCTCGCGGAAGCACTGCTCGCAGAGGCACTAGCTGCGCTCTCTGACGGGATCACTGTAACAACGCTGGTCGCCTGGCTTGTGGCGGTGCTCAACTCCGTCGGGATGGTTGTACTGAACTGATCCGTGACTGGGACTACCGGTGCCAGGACCGTGGTAGTGGGCGTGTTGGTGCCGACAAGGTTGGTCAGCGGTTGTTGACTACTTCTGAGCAGCGATTCAGTTGAGACATCGACCTGGAAGGGTTGGGTTTGCGCCCATGTGCTCTGGGCATTGGAGAGCCCGATGATAGACAGAAAGGCTGTGTTTCTGAAGACTGTGCTCCGCATCCTGGCGAGTCTTGATGCCGAGCTTGAATTCGATCCAGTTGGGTACTTGTTCGGTTTCCGAGGAGGCTGGGATGTTGATTGTTTCTTCTCGTTTGTTATCTTTGGTCGAAGGACGGGATTCTGGATTGAAGGTTGTAGGATCTGGACGGTAGGAAGCAAACAGCTGGACATGGCGACAGCCTTATGAAGGCGATATATTTAGCGGCTTATCGATACGAGTGTTACGTCGTCAGCTCTGCTCCGTTCTGTCGGTTCTCGGTAGACCTGATTGGCGCATGCAATGCGGTCAGGGCAGCGCTCGTGTTCGTTCGTGTCCGGCTATGTGCAACCGGTCGTAAATGCCAACGGCCTTTTCAAATCAAGTCTATATGGAGGCTGCAATAAATGCGTAAAGAAGGGTCTTTAGCATGTCCGCTGCCCTCCGCATACCCCACAATGTCCGAGATCATGGTCGCAGCCGCGATGCGCTTGACGTGGAGCATGTTGGGCGCGCAACGATCAGCTCGCGGGTGAGGTGTAAGATGGGAAGTGGTGGACGCTGGTTGGAGAGGAAGCTCGGCTCTCCAATGCCTTCCGCGTTGATCCCCGAAACCGGCTAGTTGGAGCCGTGTGTCGACTGTCAGAACCTGCGGATGATGCTGATTTCGAGAAGCGTTCGTCAAAGGAAGATGAGAAAATGTCTATATTTTGTACACGTGGTAAATACCATGCAGGAGAGGTATTATGCAGCTGACTCATCGAATTCTGCACAACCGACCATTCTGCGTCTGCACCCCTTGTTCGCCATCTCTTACCTCCCATCTCTCACTGCTAACAGCAGTTGTCGCGTAAAACACATCCTTGGGATCCCACTTCATCTTGATTTTACCCAGCTTCTCGTAGTACCCGCCGTAGAAGCTCTCCTGCCAATCCGGCTCCATCACACTTGCCTCATTGAGGTAGGTGCCTCCACCCCCCGAGACTGGGCTGATGTCGCGCCAGAGCTGCAGGATGTTCTCTTGTAGGTCCTTGTTCGCAACTGCGAGTGCTTCTGGGGTCGAATGATCAAGAGATTTGTTCGAAGAGGTGACGAAGAACATAGCGCACTTGCGCCATGCGGGGCTGACTGCATTGTCGATGTTGCCATACTTCGCTGGCGCCTTGTGGTACCCAAGAAAATGCTTTCCGGATGAGACGTGTTCTTTGATAAGGGCAAACGTCTCATTATACTTCTCCTCGAAGTTGACGCGTGGTACGATGCGGTTCGCTGGTAGTGAATTATCAAGACCTATGGGAAAGTTGTTGGATCCCCATGCGGCCTGGTAAGCCGAGTAGAAAGATTCGTGCGCAACGCTTTTGTGCGGTGTGGTGAGGGTGATGTTGTTGGCATGGAGGTAGTCGAAGAAGGGCGTGACAAGTTTGGTGTATGATTCCAGAGTATGGTTTGGCGCAAAAAGATAGGCCATGCTCAGGAAGGGTGCAGGCGTGTTGCCCATGATGAAGAATGAGTACACGCCTGTATCGGCCCATGTGATGAACTCATCGAAGAACTTCCACGTGCCCTTCCAGAAAGCATCACGGCCGTTGGTCGACGCGTCAAGGCGCCAGCCTGCAGTGACAATTTTAAGTTTGGGATGAGCACGAATGACGACAGACACGACGACAGCAAAGGTACCACCGCCACCTCCTCGAAGAGCCCAGAAAAGGTCAGGGTACGACTCTTCCGAGACAGTTCTGAACATCCCGTCTGCAGTGACTACGTTGAAGGCAACTACGTGATCCGCAGTCATCCCGTAGATGCCAGCTACACAGATCGTCAAAGCCTGAGGATTGTGTACTGAGAGTAACGAAACTTACCTAAAAGATTCTGGCCACCACCAGTGATCATACCACCAGCATAGCCAACACTCTGCAAAGGGTCGTCAGTGTTGAATCTCAGTGATGAAAATGGATGCTTACCTAAGAGACAGCACCGGTCACTGTCACGTTGTTGTTGTCGGCAGCTTCATACACTTGTCGAACTGTCACACCAGCAGCCAGCTTCAGCGCGGGGCCCGAGTATCCAGGGCCTTCGTAATATGGAAGGAAGTCGATGTCCTGCATATTGTGCATCCATAAACTGAGTGCACCAGCTCCTGACGACTTGCCTAGGTAGCAATGCCCTGTGTTCTTGATGACCAGGCGTAAACTCGCAGCACGGGCGACGTTGATGGCCAGTTGTATCTGAGCAACATTGGTGACCTTGACTGCGAACTCGGGGTAGCCACCGAGCGCACATTGCTTTCCACTAGTGTTGTTCGAGGGCATGCAGGTCCTTCCTTGGAAGATAGGCCACATAATGGAAGTTGGATCAGTCTCGTGGAGGTAGGGGCTTGTGAAGTTGCTGATGATGTTCGCGCATTGCGCACTGTCTCTATTGCCCCAACTCGTATCGTAGCAGGATGAGGCGATGGGAACAGTGGGTATCAATGCTCCTCCTAGCAGAGCATTGAGAACCTCCCAGGTCGTTTGTTTAGGCCAGCTTGGATCGCCTGGAAACGTTCTGCAAGTGTGACTTCCGTTCGTCGCCCCGTTGGTAGGTGATTTGTCGAAGGCGAAGTGGTGAGCAACGCTTTGTGTAGCCTCGTCTGCAGCGATCCGCGCGACAACATCATCGTCAAGCTGCAATAGCTCTGGAGTTTGAAGTGGTGCTCCAGCAGCTAGCACATCTGCGATACGGAAGGTGGCGGGCTTTATATCGACGAGTGATGACGCTGAAGCAATATGGACAGTGGAGGGTAGAACGAGGAGCACACATGAAGTCAATCGAGATCGAAACCTCATTACTGCTGATGCGAGCCTTAACGTGGAGATAGGTCTGTTAATGAACGGAAGATGTGAGATTCAAGAGCTGCATCCTCGCTATTTGAGGACTTCCATCCTTCTGTTGGCATGCCACGCTGCGAGGCCCGAGGACTGTGGTCCACCGGGGCGTATGTAGGCAGAGCAGGAAAGGAAGGTAAGAAGACAATGTTGTACGAAACAGATCCAGGCCCTGACGCCAAGACGTGCAGTCGATGACCATTGGCCCTAGAGCGCGCAAGTAATCATCGACTGGAGGTTGCTTGAATGGGCTGAGATCCAAGGCTTACTTGCATCTTCATGTTCTGCACAGAGTTCTGTGTCTGGAGATGTTGTTTCGTGCTGCATACGTGTTGTGGCACGCCCAGTAACATTAGGTCCTTCGCGCAGAGATCGACGGCCTTCATGCACCGGGACTCGCTCCTTCTGCGCACAGTTCCGCTGACTATGCATGGATTCAAATGGCTGCCAAGACCGAACTTTTCCTTGGTACGATAGACATTCGGAAAGGTGTCTCAGCGATTGTAGCATTGCGGCGCAGTCTTCCTGGAGGTCTGAGTTGGTGCGCATGTCTCTTTCATCCTGCAACTATGAGTATTCCTCGGCGGTGTTCTTCATGTTGACAATGAGCAATTGTCTTTGTCAATCTTTATGAGAGTATCGCCAATGAAGGCACGCATAATGTCTCTGTCCAATGGCAACATAGTCGTGACGGCGTTACAACCGGGTCAAGGGTGTGTTGTGCTTGTTAGGGAGAACCAGCTTACATAGCGAGCTGTATTGAAACTCGATTCATGAGCATAGTGTCAGAAGACGTGCGGGCTGGAGAATGTCGGAGGTCTTTCCAAACATTTTCGAGTGCGTGAGTGAAGGTGACGTCGCGGGACACCTGGGCAGGTGAAAGAGGCAGCCGCGCTAAAACGCCCGCGGAAAGCCCGTGCGAGCGCGACATGAACATCGCGCCTGCTTCGAGCTCCACCCTAGCAACCATCGCCGCCCTCGACGTACACCTACGACCGCGCAACCTCGGGAGCAGGATCGCCTGCGTCGCCCACCATGGCGCCCATCGAGACGCCCGACATACCGGACGATGCCTCGACGGGCGACGCTTTCGCCGTCATAAAGCAGTCGCTGGAGCTCGACGTCAGCTTCTGCCCGCGGCGCGTTGTAGGGAAGACAGTGATCGACCTCCAGCCAAAGAAAGGGCTGCTGCGCGAAATAATTCTCAACTGCCGGCAGCTTAGACCGATACGCATCCGGATCGACGAACAAGCGGCCGCCTACAGCTACTCGAACCTGCACGAGCGCCTCACCTTGTACCCAGGCACCGGCCTTGAGCAGTATCACTTCGCAAAAGACCGAATAGCCCGTCATGTCGACGCCAACTCCTCAGTGGATGAGCTTGTTGTCTTTCTGCCGGACGGTGTCAAGATTCGGGAGGTGCGACCGGAAGAGGTGGGTGAGATGGAGAATGCACAGGGCGTCTTTTATGCGCCATTGAAACTGGAGATCGAATATGTGTTGGACGACTTCCGCGATGCACTCCACTTCGTCGGTGTCGAGGACGGAGACGGCCGATACCCACACGCTTTCACACGCAACTCACCCTTCCCCGGCACGGCATCATGCCTCTTCCCATGTTTGGACGACGGCACACGCAAGTGCCTCTTCGACGTTGCGATTCGGTACCCGCGAACAGTTGGCGATGCGCTCAGCACGGCGACAGCGCCAAGGGTGGTAGGCGCAGATGGACAGGTTTTGGCAAGCGGGGAAGACAAGGCAGACAGCGCCATGACAGACGTAGATGACGAACTAGGCGATTTGTCAGCCGAGGAGAGGGCCATGGAGATGCAGGTTATCTGTTCTGGCGCTCTGACCGACAACATCGCAGACTATTCAGATGCTTCTCGTAAAACAGCAAGCTTCACCTGCGACACCCCGGTCCTGCCCCAGCACATTGGTTTCGTCATCGGACCTTTCGAGCACGTCGATCTCTCCGAGTACCGTGATACCGCCGACGACGAACGTCTAGGAACGAACGCTGTGAAGGTGCATGCATTCTGCTTGCCGGGAAAGGAAGATGAGGTCAGGAACAGCGCCATGATGCTGGCACGCGCCCTTGATAGCTTCACGGAGCGCTTCCAGAGTTATGCGTTCGGCAACGCCTACAAATTAGCATTCGTGGACGACCTGGACTGCGACGCCGCTCATACTGCCTCATTTTCGATTTGCAGCACCCGTCTGCTGTTTCCTGAGACGGTATGGGAACCTCTGGAACACACAACAAGGGTCCTTGTGCACGCAGTGGCGAGCCAGTGGATTGGAGTCGACGTCGTTGCCTATAGTCCATACGACTACTGGATCATTGTTGGCGGCTCTTGGTTCATGGCGGAACTGTATCTTCGAGATCTGTTTGGCCGTAACGATTGGCGTTTCCGGCAGAAGCAAATGGTAGACAAGATCATCGCCATGGATCATGAGCGACCAAGTTTGGTTGAGCTTGGTCCGCTCCTGCAACTCCATCCTGCCGAACAGGAGTTCATGGAGATCAAGTCACTTCTGGTACTGTCAGTCCTCCACAACCGCCTCGTGAAGCAAAGTGGGAAGAACGGTGTCGATAGGTGTCTCTACCGTATGTTGTTCAACGCCCGACAAGGCAAGTACGACAACGGCGCAATCGCAACTGATGACTTTCTTGACATCTGCGAAAAGGTTGGCCATCAGAAGCTCGAGACGTTCTTCAAGCAATGGATTGAGGGATCTGGTTTCCCGACCTTCACATGCGAACAACAATTCAACAAGAAGAAGCAGGTCGTTGTCTTGACGATTCAACAAGAACAGAACGTCTTGGCTGTTGGAAGCTCGCTTTCGCCGGATGAGTTTGTGCGAAAGACAAAGGAGAGCATGCACAACCTAGCGCCGACACAGAACTGGCCGGTCTTTTTGGGACCGATGACAATCCGCATTCACGAAGCCGATGGTACACCTTACGAACACATTGTTGAGATCAACGCGTCAAAAGTCAAGGTCGAGATCCCGTACAACACCAAGTATAAGCGCCTGAAAAGGAATCGTCTCAACAAGGAGCGAATGGCTGCCGCAGCTGGCTTGGATGCTTCAGGCGATGCACAAGAAGACGTCACGTTCTACATGTTGGGTGATGTGTTTGCATCAAATGAAGAACAAGAGGAGTGGAAACTCGGTGACTGGCCCGCTGAGGTTGAGCGTCAGCAGGAAGGCGAAGCTTATGAATGGATACGTATGGACGCAGATTTCGAATGGATCTGCAAGGCTAAGGTCGCGATGCCTAGCTATATGTATATCTCGCAGCTGCAACAGGACAAAGATGTGGTTGCACAAGCCGAAGTAAGTTTGACAGTCGAGACTCTTTTGATTCAGCTAACAACTCAGTCCATCCAATTTCTGGCCACGAAGGAGGACAAGCTTATCTCGACGTTCCTCGTCAAGACACTAATGGACAGTCGATACTTTCATGGCATTCGTACCATGGCTGCAGACGTTCTGGCCCAGAGTGCCAAACAGAGCTTGGATTGGATCGGTCTGTTTCACCTGAAAAAGTCATTCCAGGAGCTCTTCTGTTTACCTGGATCGCCAATGACGAGGTCGAACGATTTCTCCGACCGAAGTCTGTACCTCATCCAATGTGCCATACCCAGGGCCATTGCCCGAATCAAGGGCGAGGACGGCAAGGCTCCCATGGAAGCGAAACGTTTCCTCCTGGACCTCATGCGATACAACGACAATCGCGGTAACGACTACAGTGATGATCACTACATCTCGACGTTGATGAGGTGTCTAGCGGAGTGTCTCGTTAGCGTTCCGTCTGGTTTCGTGAGCGACTTCGACTTCCGTGCGCAAGCAGAGGAGTTTGATTTCACGAAGAAAGCCATCGAGGAGCTCACTCGTCACCAACGTCTGGATGAATGGATACCCACGTTCCAGAACATCTACACCACCACCGGTCTTGAGTGCACATTGAAGCTAGTCGTGAACCGGGTCATGCCTTTCAAGCCATCTGAGTTCTCGCAATACGCCCAGCTCGGCAATGCTGACAACGTGCGACTGAAGGCTTGGGAATGCCTTGTACGGCTAGGCATGTTCCGCAAAAACAACATCTTGAGGTTCCTGATGCATGAAATTCGCTCGGATCCATCACCGTACTTCAGGAAGCAGCTTCTCCTCATTCTCGACATTGCAATTGGGCAGATTGCAACCGGAGATGTGTTCACGCCGAGCAAGTCTCAGGAATCCACGGGCGGGTTGGTTATCGACCAGGAAGCCGACAACTCGGCTCGTGCCTCGAGTCTCGCTCGTCAATCGTTAGCAGGAGCACTCAACGGGCTGAAGCAGGATTTGGTCAACAACCAGACGCTGCGAATGGTGCTCGAGGAGGCGTTGAACTCGAGGACGCTCTCCCTGAGCGATATGACCCACCTCTTAGACTTCTGCGACATGGTGTTCAGGGATCGTAGGAAGAATGCTCTACCCGTAAAGCTTCGTTTCCCGCGCTACTGGCAGGTCAAGCATCTTGGCCAAGCCAAGTTACAATTCACGCAGACCGAAAAGTACCGCACCAAACCACTTCACCCACTGGTCAAAGACGCTCTACCGGCACCTGCTCCCGCATCGGCTCCCGTTCCCGCCCCTGCCCCTGCCCCTGCACCTGTGCCGGTACAAGCACCATCTCCGGCTCCTGACGAACTTCCTCGAAGGATGTCTGTGGCGCAACCACCTGCGCCAGTCGTACCGTCACAAGTCACCGCCCCAAGTGTTGCGCCGCCAAAGCCCAAGTTGTCACTCAAATTTGGTAAGCCAAAGTCTGGCAACGCATCTTCGCCACCACCCTCGGCTTTGGCAAGGTCTCAACCTACTTTCTCTCCGCCTTTGAAGCACGCTTCACCTGCTCCAATGTCGGCACCGCCTTCGCGGAAAGCATCACCAGCACCACAACCGGCTGCAGTTAAGCAGGAGTCCCCCGTACTTCCGCCGAAACCTGCCAGCCCACCTGCGCCATCCCCGCCGAAGAAGGACGCAACGCCAGCTCCTAATGCAAAGACGCCCGTGCCATCGCCAAAGCCTGCATCAGCCTCGATACCAGCAGCGACCACGACCGCAGCTGCAGCACCACGCCCTAAGCCGGCACCGGTCAATATACCAAAGGTCATCTCGGCGCCATCACCCATGCACTCCCCGATTCCTTCGTCAGGGCCTAAGATAAAGATCAAGACCAAGACAGTGCCAGGATCCTCTGCGCCAAACTCGCGCCCTTCGACACCGGCACCGTCTCGACCGAGCGTCCCTCCGCCACGACCGAACGCTGCACCTGCACCTCCATCAAGGTCGGGAACTTCTACGCCGGCGCCACGACCTACGCCGGTACCTCCTAAGCAGAGCCAGTCGAAGCCGACTAAGAGGAGCAAGATTGTTAAGCTCAAGCTACCCTCTGAGAAGCTTGCCCAGCTTAAAAACAACAGCAACAAGAAGAGGAAGCTGGTCAACGATGGCGATGATAGGCCGTTTAAGAGACAGAGTGTCGAGCCGAACGGAACGACCAACGGAGCAGGCAACACAGGTCTGGTCAAGATTGAGAGGTCTGGTGGCGAGAAGCCGAAGTTGATTGTGAAGATGAAGGTTGCTAGGTTCAAGTTACCTAAGGGCTGAGTGTCTTCAGGCGCTACTTCTTTGACGTAGGAGAGGGACTGTTATGGCATGCATATATTGGCGTTTCTGTACGAGATTCGAGCTTTCGAGTCTGCAAAATTGGGTATTGCCAGTGGTTCAGCATTCAGCGATGGCGTTTTGGGTGGGTCGAGTGGATGGATATACCCACGATCAATCATTCTCGGCATGAGATCAATAGAAAGGAATGGAGATGCAAATGCACCCAATCTCGGCCAGCGAAGGCCAATCCCTGTGTGACAAGCCAGCCCTGTAGGCATTTTGCTTTTAACAGTTCAGGAGAACCCATCCTGTCAGAAAACGCAAATATGGTGTGACGCGTTGATTTTGAGCGTCCGTGGAGATTGATGGACAGCGGCTAGGCTCCAGAATGACGTCTCACGTGTTGACGTGCGTTCTCCGTGTCACCAATCTTGAGTTCTAGAATAGAATCCCAGCCGGGCCAACTGCGGCCCTTTGCTGCGCTGCATCCGGCGCCTTGGGACTTGGTTTGTGAACGTTGGGCCTTGCGTTCTTCGCAGCCTTAGAAGTTACTCTTTGGCCGCAAATTGTTGAAAGGATGACTAAGTCTTAGCGATAAGACTCAAGGATGCTGCTGCATGTGTGGCGCAGACATAGAGGCAATACAGCGTCTCGGTCGAATACGAGGTGCAGAAGGGAATGTGAGGTTAAGCATCGACGAGAAGAACGCGCATCGAGCTTGAAGCAGCCGTCTCTTGTAAGGAGGTGCCGCCGCTTCCATCACGCATCCTGAAGGCAGTCAGCATTCCAAGGCTCCTTCCCCGCCTTCCGCTGCCAACAGCCACAGCTCACCGCCAAGGACACGCCGCCGACACAGCTTCGAAGAACCCATCATCGTCGCCCAAAGCAGAGAAAACAGTGCCGTCGAGCCGTCAGCGCTCGCACGAATCTGGCTTCGTTTGGCTGCTCAGGTACCAGTGCGAATACGATAGGCCAGAGCACCTCCTGCCACTTCCACACTATAGAGGACACGGACAGCATTACGTCTCCAAACGGAAGCTCGCTGCCAGTTCGAGGCGCTCCATAAATATTGCTATTGCCGCCTCCGACGTTCGCAGCCGTGCCAGCCACAGCACGCGTCGTCGACCGCCTCCCTGTTCTTGTTGTTCAATTGAGTGAAATCGGTGTTGATCTTTTGAGATCAGAGCACATCACGGCTGCGGCGATCCCCTTGTCGTCATCTGCACTGCATCCCTGCGCGGCGCCCAGAAAGTTGCGGCCCTCTACCACGGCGCGCATACGTACAGCACTAGGACTACTAGGTACTACAAGACTATGGCCACGCCCTCGCCTCTCCGCTTGTTCTAAGGTTTTGACAGTTATTAATCTCCCTGCTCCACGGGACCCTTGTATCTGCTGTCACTCGTTACATAGATTCCCAGCTGGAGCACCCTTCTAGCTCCCGCGCATCCTCTTCGCGGACGTTCGTAGCCCTTACTTGGAGCCGGTGCATCCGTGGCTTGCGCGGCTGACCCAGCGGCAGCGACCACGCGCTGCGAGCATTGCCTGCGTTTCCTGGTGTTCCCAGTGCTGCGTAGCTAGGAGAATCAGGAGGAGCTTCCGGGCTCCCTGAAGAAAGAGCGTCCATCATGGCTCGCCCTAAGAGAGGTAAATAGCTGCGCCGAGCGTCCCTCAGCTGGCTGCTTTACGAGGCAGCTGGCGCTTGTCCAATCAGTATAGGAGCATTCACTAATGCTGCGCTCCGTTCGCTCCCTGACAGTCCTCTCTTTTATGTCACAATGGGGTGGTGCCAACAACCAGCACAAGACCACCACGTCCATGTCCGCCGCACCCTCGCCCGGCCCAGCGTCGCCCACGACCGCCCAGTCGCCCTCGAAGCCGCCGCCGTCCTCGCACTCGTTCGCAGAGTCGGCCACTGCGCTGAATGACTTCAACAGCGAGCGCGCCTCGCCCAGTCCCGCCCAGCAGCGCCAGCGCTCTGACACCGGTCGCTCTTCGCGGCCCATGTCCATGATACAGACGTACCAGCCGCCCATCATGGAGGTTGGCCAGGACACGTTGCCCGAGCTGCAGCGCATCTTTACGTTCCTGAACAGCCACTCAAACAAACTGTACCAGGAGGGCTACTTCCTCAAGTTCCACGACACAGACACCCGTACGTCAAGCCGACCAGGATCCCCACTGCTGTGACACTGACGGATATGCAGGTGGCCGCCCGGCCGCAGACAGGAGATGGCAGGAGTACTTTGTCCAGCTCGTGGGCACCATCATGTCCCTGTGGGACGCGAGCGAGCTGGATCAGGTTGGCGGCGACCGCGAGGTCATACCGACTTTCATCAACCTTACTGATGCCGCGATCCACATGGTGCGCACCCAAGTCACGACAGCGCGGTAGCTGGTACTAACATCTCGTAGATCCCGTCCATGACCTTGAAAGACGGCAAGAAACTCGACCACATCCTCAGCGTGTCTACAGCCGCCAGCAACAAGTACCTGCTCCACTTCGATTCGTACCACGCCCTGACTCAATGGACCGCCGCAATTCGGCTCGCCATGTACGAGCACACGACGCTGCAGGAGGCATACACCGGGTCTTTGATCGCTGGAAAGGGCAAGTTCTTGAACAACATCCGCGTCATCCTAGCTCGCGAAAATGCCAAGTACGAAGACTGGGTCCGCGTGCGGTTCGGCGCAGGTACCCCTTGGCGCCGTTGCTGGTGTGTCGTTAACCCTCCGGATCAGAAGGAGTATGCCAAGTTGCAGAAGGATGCGAAGAGCAAGAAGAATCCCTATGAGAAGCAGACTATACTCAAGGGCGACATGAAATTCTACGAGACGAAGAAGATCACGAAGAAGACAAAGCCAATTGCCACGGTCAAAGACGCATTCGCATGTTACGCCATCTATCCTCAGTCGAAACCACTGATCGATTCATCGACATTGATGAAGATCGAGGGAAAGATCACCGTGCATTCGCAGCCAGAAACCACTACTGAAGGCTTTGTCTTCGTCATGCCAGAGTCGCGACCGGCTGTCTCTGGTTTCGAGATTATGCTACAGCTCCTCTTCCCAGTATTTGACACTTTCAACCTCTATGGACGACCAAAGAAGCTGATTGCAGATGTGTTGGACACACGTGGTCTCATGTTCGCAATGCCATCTGACAGGCGATACGGCTACCTCGAGCTCTGGGATGTGACTGGCTTGATCAACAAGGAAGGCAGTCAGGCTTGGTCTGAGCGACAATGGAGGAAGCAACTGAAGGATCTGACATCCACTCGCATGAACGCTTTGCCCGACTCTACTGCAGGACCAGGAGGCCGCAGGAACACTGTCAGCCGAGCAGGCTACACGCCATCGACACGCAACCTCAGATTCCAAGACGGTGGCTCCATTCGCTCGCAGCCGTCCACTCGTCAGCCCTCACCTACTCGTGAAGTTAGTTTCGACCCTCAAGGCTCACGGCGTGTTGATTCCGCGCCTCCTACAGGAACCTTCCCCGCTCCTCGCCATCAAAGATCGATATCTGAAACTCCACAGAACCTTCTTGTCAAGAAGACGCGCAAGGCCCAGCAGCAGGGACAGAGTTTGGACAACGATCGTCCCCCAACACCGCCTCAACATGGCGTTGTGTACAACGGAACTCCTCAGAATGGCTCGACGCACCACCTGGAAAGCTCTGACACGGACGAGTCTCCCAGTCACGAACCACAGAATCTGCCTGAGTTGCCAATCGCAGCCTCCGCACCGCCTGTCGGCCCAGTAGACCAGCCGCCTTCCTTCGCGCACGCGTCGAACCAGCAGCCCCCTGTCAGACCTTCTGTGCCAGGCTCCACCATCAAGCCGAACCCGCACGTTGACAATGCAACTCTTAACCAGATGGCGGATGTGGGACATTCTCCTTTGCCTGGAGGTGTTGCGGCCGCTGGTGCGGCCGCTGCCTGGAAGAGCCAGGAAAGTTTGCACAGCAGGAGGAGCGGCGAGTATGGTGCAGATCGATCGCAGCAAATGCACCTCGCACCTCAGCGACCTGTGACTCGTGAGGATCGCTCGCAGAACAGGATGCCTACGATCCCTGCATCACCATACGTTGAACACGCTGAATTTGTGCAGCCACCTCAAGGATACGAGCCTGTAGCACCTCCCGTGCCAGAGCATGGTGTGCCATTGCAGTCTCAGACGAGACAGGAACTTCCTCACCGCCCGCATTCTGGTAGCAGCGGCGGTCAAATTACCCGTAAACCAGTCCCAGGTCGGTCTCCCTCCTTCTCGCAGCAGTCAACCTCTAGCTCAAGTCTTGGTAGTTTACGACAGGATGTAATTGATCCTGAAGCTCTTGATGCCTTGAACCAAACAGAGACTTCGTTGTTCAGGCAGCAAAGCAAGTCAAGCAGTCGTTATGACGATGATGCTATCTCGACGTCAACTCCAGACTACGCCAGCACCCATAGCGAGGAGGTGGAGGTACGAAAGCTGCCTGCGAGGCAGGACCGACCTCGTAGCGGTATTCTAAAGACGATTGGTGATCCCTCTCTACTTCCTCACGGAGACACCACTGCTGGAGCTTCTCGATCTATGTTTGATCCCAGAGTCACGCCCTCTGCGGACATGCCTTCAATCGATTTTGGACCTACGTACGCTCTGGGTTTCAACGACAAACGTCCAGGGACAAGTGGCACCATGACTCCAGGGCAAACGATGACAGGTAACGAGTTCTCACGCTCGAAGGAGCATCTGGCTGCATCTCCGAACGAGATGCCTAATCGCAACTCATACATCTCATCGGGAAGAACAACACCGAACACTGCGTTGCATATGCGCAGCACTTCCGCCTCTCCGAACGATTTCGAGTCACGACAAGTTGCATGGCAGCCTGCCATGGCATCGTCACCTCGCCGAGCAAGTGGACACAAGCTCGACGCCGAGGAGTGGGTGCTGCATCGCGCTGCTCAGCAGTCCCCTGGCCTTATGAACTACCCGAGACAGACACCACCACCCATGAACCGTACGCGATCCGGCGATTGGGCTCACCTGCAGCGAACTCCAGAAGGTCCACCCTCACCTGCGGCGCGTCCATCTAGCAGACTCACGCTGAGCAGGCCACCTTCCCGAGGCGCAGAGCTCCTACTTGATTCGAAGCCTACCACTCTCTCTGCTCGTGAGCAGGAGCAGGTTGCTCGCATAACCGGCACCCCCTTGCTCGACATGTCATCGAACATCAACAAGAAGCACCAGCAGCAGCCCTCACAAGGCCTGACGGGGTACATTGACTATCGCGAAAAAGAAAAGGAGAAGGCCAAGCAGCAGAATCGCCACTCCGCAGCAATGCAAGCCGAAATCGACAAGCGCATGATGCAGCAAAATCAGCGGCAAATGCAAGAGCAGCAACGCCAGATGGAGGCTCGCCAACGTCAGATGATGGAGATGCAAAACATGCAACAGCAAATGGCCATGGCGCAAAGCATGTATGCGCAGAGCAACTACGCGCCAAGTGTGATGGGTATGGGCACTCCGCAAGGCCTCGGCACCCCTACTGGCATGCCTGGCATGGCTTTGTCCACCCCCGGCCAGGCGCAGATGTACGCTCAGCAAGGCGGATATTTCCCTCAACAGCAGATGACCCCTCAGATGCAGATGCCGGGAGGATGGATCCAGACACCTGCGCAGTCGATGCAAGGGCAATACTTCCCACAACAGCAGAAGCCACAGCAGCAGTACATGCAGCAACAGAACCCGAGTTATCCCCCCACAAGGCCGTACGGTCAAAACCAGCAGCAACGGAGGTACTAGCACGACCGCGTAGATAAAGCTTTCAAGAGCATAAAACCCAGCAGAAGTCGACAGGCTATATAATTCTGAGTACACCAGCATCTTACAACATTCTAGTACATATTGACTCGACTTGCATTTTCATTCACATATCTTGGACGGGGAAAACGCATTGGATGGGAGCGCAGCTTTGGATAGCATTTTGCATATGGCTTATAGGCCCGTAACTACTCGCTAGCATTGGGGGAAAAGATGACCGAGAATAACAATCTATTGCATAGCACCAGTCTTTGCGCTCACGATCTATGGGCTTCTCTATAACCGTGCACTCATCTCTCTCCTCGCGATCTCTTTCAAATGTTTCTTGAGTATCTTGCCTGATGCGTTCTTCGGTATAGAGTCGACAAAGCGCACGCCGCCGACTAGCTGCTTGTACCCAGCCAGCTTCTCTTCCATGTATGCTTGCACTTCCCGCTCGGCTAGCTGGCTGCCTTGCTTTAGAACGATGTAGGCTCGTGGTAGCTCGCTGTTCTCTTCGCCAGCTTTAGCAATTGTGTTCGCTCCGCTCGTGCCGCCTGCTGCAACACCGATTACGGCTGCGTCGCTGATCTCAGGGTGAGAGAGTAGAACACCTTCTAGTTCTGCAGGAGCAACCTGAAAACCACGGACTTTGATGAGCTCCTTTGGTGTTTGTCAACGATCTGTTCAGTTCGTCGGTAGACTCAGCGCACCTTTTTCCTGTCCACAATGTACCACAGTCCGTTGTGCCTCCGCCGCACAGCAATGTCCCCAGTATGGAAATACCCATCCTGATCCCAACTCTCAGCGTTCGCGCGCACATTGTTGAAGTACCCCTTTACTATCAGCGGGCCCCTCACACACAGTTCCCCGCGCACATCATAGTCAGTGATATCGCGTCCCTCGTCGTCCACCAGTTTCGCATCCATGTTGGGCAGGAAACGCCCCACGGATCCTGTCAGGTCTTGCTCCGGGTAGTGCACCATGGTCGCTATGCAGCTCGTTTCGCTCATGCCCCAGACCTGGTTGAACGGCGTGTCGGCTCGTAAAAGGGCTTTGTAGCGCGCCTGCGGTTCTGCGGCCAGCGGCGCGGCGCCGACCCACGAGTTGCGGATTGATGCAAGCGAGTACTGAGCCGTGAGAGGCGAGTTGATCACTTGGATTACCATCGGCGGCACCATGTTTGCTTCTGTGATGCCGAAGCGCGATATGTTCTGCAGCCAGGAATGTAGCTCGAAACGACGCATTACGTAGGTGAGGAGACCGGAGCGGAGAGGTGAGGTATGGGCGCGTGGGACGTTGGAAACGTGGAACATGGGTGTGCAGAGGAGGCGGATGACTTCGTAGTCGCGCGGCTTGTGCTCGAGGACCATCGTGTGCTGCGCGATGAAGTTGTGGTGTGTCATCTCGACGGCTTTGGGCAGACCAGTTGTGCCGCTGGAGAAGAGACGAGCTGCTGTGGTCGACTTACTTTGTGCCTCGTTGTCCCACTTTATCCAGTCTGCTTCTCCATGACCCAGAAGGTATCTCCAGCTTTTGATGTCTGTTTCCCAGACTTCATTGCTGTTCCAGGGTTGATTGACTGGCGTGTGATGGTCGAAGGCGAAGATGTTATTTCTTGGTATGCCAGCCTGCCGAACTGCTTTCAAGGCGTTTGGAAGAAGCTCAGGTTCGACGATAAGGGCTTTGACTTCGGCCGTGCGGAAGGCATGCTCAAGTTCGTACGGCGTGTGGGACGGATTGACACCAGCAAAGATACCCCCGAAGGATAGTATGCCTACAAAGGCCATCGAATAGTAGATCTTGCCCTGTCAGCATACTTCGAAGACGTCCATGGCCCGTTCGACCTGGGCGAGGTCGTCAGTAGTTTCAGTTCTTACATCATTGAAGGAGAGCATGCAAACGCAATCGCCCTCTTCCAAGCCGATTGACCTGAAACCAGCACATAGTTTCCTTGCTATACGACGAGCTTGACTAGAAGATATCGACCGTAAGGGTTCAGCAGCGTCGACGTAGATCTTGACTAGTCAGCAACTGCAATCACAAATTCCGAGAGCGCCTTTACAGGTTTGTCAGCATTGTATCTCTGTTCGTCAAACATCCATGATAGTAGGTCGGTGGTGGGTAAATCGATATGCTCTTCAGCCAGGAACGGCATGACGTAGGCTAGATGTGGCCGAGTGCCGCCGGCCGGTGCGAGAACGTCTGGAAGGGTGAGAAAACTGCATTGTATCTCGCATGCCAATGTGAGCGTCAATTAGGTCACTGAATCGAGCGAAATTGTCATGCATTGAGGCGGAAAGTGTGAGGTACCTCGGTGATTGATGATCTAGTGCGGGGTCCTGCATCGAAGCAAGCTGGAGAGCTACCCCTCCATCATTGCATCCGGAGCTCCATACAGCCTACTTCTTCAACAACATCCAATTCCGCACCTAACCCCGGAGAGTGACATTACCCGCAACAATCACGGGTTGCTCGCTGCTGAAGTTGACGATGTCGTCCATAACCTTCTTTGTGGCGGGGTCTCCCATTGCCTTGCCCAACCCCTCCTGGTTTTCAAAGTCCAGGATCGCGGCGATGCTGTACTGATTGTCTGGGGCCAATTGAACGACGCTGAATGACTTGAGACCGTGTTGTGTCCAAGTGTCCTTGACGAGGGGCATGTGTGTGGCATGGTAGTAGTCGAGATCGAACTTGGATCCGTCCTTGCGAGGGTAGAGGACGATGACTTGGGTGCCTTGGTTGGACATTGTGATGTTGTGGGTTTCGTGCGAAGTATCTACAAGCTGTAAGTGCGAGTCGAGAAATGATTGCAGGTAGACTGACCTGGGCAATGTGCTAGATAAAGATGCTGGATTGAATTGGAAGAATTGCAGCTCTCGGCCTGAAGGCTGCGGGGAGTGGGTACATTTATGTCACAGACGGAGGTATACCCCACTTCGATTCCTTACATCCGCAGCCTCCGATTGACAATCTTCTACACAACAAGCATGGGTTCCGGTAATCGAAAGGTCTCGTCCCAGGTTGTGGCTGTTCAGCCCGCATCGAAAGCCAGGCGCGGTCCCGCACGTGAGACCTTCACGACTTCACGACTTCACGACTTCACGACTTCACGACTTCTGCACACGGAAGATGAGAGGACAAGCAGGGTCTTTGGTGGACCTGCGTAGCCTAGACACGTGGTTTCTTTACCTGTGCACCTTGTGGATACTCGCTGACATTATCAAAGTACAAAATACGGGTCTGAGAACATTACCAACCTCGCACATCGCTCGGGTGGTTGTGTGATGAGCTAAAGGTTCTGCTCATATCCACAGCTTTCCTTGTCTCTCACGGCCACTGGAAGTCGTGACTGGCAGCTTGATCATGCTGCCCTTATCCACTACCATCAGGGCTCCTAGCTTAGGCAAGCCAGACGGGAGCCCCAAGAAGGGTGCTGGAATGTCGTCTCTGAGACCTGCAAGTCTCATGTCTCCCCATTGACGACCCCCAGCTTGTGCTGATGATACCTCGGTCTTGGCCCAAACATATCCCATCTCGGCCATACCGCTCAGTCGCAGTCCAACGACTGTATGAGTCTCCTGCACCAGATCCAGATCCTGGCTGTCCATCGTCGAAAGTCGGCCTCGCGGTGCCCTGGGCCGCACCGCGACACTTGTCCACTGTGCGATTGCGGCTTCCGGGATCCTGATGCTGGCACCCGAGCGCGCAAACTTTTCAGGTATCACGCTCTTGATAATTCGGCCTTGTTCTTCGTGTGTGCAGTCCGTCATGCGCATTTGTAGGGACAAGAGCTCCAAGCAGCAGGCGACCGATCTGTACAAGAGATGGGGCTTAAGTGCGCTTCTGGGCCGCAACAACATGAAGTTCGTCTTCAAGTTCGGCTTCGTCAAGTGGACCCAGAAAGATGGCACATACATTCCGGAGAGAGTGTGTGTTGCAAATACACATTCAAAGGAAGGAAACACGGGAAGCAACTCTCACGAAATCTGTTATTGGAACAGACAAGACACATAGCATAGGAAGTCTGAGCGCCTGGTCCGCTCAATTGATCACTATAGCACCAGACTTCGTGGTATGCGACACTAAGGTCTCCTCTGGCGAATAGAGCAAATGATTGTTATTATCGAAATTTTTACTGTCTAAGTCTTTGCTACATAGCATGTCCACGTGGATATCCGCTCCCATACTTCCTCACATCCGGGTGCGACTCGATATCCACAGCATAGCTGCGCTCCGCATATATGATCTTCTTTGGGTCAATCGGCTCATCGCTCTTATCTGAGCCTCCATACAAGCGCTCCCAGTTGTCTGACGATCTTCCGTGATGCACAGTCGACAGACTGAACCCAATATCCGTAGGGTTGCGGAAGCTGTCGCGCAGCCGCCTCTGCTTGCTGGTTCCTCCGACTGTGATCAGCTGAGTCCCTGTTCCACTCCTCTTGTTGGTGGGGCCAGTACTCCCATCGCCGTTGCGCCGAAAGAAATGTCGTAGTGAGGGGACGGACGAAGCTATGCAGCCGATGCCGGTTTCGATGTTAGAGCAGAGCAAGGTGTGTGCGACCCAGACTATGATCGATTAGCTTGGAAGTCTGCATTCACCTTTGATCACTTACATTGTAGGTTGGTCTGAGCCTCGAACTTGTTGACGTAGGGAATCCGCACCATGGTAATTATTGATGCAATGGACGCGAAGGACAGCAGTCCAAAAGCCTGGAATTTGGCCTGCCTCTTCATCTGTGTGTTCCATAGCATGACCGCTGGCACAACGACCAGCGCCAGATCCGTCACGATGGTTGATACGGTGGCAACGTGCCCTATAATTACGAAGGTGTCAACAGGAGCACAGTGTCCCTCTCCGCCGAGGATCAACGCAGGTGTCCAGATTGAGGCGACCGGCTGGCAGTAGAGCAGAGTTCCAAGGAAGGTGATGAGGAAAGAGGCCCATGTCACGGCTAGCAGAACCCAGACTGTGTAGATGACCCCCTTTCTTGTCGAGGCAATACGTTGGATGGTGATGCAAATAGCGGACTTCACCAAGGCTAGGCTGACAACGTACATCAAGATCCAGATGATGTAGTATTTCAAGGCCTCAGACCATTGCCAGGCGTTCAGGTCCTCCTCTAGTCTTCCAAGTCCAACAAGGCATGCGTAGATGGCTAGTCCAGTGACCGCAGCATAGACAACCTGCATAGGATGTCAGCATATGTAGGTAGCGACGTGCTCAATGTTTCTTACTGTTCCCGCGCCTACGAATGCATCGTCCAATCCAAAGGTGTCTTTGACAAGGCGAACATAAGTCCTCAGAGACACGGTGATGATTGAGAGTCCAAGGAAGACGCACGAAGTGACGATGACGGTCAGCGGTAGACCATCGGGGGCAATAATCCTGGCATTAGGATCCAGTTTCGTATTCCACATAGTCGATAATCTGGGGAACAAATGATGGGCGAGTACGACCTCCGAGATCTCGAAAGGTTGTAATACCACCGAGGGGCAGTCCAGCTTATAGAGAGGGAAGCCCCGATCCCGCTGTATTACGAAGTGGGTATGGCAGGCATTTGTGTTGTAGTGTCGATCGTTGCTTTCTCCACATTCCAACTGGTGTTCTTGAATCGTTCCAAGAGTCTATGCTGGGGTCTGCTGGTAACGGCTTGTAAAAGAGACATCCCTGAATGACATGTCAAAAATGTTGCGCGGCCCAACTGTTTCAAGGGAATCCTGACAGGGACCGCCGTCGATAATTGTGGAGAATTTCGCAGGCTTCGAAAGGGTCACATCCTGGCCAAATCTCTCATGGGTCCCAGTTCTCGTTCCAAGCACTTCGAAGTCTTGGTAAGAGAATTGACCAGGTGGAGAGTCAGTTGCTGCTGCCGCGTCCCGCGTTTCGAACAACGATTTTGGCAGAGTTGCATCTAGACCTAGGAACACGTTAGCGTCCGCTTTGCACGTTCCTGGTGAAGGTCTTGCGCAAGCGCTGTGATTTGCGTTAGACGTCTGATCATGGCAAGACCCTACCGCAAAGCCACGCGCTGCCAATCTGTACCAGAGTATCGAAATTAGACGCTTTGGAAGCCTGACATCTTCCGTATTCGTCTACGCAAGATACCAGATTGGGAATTTTGTGATGGCACTCTCCGTGAGGACTAAGTGGGCCTCGGGCCGATTGGGGAATTCTTGGTCGGCCCGCACTGTGCATACGGTGGCTCGTCCCGATCTTGGAGACGTGGGACATATGCTATGGTATCAAGCATAAGTAGTGGGTGGGCCACGGAGCCCAGGGTGGCGGACCGGAACCGCAGCACGTGTTACTAACAGTTGTGTCCAATAACCACAGCTTTTAATACTGACTATCTACGTGTTTGCCTAATCTAAGCCTGCAAAGATTTCAATACGCTGTCAGTAGTCATCTGGCACTCCGTGACCCACCTACACTACTTATACTTGATACCATAGTGAAGAGTTTGGAATGTTGGAGTTCAACGACATCGTTGGACCGTCAATTAGTAATATCATTTGGTGGTCCACCAGTTTGTGTATTCTTGATAGGCTTTCCTGCAGCCTCCGCTCTAGTCTATCGTCACACGTACGCCTCTATTGTCTTTGGTCATAGGGATGAACATGTCATGGTCGTAGGTCAGATCCTCGGGCGTTGTTTCGAACAGGTGCATATGAGGCAGAACACGTAGAGCCAGTGCTGTAAGGCTCAGATTGAGCTCACACAATGCAAGACTGTTTAACATTAGCATTGGGTCTATTTCACCAACACGGAAAACTCACTTCATGCCGAGACAAGAACGGCTTCCTTTGGAAAATGCGAGCATACTGCGCTCTACGTCCTTCCTTCGGTTGTTGTTCTCATCTAGCCAGCGCTCGGGGATGAAGGCGTGCGAGTCAGGGAAAGCCTTCTCGTCGTGGTGGGTGACCACAGCGGACATGCCTACTGCGTAGCCTTGCGGGATGATGTACTCAACAGATCGCTTGTTCCACTCTCCACGGAACACGAGGTTTTCCTCAGTCGGCACACGAGCGGTTCGAGCTGAGACACCGTATGACAGTCTGAGGCCCTCCTGGATGACAGCTCCCAGATATGGCAGGTGCTCGAGTTCGGTCCACGAAGGTAGCTGTTTTGGATCTTGCACGACTGTTTGTAACTCGCTTCGAAGCTTCGTGAGGAGCTCCGGCTTCATCAAGAGGTGATAGGTAATGACAGACATTGCCCAGCTTGTGGTCTCTGTGCCGGCGCCGATGACACCAGCAGCCTCGTCAGCAAGCCTCTGTGGCTCTTTTTCTAATGACACCAAGTCTGATTCCAGGATAGTGCCGAACACTGTTGGTCGGTCGTATTTGATTCCGGCGTCGATGTCTGCCTTGGCCTTCCTCATCTTCTCCGGAAGGTCGATCTGTAGCGTGCGAACCATCATAGCGGTACTTGGTGGCATATAGTCAACCAGATATTTCCCGATACCTGCGATAGCTTTGGTAACTGGGAAGAAGCGGAAAATGAAGACAGGCTTCAAGATCGAAGCCAAGGGCTCGCGGAAGTTGGGATACCAGCCATCTTGATCAAGGAAGCCGAAGCTCTCCCCGAAGCTGTATCCAGAAATCGCATCAGACGTGAAGCAGCTGTAGGCCATGGTGATGTCGAAAGGCTTACGGCCCGACTCTCGGAGTAGTTTGTCGCAAAGCTTCTGTGCCAGGTTCTGAACTTCGGGTTCCAGCCTTGCAATCATGCCTCGCGAGAAGAACTTGGCCAGAGGGATACGGCGTACACGATGCAGGTCGTGGTCTGCTGTGCCGAAACCAGCTTGCCCGAGTCTGCAATTCGATTAACCATGTACAAGACACAGATCATGTGCTCGGAGAAAGGCTTACGCTGAGCCATTGATCTGATGTACCGGCTTGTCTCGCTTCCGTCCGCCGACGGCGTAGATCTCGTCCGCGAAGGAGATGTCGTTGCAGTGTGTTTCATGAGGGCTGATGCGGACGATGGGGCCTGGTTTAGGTGGTCAGATTGACAATCCTAGAATTGGCCTGGTGTATCGCACCATATTTCTCGTGCATCTTCGCAATCTCCTTCGTGTAGCATCCGTACTTGACGACATCGTAGTAGAACTCCGGCAAGTATGTTGCTGCTGCCAGCTTCGGTCCGGGAATGCGACTCAGTGGATGTAAAGGCGAGATGTTGTAGAGAGCTTTGACTATGTTGTAGGCAAGCCAGATACCAATAAAGATCAGTACATTGCGGGTCGAGATGATTGAGGTCGCCGAAGGAGGTAACACAGCCTGAGCCGTCGTCATGTTGGCGAGAGTGGTGGAAGAACGTGAGCTGCAGCGAAGCAGACAACTTCCTGCTGGCTGGCATCGTGGGGGGAGGCCAGCATTATCATTTTGGCGCGCTCTGCTGTGGAGTGCGAGACCTGCACTGCCGGGGATTGGTGACAGAAGCGTAGAAGGGTCCTGCCCAGCCTTGAAACCATGGTGATCCACAGAGCCCAATCGGTCCTGACTAACTTTGAAGAGGCAAAGCGCGGCCAGCACCGTTGTACCGGGCCGTGACGGTGACAGCGGTATGCCCTCACTTTCATTCGTTGATGAGATGACTTTTGAGTCATTTGGCACTATTTGCCCTGTTTGCCCTGTCCCCAGTCTTGTCGTGTCGGCAAAGCTTCCGCGCGTGCAACGCGGCAAATGCTGCCACTACCTGGACGTTTCGAACGTTAGGCCAACCACCATCTATACAGTAGCCCCATGCCAAAAAATACGAACTTCTGGGAAAGCCAGGGGTTGGAAGTCACTGCACCATACGCACTTGTCTCCGACGTTGGACACATCGTTAACCCTTCGTCGAGCCTGGGTTACCAGGTCGTCGGTAACGGCCACTCATTATCGACATTTAAGGGCTAGAACGGCGTAAGCTTGCAGCCGATCGTACTCGTACGAGATAGACGTGTCAAAGCATCGTATTCCTAGGCATACGGACGAGTAGCACGGCTCAGTATCTTGGTAGACAACTAGAGGACTATAGCGCTGCTCGACATGCGGCACAGCACGACGTGCGGCACAGCATCACAATTTCTCGCTGATCATTGCGAAAATGGGATACGCTACCCAGAGGTACTTTGACAGAGCACTGCAAAGTAGCAGAAGAAAACATTCTGGTGCATGAACTTGTTTTTAATACAGAGCACATTGTCAAGAAGACGACGTGTCAAAAGAGCTTAGATTTGTCCAGATCTTATACTTTGTTAGAAGGCGTTCTGAAGGGTTCCACATGTGGGCAAACGAGACCCTCGGAGCAGCAGCAGTTGCTCCAAAAGATTCTCGATACGTCGTAGCTGCTTTCGCGGGTAACAGCATTCGGGAGACCCTAGAACAAGACACGCTTGACGGTTGTGGTGAGTACTGAGTATGTGAAGTTCTGATATGCTGCAATTCATGAAGCCATCGAGAGAAATCGAGCACCTGCCTATGTGCTTTGACCCAGTGACGTGAGTACTGAGTATATTGGATGCCAATTTGTTAACACCAAGCAAGAAGAGTTCATGCATTAGAAGGGGGAATGGAGACCTGGGCCTTCGAACACGTCGACACCACGATCGTTCGGCAATACATCGCTTTTGACACTCATAATCTTGGGTCAGAAGACATAAATGAGGTTGATCGATCTGCTCCTCAACCTCGCCTGCTGGCTTCACAATGTTCTGGACAGAGATTGAACCAGGACAGACCATCAGAACAAATTATTCTCTTCTTTACGAGCGTCTCAATTAGATCAAAGTCGCCGTCAGTAATCCACTCAGAAGCAAGGAGTGGACAAGGCTTTCCAAGGTTCGTACCATATAGTACGAACGTTCCATCTCCAGCATCGCATGTGACAGTGACAGTGTCAATTTTGATAGAACGAACAGGGACAGTGCATATTGAGTGTCTGCTGGGAATTCAGATATATCAGAAATTCGAATATAAGAATCTTCATGAGCGTAAAAGAGACTTGAAAGTTTTGATCCAAAGACTGCCCACAACGACTTGGCGGCCAGGGCAAGTCTGAAACATTGGCAAAGCAGAATGCGAGGAGGATAACTATCAAGACGAGGAATATGACATCAATATGACACCTCTTATAAAGCTCGCCTGCTGTACCCGAGCAGAAGGAAAGAGCAAAAGTCATTTGCACGACATGCGTGATGCCATAAACCCAACCTCTCTGCGCCGATTACGTGTTTTGGATTTGTACAAAGATAGACATATCGTGTAGTCATGATATCTTCTGAAGTCCATGAAAGAAGGAAGACAGCCACCATTGATCAATATGTCCCACCAGAGTCTTGGGAAGTCGAACCACAGCGGAGTCGGCACAGATTATGGCTTCTTCGTTTCCGTGGTTCGGCGAAGGCCCATTGTTGGATTGGTCTGTAAGGAAGCATGTAGAGACGGCAATACGTTTTTTGCTGTTCCCGCTCAGTCAGTGCATTGCCAAACAGCAACGATGTGTCGAGGCCAATCAATGGAAGTGACAGGCTTGAGACCTTCAACTCAATGAAGCTGCGCATAGATGAGCAATAAAGGCGCTATGCTTTGATCTATCCTACAGTTGAAAGCCTACGTATGCTCTTCGTCAACACAATGCAGAGTCGATACAACCAGCTTGTGCGCCATGTAAACTCGACATCCAGCTCTAGCCTTGTTGAGATGTAGGAAAGGGTATAAACGAACACGCAAGGAAAGAAGACAAGGTCATGTTGTTTGCGCAGTCGCGCCACTCTGCCGCTCTCGCTGCCTTCTCCGTCGCTGCCTCGCATTATCACGCAAGAACTGCGGATCTATGTAGTCGTCCGGCAGCTCGAACTCGTGCTCCTCAAAATCTGGTATAGCCTGCCCGAAGGCCATCGCATTGCGGCTATGTCGATGCTTGCCGAGTGCTGCGGCTCGTAGGTGTGGTTTTGCGTAGAAGGACAGGAACGGCGTTGTGGGTTCGGGTTGTACGACGGGTAAGAGGAAGCCATGTGGCCGTGGTGGACGTTTGGATTTGGGTGGTTCTGGCTCTTTTGGTTGCTGCTCTTTCGTGTGCGCTGGTTTTCCGTTGACCTTTTGTACTTCTGAAGCCTCCGACTCTTCGCCTTCGTCTTCCTCGTCCTCAGTCCGAGCCGCGAGCGCAGCTTCCTTCTCAGCTCTTATGCGCTTCTCTTCTTGTTTCCACTGGCGGAACTTGTCCACGAGCGCCTCGACTTCCTTGATGAAGTAGTCTCGTTTCGACTCCCAGTCTCTTGTCTCGCCAGCCGTGACGCCCGTCACGCCCATGACCTTCAACCAGTCAGGCCCTGTAAGACCATCAAGAAGTCGCTCAAGTTGCTGCTTCTCATGCATGGCGCGCTCCTTCTCGATATTGCGCAGCTGCTTCTCTTTTCGTTCGGCTCGGCGGTGCTGCGCGAAGAAGTGTGAGTCTGCGAGAGGGTCTTCGGCGCCATCGCTGCGAACGTGCCTGGCTATACTGCCGTAGTCCAGCACTTGGAAGGTGGTGGATGACTGTGAGGCGGGTATTGTGGAGTTCGAGGGTTCGCGCGGCGGTGTGGCAGCTCTGGGCTTCCGCGATCGTGCAGGGCTAATAGACTTGCGGAGCGGTTCAGGCGAGACGGGGACCGGTGTCTTGGACTTGGAGGGTTCGTCGACAATGTATATGGGTGTGTCGATATCAAGAGACTCTACATGTAAGGGTCAATGGTCGTCTCAGCTCAGCAGCAACGCGTGACGCACCAGATGGCTTGGGCAAGCCTGCAATGATGTCGTCGTAGCTGGAGAAGTATACAGCGAGGTCACTCTTCAGCCGTGAGCCGCCATCTGAGCTCCGCAGACTTCTCCTGTCCTTCGACTTGGGATCCGCTGTCAGCGCAGGCACTGCGAGCTTCCCTGCGCTGCCTGGCCGAGGCGTAGAGCGTCCAGAAGGCACGTCATCCGCATTGGTATCTAGGAGCGTCTGCACGCCATTTGTGATGCGCACCAGCTCGCCGTGCGGTTCGCGGTGCACGACTTTGGTGGGTGGTCTCGTGTCCGGCAGGTCGTCCAGCGCGTCAGACGGCCGCTTCCTCGAGCTGGTGCGGGGAGGCGCTGCTGGACGCGCTGGCGACACGGTAATCTGCTTCACCGTCTTCTCATCGTCGCCGAGGACAAGCAGCGGGCCGCTTTTGCTAGAGCGGCGCGTCGAGACGGTGGTGCTTTGGGTGTGCTGCGGAGGCGCGACGGGCGCAAAGTTGAGCCGGCTCTGCACGAGACGTTCAGTCGACGACCGCATTGGAGGCCGTATGAGATTGGCCATGGTGCTGCTTGGGGGTTCCCTGGTTTCGCGGGGTCATCTTTCAGGCACTGCGACACATAGCTGCCATTGAGGGTGTCGTCGCGCTGGGTCAAGGCAAAGTTACTGCGACGGCGTTGGGGGTGGTTGCTCTAGAGCTCAGGGCCGCTGCCACGGATGGGTAGCAGTTGCATGTACCTTGGTTCACTTCACCTTCACCAAAGCACCTGTGAGGTCAAAATAAGCCTCGTAAATAGGATTTGATATCCTCCAGGTCCTACTGCAATTTAGAATGATATGCATCGAATCAGGTTGCAGCAACTCCGACAATTCCAACGCCACAGTGAATAGCAGCCAATCACGCGCCACTCTACAACTCTGCGACATCAAGGTCGAGAGATTTCTCTGTTATGCCGATGTTTGAAGCTTGCGATATGCATCAAGGGAGTTCTATGACCGTCCAGCAAAGCAAAGGTCGGTCAAAAAGGCTGGATTTCGAAAAGCTAGGCATCATCAGTGGTGATGTCGTGCGCTGCGTAGGTCGTCAAGATCCGTTCCTGGTACTTGGTGTCATTGCTGTCTGTGCTGAATTCATAGAGGCATATGTATGTACGGGAGCTGTCATTGCACATTATATGTACAGGGTGTGTATTTTCGAAGATAGAAGACGGTGCCATACCTGAAGCCAACTTTAGTAGCGCCGGTATCCAGGCCGAGCTACAGTCTCCTGCGAAATGCCAATATGTGTTGCCATGATTCGTATGCAAAAAGGAAGAAGTCCAAAGCATCTTCCTGTAACATCTCACGAGAACAGGAACTCTTTCAGGACTGGCGATCCAGCAAATTCTGGGTTGAGCAGGACGCAGCTAAAAATAAGTCAGTCGATCCATTGCTAGCGTGAAGGTCGATAACGAACTTCAAGAAGTACGAAAGACCCTGCTTTCTTCTTTCTAGGAACCTCGGTCTAAATCGAGCTACACCCTTCGTGTCAGCACCATGGTAGAGATGTGGGGAGAGCCAAGGGGCAGGTGACTTACACACTACTGATTTGGGTGGAAACTGTGGCATCGAGCCCACAGCACGAGGGAAAGTCTTGATGAGCTTCTGGTGGAGGTCCTCAAACTCGGAGTACCTAAATCGAGGTAAGCAGAGACACACAAGAAGGTGTCAGCATCACCGACCTCTTACGTATCTTCATGGGACCGCCCTTTCGTTTGTCAGTGAATCATTCAAGCCGTTCCGCATATCTGGAGATAGATGGACTGGTGCAAGCTGAAAGTTCCCTGCATGATCGGTTCCTTTGGGACAACGCCAATTCAGTGATTGGCTGCGGGGAAGGAGCTTGAGCGAGCCAATATGTGGGCCGCGTACACCAGTGCTCAATTGGGGTGAGGCTCTTGGAGGACTTACATCGAGCGTCTCAACTGTGCAGTTCCACACCACGTATTGGCCGGGCGAGTAGGCTCCCAGTCCCGGTGCGGTGCCGCTGACGACCACGTAGTCGTCAATCGTTACATGTTTTGCCCAAAGCACTTTGCACTGATCAGAACTTTCATCGGTGTGATCCTCGAGCACGATGCGAGCTCCAGCGTCTGAGGTGTACGAGCTCAGACGGCTACCGTTGCGTTCGTGCCTTTGCCAGTACGGTGGGACTACCGAATTCCGCTCAGGACGAGCGGTGGCGAGCTTTGCCCCATCTTCACGAGACGGCGATGGGGAGCTTTCGTTCACAGTTTCAGAGCTCACCGGCTCCATCCATCTGCAGTGTAGCGGACTGGGCGGGTGGCGCGTCAAACGGGAAGACGGAAGATGTCAGATAGGAATGCGTGAAGGTGAGGGGTAGATAAGTCCCTCTGAGGTGGGACGGCGCTGCAGCCAGATATCTTAGTGCCGTTGGCAGCGAGCGAAAGCAGAATTGGCTTCTTTTGCCTCGCTTTGGAGACGCAGCCGGATGATGCGCAGATACGGGGACCCTGGTCACGATATGGCAGAATGACTCTGGGACGCGTTGTGGTTGGGCAATTGAGTTTGGGCGGTCTGCTCCTTGCTTCGGAGCTCACCCGAGATGCCTTCCCCAGGGTCCATCCTGAGAAACATTTCGAAGCTCGTTCAAGGTGTTCCACGGCGATTGTGAGCACCAGGCCGCGCAATGCACCAGCACACAGCATCTGGCGAGACATGCCGCCCTGCTCCGCGATTCTGTTGGCCCAAATGGCACCAGAGAGTCAGCTACGGCAATAAATGTGGCGGGAAACACCCTCCGAGCTCGACGCTAAAGTGATCGAGAGAGGCCCATGCATTATCAAAGCGCCATTGCCGTCCTCATGATCGTGCCCTTTATATCCCGCGCTGCTCTCCAGCCTCCTCGCCCGTCCTCACGCTCGCTGTTGAGAATTGCTGCTCTCCGGAAGATTTGTGCCGTCGGGAGTTTGGTTGCTTACCGTCTGTCGCTGACCGTCACCTTTTTAATTCCTTAGTATCCAAGCAAGCAAAGGTACGTGCATTCCAAAAGATATCTCCTCACCTGGGGGGCAATCTCCTCGGAACATCAAAGCTCACTATCTTCTACAGTTCCCCTTCAAGCTTCAAGCCCTCACCTCACCACACACCACAACATGCGTTCCACACTCGCCCTCAGCGTTGCTGCCTTCGCCGGCTTTGCCGCGGCTCAGACCACCGCCCAGAACAACTATCCCTACCGCATTGACCCGGACAGCGTCTCTTCGTCCGACAGGCGTACGTTCAATAGCCGTTGCAGTCTTGAGCAGTGACTGACCTCGCTACAGAATACTGGTGTGACCAGAATGAGGCTCAATGCCCTCTTATCTGCCTCCAACAGCCCGGCGTGACTTCCTCGACCACCTCAGACAACGAGTGCGACCCTGTAAGACTCACCACTGCCCTTTTTGGATTTGGAAGGTGCGGAGGAAAGGTCAGCTTTCGAGGTCACCGTGTCCGATTCGACCTCGGCGCGATTGCCTGGCCCTTTCCCTCGCTCCTCAACAGTCTCAACACTCGCCTAGAGCCTGGGCTAACGAACCTCTAGGATAACCTGACCTATTCTTGCGTTTGCGAAAACGGCGTTGCCCCCAACATCACCGAATACTCGCAGACCCTCCCCTTCTACATCTGCCAGGAGTGGGGCAACCAGTGTGTCACCGGCTGTAACGGCGACAACACCTGCGCCAACGCATGCCGTGCTGATCACCCCTGCGGTGCTCAGTCTCCCTACAAGGGCAACGCCACAGTCAGCTCCATGCTGTCTGCTTCTTCAGCTGCTGCCGCAACTGCAACATCTTCTGCCGTTCCCGTTACTGGCTTCGGCGGCGCCGCCGCTACCTCTGCTGCTGGTGGCTCCGGCTCCACTGGTGCTGGTGCAGCGGTCTATGTCCCCAGCGCAGCCACGAGCATGGCCGTCCTCTTCGGCAGCGTCTTCTTCGGCTTCGCTGTTCTCCTCTAAATCGTGGACACCAACACCTCGTCTCTTTTCTCTGCATCTCTCTTCTGGATCTTCTTCATGCATAGCGTCCGGGATACATTACAGTCATTTCACCACACCACAGATACCCAACGGTACTTGCCGCTCATTTGAAAGCAAACTGGGAGTTTAATTAGCAAGGTGCACGTACAGGGTGCGACTAATATCGTCAAAAGTAGCATTGCATTACATGTAGCCCGGAGTTCTTAATCGAGTTCAGCATGGAGTTTTGGCGATTACGCAAAGCTCTGATCATCCACCTCATTCTACCACTTTGCCTCCTGCCCGCCGACGTGACTCTCCACAAGACTGTCTCTGTTTTCCCGTTGAACCTACTGTGCGGACTGCCCTTGCTGCCCTCGATGTGTGAAGTTGGAACAGACATCCCAAATATCACCATGGCTGCCGCCGGATACCCATAGCGTACCACTGTGGCGATCCCCGAAAGCCACTTGATGTGCCACAAGATCTGTACGACCCAGCAGGAAGGCGAGACATCCCGCGAAGTGTTCGCCCTCAATCTATCTCATACCAGTCGGACCGCCAACACCAGCCCCCTCAGCCTGATCATGACGTGTGAGACCTTACCAGACGAGCAACGCGAGCGTAGTGCAGTGTCAGTACATATTAGTTATAGTCTACACTTTTGTCTATCGTTGTCTATCGTTGTACCTTGTTATCTATCAATTACACACATAGCTTCCGGCGATCATCCCTCATGATCTTTACGTTTCTTGAGCATAACTGCCGTTCAATCTTCGGGTTCAGATTCAGTCCGATAGCGCCAATGGAACATCCCAGACCAATGCCTCTTCCTTGCCTCTTCATTCTTCCTGGTCTTCTTCTCTTGCGTGTCGACGTACGTACGACACTCTGGCAGCGGCGAACCCGTAGTATCTGAGAGCGTGCAAACCCTCGTGTCTCGATCGGCGGGGCCTGTTGTACTTGCTGTACCTGTTGTACGGCGTCTTGGTCCAGCAGGTCGAGCGGGAAGTGAACCTGTAGCGCCAAAGGTTATTTCGGGGACATCAGCCATACCGCTCTGGTTCGAGTCGCTGTTGCTACGTGAGGTCGGCGGTGTTGGGAGAGGCCTGCGATTAGGACTCGGACTGCGATGTCGAGGTCTGCGCTTCTGAAGCTTCGCCGCGGGCGCTTCATGACGATACTGGCTTAGAAAGACACACATGGCATCTTGCGCGGTAGTGCTGGAGGTATTGACTAGCGTGATGGATTCGCGGAAGTCTCCCCGTATGACTTCAATGGCATTAGAATCGCGTCTTCCGCGTGAGTTCGGTTGGAACGCCGCATCGGTAGACAGTCCTGAAGGATCTTCGAGATGGAATGACCCTGGGATAGGCGTGTGGCGCTGCGCTGGCTTGAGCTCGGGAGCTGGTGGCGGTTGAGCGTTCCTAGGCAGAGGCAACGGTAGGTGGTCTCCTTGGAGGGGGGATGCACCATGCGGGCGGCCAGTGAGGTGAGAAGGGCCCGAGAGGCCCAAAGGGATACAGTCTTTGGAGAAATTGCGAGCTGCAGGAGTGCGCTTTTGGTTAAGATCGACCGGCTTCGCACTGATCGAGCATCGGACAAGTTCTCGGTCAGAGGCACGAGCTCTTGGAGAGATCAACTGCTGCTCCGACGCGTGCGTTCGAGGACTGATGGACATCTCATGAGGGGCATCGTAGCAAGTCTCGTCTGTAGCTATCTCTTTTCCCTTCTCTTTTCCCTTCTCTTTTCGTCGGCGGATTCCGGGTGGCCATATTGATATGGACAAGTGATTGCCTTCGGACCCCCTAGGCTCCGAGGCAGAACTGTGGTCGAGGGACGAGCTTCTGGATGAGGCTGGCTGTGACAAAGGTACATACGGCGGAGGAAGCTCATGCTTTCTCTTCCACAACTCCCTGCAATAGTCGCAATAGACTTGGTTGCCAATGGAGCGATGCGTCTTGTGGCCTTCCCACCTGTCCAGATGAGCCTCCCATTGCCACGATTGCTGCCAATCACTTCCACCAGCCGAGTTCAGCTTGAAGAAGTCGTTGATCACATAGGCTGGTAGTACTTCGCCGTTAGGACCTGCAACCATATGGTTTGCATCCTCTAATGCTCGCTTGAGTCCGTTCCGCGTGTCCTTTGAGGTGAGGATTATCGAGTCTTTTCGGTGAGTAGCAAGACTGAATAGTTTCGACGTCTGGCTGAGCAATGTTCCGAATTTTGGACGACTTGGAGATGGTGTTCTGCGGACGGCTGGCACGGTAGATTGATTCTTGTTGACTATGGCTTCTGACGATACTACGGAGGGTGACACTATATCATCTCCAGGTTGGACAGTAACTTCGTCGTGTGCAGTCTTTCGTCGTTTAAGGCTGTCTCGGCGGAAAAATCGCAGTCGCCTTCTCGCGGAGGGTAACGACATGGTTCGATTGAGGTCGGGACGGGGACATTGTACGGGTAGATCGTCAAGGGATAAGCCTAAACATAAGGGTACAGCCGTATGAGGCTCATGGAGGCTCATGATGGCAATCTTAGAGCACTAATATGGTGTGCGCACTGACGTTCACCGCAAGGGTTCCCTCGTTAGATGGGTATTTATACGGCAGGTTGCCCAACCTGACAGCGAGGTCGGCACGGACGTCATGACCGAACTGCTCCATGTTGTCCCGACAATCATTCGAGCGTCGAAGAAATTCGGAACTGCGCTCTACAAGCCTGGAGGTGTTTTGAGAGGTCTAAGTAAGTACGTTAAGGATATTCGTGAGCCGCTGATGTCAAGGCAACAGGTCGACAGCCTATCAGATCAGTGAGCAGATTACCAGTATTTTCAAAAGGCCTCGAGCCAGAAGCACCCATCGATGGTACACACTGGCGTCCAGCTCATTTGGGCTGTTGTAACCGTGGAAATGGTGAGGGGAGGTTGAATGTTACTAGTGCAGTTGAAGACCGACGCCCAACGACGCGTCTGACGTGGCTGCAGTATCACCGTGACAGACGCAAAAGTGACACGTCGAACCTGTGGGGAGATGAGGGTGTAAACAACGGTGAGGCGTTCAAGGCGCATCGTGAGGCTGCAAGGTGGGCCTGACCGGCCAGAGTAGGCATCATGGACTGAGGGCGCGCTCTGCAAGATCTCGTTAACAGTCAAAAGAAGTGAGCCTGGCTGATGATGGCTTACAATCACATGCACAATGTTTGTTTTGGAAAGCAAGACGAAGTGGAGAGGAGAGTTGGGAGTCTCGAAGGCTGCAGATGCTGGTTGGCGGCTCTTTCCGTCCCAGGAAGGCAACCGATTTGACGATGAGCGAGATCTCATGTCATCAGCCAAACAACGCAAACTCCCGTGGCTCACTATGACACCACCACTCGCAAGTCTCGCCTTCCTCCATCGATCGCGTCCGCCGATGTTACGGGCACTCTGAGAACGCAATGCCCCCTCGACTGCTGTTCGGAGCACCCCGCGCTCTCTCTGCGCGACCAGCAGTGGTCGTGCGAGTGCGCCTTGACCGGAGGTTTGCCTCGAGCTCCGCAAATGCGCCAGAGGTCTACGATGTCGTCTGCGTGGGTGGTGGCCCAGCAGGACTCAGCTTGCTCGCAGGCCTGAAGGCATCACCAGTAACAAGAGGGCTGAAGGTTGCTCTCATTGAGGGTCAAGACATTCAGAAGAACCGGTTGTCGAAAGATGCAAGCCTAGACAGCTTCTCGAATAGATGTAGCTCTCTCACACCTGCTTCCGTACGAAATCTACAAGGTGCGCCCGGCGACGTAACGATACAATGAGGCGCATCTAACACGCGTATAGAAATTGGTGCATGGAAGCACGTGGATGCAGCTCGAGTACAGCCCTACCAGGAGATGCAGGTGTGGGATGGCGTCACGGACGCGCGCATATCCTTCGACTGGGACACAGCACGGCCGCTCCTCTCACCTCGAAATCCTGCACAGCCGACGACTATTGCGTATATGATCGAAAACACAAACACTGTCACGATGCTATTAAGTCGACTAGAAGAACTGGGTGGCGTGGACATGTTCACCTCGACGAAAGTGAACTCGATCGAGCTGGGGACCGACACTGAGCAGATGGACTTCACGTCGTGGCCTATCCTTACGTTGTCGAGTGGCAAAACACTGGCCGCGAGGTTGCTCGTAGGAGCAGACGGCGCAAACAGCCCCGTCAGGACATTCGCCGACATCGAGTCTAGAGGGTTCGACTACAACCGCTTTGGCGTGGTAGCCAGCTTGAGCATCGAGGGCCAGGGCTGGGGCGGGCCAGAGCACAAGATTGCATACCAGCGTTTCCTGCCCTCGGGACCTCTGGCCCTCCTACCGCTCCCAGGCAACAAGTCGACGCTTGTGTGGAGCACAACACCGGAGCGCGCTGCCAGGCTCAAAGCACTGGCTCCAGAAGACTTCGTGGCTATGGTTAATGCAGGCTTCAGGCTATCGACAACCGATCTCGAGTACCTGCACACCCTCGAGAAGGGACAAGCAGAGGAAGTGGCATGGCGTGAGAAGCACACACCTGTCAACGAACAAGCGATACCGATGCGCATCACCGACGTTGAGACTGGCACCGTAGCCGGCTTTCCTCTCCGCATGCGCCATGCCGACACATACACTGGCGAGCGCGTCGCTCTCGTTGGCGATGCTGCACACACTATACACCCTCTCGCAGGGCAGGGTCTTAACCAAGGCCAAGGCGACGCGGCAGCTCTAGTGAAGACCATCTCGCACGCAGTACAAACGGGCCAGGATATCGGCTCGACATTGGCTTTGGAGAGCTACAACGGCGAGCGGTACGCAGAGAATAATGCTATGCTCGGTGTTTGTGACAAGCTGCACCGGCTGTACAGCGTTGGGTCTGGGCCGATCGTAGGGCTGAGGAGTATTGGATTGAGGGCCGTAGATGCCATGGGACCGTTGAAGAGCTTTTTCATGAGCCGAGCAGCAGGCGGATCGTAATGAGTTGTACTCTAGGCACTGTACACTTTTACTTGTATGCATAGCAACTGTAGCATGAACACTTCTTGCGGACCGTAGATCTGCATGGCATCAAATCGCGCCATCGGAATTAAGCCGCAACTTGCCCTGCATATGCCCCACTGTTTACGCCCCACGTCATTGACGGACAACATTTCGAAGTTACGCATTTCGAATACTTCTCGTGTCAAACAACATGTCAGAACACCAGAAAGAGATAGAAGAGTTCGGGAACAATGATGACTTTTGGCTGTTTGGCTACGGGTACGCCAGCAATGAACACGTAGATCTGGTTGTCACAATCAACTGACAAATGTACAGAAGTCTGATATGGAAGCCACCGCCACACTTCGGTATTAACAATGCTCCAAGCATCATTATGGTACTGGCGCACTGACAGCACCATGCAGATCAGCGAGTGCCCGGCTACATCGAGGGCTACGTTCGACGCTTCTGGCAGGTATGACAACCTGCTCAAGAGGATGAAAGCCCCAACTAAGTACATCCACAGGCAAGGTAATCCATACCAGCTCATACAGTCGAATAGACTCTGACACAGTGAAGTGAGGATCACAGAGGCACGCCCGAAGCACCCGGTCGCGTAGCAACGCTCATCGACCGCGCACACTGGGACACGCTGTCTGACCACGTGAGCACATCTCTTACCATCAACAACCACAACATGATTGACACAACGATAGCACGAGCCCACCGAGCGCGTCTGGGGCGCCGCGTACCATATTCCCGCCACCAAGGTCCCTGAAGTCAGAGAATACCTCGACATCCGCGAGATCAACGGGTACAGCATCCAGTTCACGCCGTTCCATCCTGCCTCGGAGCCCGCCTCAGCCTCGAAACCTATCAAATGCCTAGTCTACATCGGACTGCCTTCCAACCCGCAGTTTCTCGGCCCGCAGGACCCTGAGGTGCTCGCGGCGCATATCCTCAAGAGCAGCGGGCCGAGCGGCGAGAACAAGGAGTATTTGTTTAACTTGGAGGAGGCACTTCTGGGGCTGAGTGAGGAAAGTGGGGATTGGCATGTTAGTGATCTTGTAGAGAGGTGTAGGAGGATTGAGGCTGAGGAGGGTAGGGATGGGAGATAGGCTGTGTCTTTTCTAAGATGAACGGAAAAGAGCGTGGCCATGTCCTCATATTGATCGTATGAATTAGGAGTATGAACTCGAAGCTTCACTAGAGAATCTTCAACACGAAGTTGATGATCTGTCCCTCTCTCTCTGGCCCACAAGGTTGCCTCACTGCATGCAACACTGCATCCTCAGTAGTGTCTAGCAGATCGGAATGGCAGACTGCAACGCAAACATGCTCCAGTGGCGGAAGCTTCCGTAGATGGCCCAAAAAGCGCTTCAGCTGGCGACTTACCGTTATATTCCCAGTGAGACCATCCCTGTGTACGTCCCACACAGCAAAGATCTGCACCATTCGGACTAGCCCTGCTCTGGGGTCGCCAGTCCTTGCAGATTTTGTGAGGTCATCTTCGCAGACGTGGAAGGTGTTCCTCGTCCAGAGCAGATGGATGTGTTCACTGCATACTTGGCGGCAGATGCATTCGAGAGTAAGTTCAACTTCGATTGTGCAACCGATTTGGGCAGGATGTTGACGGTAGAGGACCATGTTCCACCTTACAACTCCATTTCTGCAGCTGTAGTTGGTCCCTATCGTTATGGAGATAGTAGGTCCGGGGTTGCCGATTATGAGCTCGTAGATCCTGTTGCGCAGCTCAGGCGGCAGGCATAGTAGCGGCGACTGCTGCTGGTTGCGCAGTGCACTGCGCGGTCGTCAGTGATTGTGGACCTTGTGAAGACGTACTAGGAGTCGAAATTTACATAGAATCTTGCTCCATGTTCTGTGACTGTGTTGCTGTGTTGGGTTAGGTGAGAAGAAAAAGGAGAGGCACGTGCTAAGCAGAAAAGGTTGCGAAGTAGCTCTTGCCTTCACCTAGAGTCCGACCTTGGCAAACAAACAAACAGTCAGTGGAAGTAAGCTTCTAAGATCTGCATCGCTAGGCCGTGCTGTCAAAGTGCACTGTGAGCTGGGTGACTTGCGCCTGCCTGCCCACCAACCGTTTGTACCTTCCCGTCGCAATCATGCCCTCCAACATCGTTTCCATAGCAGTGACACCTTCAGCAACCTCCACAACATCAGACGGATTCTCCTGAAAGGAATTGAACTCATAGTACATGCCGACGGTCTCTTTGCGTACTTGGCGGCACGTCGCCTCAAGCGGTTGCGTCACCAGAGGCCCAGTGTAGGTTGAGTTGGGGTCTGGCGTTGGTTGGTAGTGTAGTGACAGTATGCGACCAGCAGGACCCCACTTGTATAGGATTCTGACTTGTGGCCGCCTATGGCGAGCGAGTAAACCTAGATGCGCAGCTCGGCTGGTAAATGGAGGAGGGATGATTGTTGTTGATTACGTTGTGTACTGCAAATGGTGTAGTCTGGTATATGGAGGTAGAAAATGATATGCTCACATGGCTTGTTGGTCCATCGTGCTGGCTGGAGAATTTCGGTCGGTTCAGTAGTGACGCTTGTTGTGGTGACAAAGATAGCCCAGGAACCGATCGAACAAGAGCACTCAGGCGAGCTATGATCTGGATTAGCTTGGCATCGCACTTCCCGACTTTCACTTTCAAGAGGGGCGCAAACATGATTGGAAACGTCTCACTTGCTTTTGCAAACCAAATCTAATACACATCCTACTCTTCGAAATAGATCGACATCTTACTCGGACAGCTTGAGCTTCTCAAACTGCTCAATGCTGGCCTGCCAGTTCTTGCCCTCAATCTCAGCAGCCCTGAGCTTCTCCTTCTCCTGCTCCTTGACGACGTCGGAGACCTTCTCCTCCCAGTCAGCATCCATGATCTTCTTCTGTTTCTCAATGGTCTCGTTCGCCTTCTTGAGTCTATCCTGGGCCTTTGTGATCTCCTTGTCAACCTCAATGCGACCCTTGACGTCCAGGAACGCGGTTGCGGAGCTGCCGACAGTGTAGACAGCACAGCCAGAAGGTGCAGGATTAGAGGGTGAGAGGATGGTAATCTCGGAGACAGTCTTGCCGGCAAGCGAGCGGATGGACGGCAGTGATGTCGAAGCCTGGAGCGACTTGTGTGTGGCGTCGTCGAGGGGCTGGATGAACGTCTTGCCGTTGTCCTTGAAGCCATACTCGGCGGTGAGGGAGCGCAGAGCACCCGACACATCGACAAGGAGCTCGTACTCGGCCTCGGCGGCCTCGTCGTTGAAGGTCTCGTTGTACTGCGGGAAGGAGGCAACGGTGATCGATGGTGTCTTGTCGTCCTGCCTACGGGGCAGACGCTGCCACAGCTCTTCTGTCAGGAAAGGCATGAAGGGGTGGATCATAGTCAGTCCGCCCTCAATAGCTGTGTAGAGAGTCTGCTTAGCGCTCTCCTTTTCAGCCTCAGTGCCGTTGTCGAAGATAGCCTTGCTGTTCTCGATGTAGGTGTCGCACAGGAACTGTGTAAGATTAGCGGGCGAATCTGGCGGTGCTAAAGACGATGATCATACCTCGTAGAAGTACCTGTAGGCGACCTGTGTGGCAAGCGAGAACTCACGAGCCTCGAGATGTGCGTTAATCTTCTTCGCGGATGTGGTGAGCTTGTGCAGAATCCAGCGCTCAGGGAGCGACTCGTTGCCACCCTTCTCGATTTGTGCGCGAGGCTGGAAGTCACCAAGACGGCCGAGGACATACTTGGTGGCCTGGTAGATCTTATTACAGAATCTTCTGTAGCCGTGGATGACAGAGACATCGAAGGAGATGTCGCCACCACCAGTTGTGTAGCCAACAAGGGCCATACGCAGAGCATCAGCACCGCATTCAGGGATACCCTGGGGAAACGAAGTCTTCTGGTACTTCTCGGCAGTCTTGAGCTCCTTGGGATCCAAGTTACCAACCTTGAGCTGATCATGCAGCTTATCGAGAGTGATACCATCCATGATATCGACAGGGTCGATGACGTTGCCCAGGGACTTCGACATCTTTCTGCCCTCAGAGTCGCGGATGAGAGAGTGGCAGTAGACCTCCTTGAAGGGAACCTTTCCGGTCAAGCGGAGAGAAAGCATGATCATGCGAGCAACCCAGAAGAACAGGATGTCCCAACCAGTCTCGAGAACAGATGTGGGGAAGAGGTTCTTCAGATCGACAGAGTCCTCGTTAGGCCAGCCAAGGGTGCTGAAGGGCCAAAGACCGGAGGAGTACCATGTGTCAAGAACGTCCTCGTCGCGCTCAAGTGTGAACTTCTTGCCCTGGAACTTCTCCGCAGCCTTCTTGTTGGCCTCCTCTTCAGTGCGGCCAGTGACCCAGAGCTCGTTGTCGGTGCGATCACCACTGCCGCCCTCGATGTTGACGTAGTATGCAGGGATCTGGTGGCCCCACCAGAGCTGACGCGACAGACACCAGTCCTGAATGTTGTTCATCCAGTGCATGTATGTCTTCCTGGAGCTCTCAGGACGAATTTTGATGTCGCCATTCTCGACGGCCTCAATGGCAGGCTTGGCCATTTCAGCCATCTTCATCCACCATTGAGGCTTCATGATTGGCTCGATGACATCTCCAGACCTCGAGCAGATGGGGACCTTCATCGGGTTATCGGCCTTCTTGACGAACAGTCCAGCCTTCTCCAGTGCTTCAACAACAGTGTAACGCGCATCGAACCGCTTCTGCCCTGCGAAGTCGCCGCAGTTGCCGTTCAGAGTACCATCATCGTTCAGGATGTTAATGAACTCAAGGTTGTGCTTCTTTCCGAGGTTGAAATCGTTGGGGTCATGCGCTGGTGTAAGCTTGACGGCACCAGTACCGAACTCGGGGTCGACGTATTCGTCAGCAACGATGGGCAGGAGACGATCGAGGAAGGGGTGCTTGGCCTTCTTGCCGACCAGATCCTTGTAGCGTTCATCCTTGGGGTGGACGGCGATACCGGAGTCACCGAGCATGGTCTCGACACGGGTTGTCGCAACCTCAACAGTCTGGTCACTGCCCTCAATCTGGTACTTGAAGTGAGTCAAGACACCAAACTCGACCTTGCGCTCGTAGCCGGGAACGGTGAGCAACGTCCTGCCAGCGAGGTCCTTATTGTCGACCTCAAGTGCTGATAGCGCAGTGTTGAGCTTTGTGCACCAGTTGACAAGCCTGTTTGACCTGTAGATGAGACCCTCCTCGTGCATCTTGACGAAACTGTCTGTAACGGCGGCGGACAAGTTGTTGTCCATTGTAAAGGCCTCGCGTGTCCAGTCAAAAGATCCTCCCATGCGCTTCAAAGAGTGTACAAGGTGGGTGTGGTACTCCTCCTTCCACTCGTGTGTGCGCTCCAAGAACTTCTGGCGGCCGAGGTCGTACCTTGTCTTCTTCTCGCGCCTCCAGAGCATCTTCTCGACAACGCTCTGTGTAGCAATACCTGCGTGATCACAGCCAGGCAGGTAGAGTGTGGTGAAGCCGCGCATACGGTGCCATCTGATCAGGACGTCCTGGAGCGATGTAGCGAGGGCGTGTCCACAGTGGAGCTTGCCGGTGACGTTGGGAGGAGGAATCGGGATGACGAAGTTGCCGGCGCTCTTGACGGTGCCGTCGGCCTGGAGCTCAGGCTTGAAGAAACCTTCCTTCTCCCACCAGTCATCTGGCAATAGTGAGCATAGGCGATTGCGGCCAGCGAGAATAAGACTTACACCATGCTGACTCAACGACCTTGGGAATGTAAGCCTTTGTATAAGGATCCTCGAGACCCCTGAGGCGCTTCTTCTCGCCCTTGGGTGTCTCTTCCTTATACTCTGGCAGGACCTCCTCCTCTTTGCCCTTCTTCTTTTCCTTCTTCGAGCCACCCTCCTTAGCAGGAGCGGCGCCCTGAGCGGCTTTCTTCGCCTTGAACTTGGCGTCCTTCTCGGCCTTTTTGCGTTCCTTTTCCAACTCCTTTGCTGTCTTCTCCTTCTTCTCTACGCCCTTCTCATTTTCGCGCCCTGGGGCAGACTGGCCGGTGCCGTCTGTGTTGGCAGCCTCGAGAAGCTCCTTCTTGCTCTCGTCGCTGACAGCAGGCGGCGCAGCGGTGACGGGACCAGTTTTCTCGCCAGCGATGTTGTGGGAGGCAGCGTTGAGCGCCATGGTGGCGGTGATGTAGTTGTGCGTGAGCACGCGCTCGGTGGTGTAGAGAGTGTAAAGCTGCGGCCGCAATTGAGCTTTGCGCAGCGCGGGCGAATGCGAAATATGCAGGGAGCGGTGTTGTAAATTTGTTAGAGAGAATCGAAGGGAGCGCGATCTCCAAATAGAGGGGTGCATCAGGCGGGGCAGCCTTTGCGGTGCAGAGTCAACGTCCAGTCATTTAGTGTCCCCGCGGGAATGCCCGGTGAAATGTCAAAGCGTCTTTACTCCGACCCAATGGGCGAACATCACGCACCACAGAGTCAACATAGAAAGGAAAGAGTGAACAATATGAGTCTTTATTTCTGTTTGATACCACGTTGACGCCATTCCATGCATGCTTGACGAGTTTCCCTCCGCTCCATACTCCAATAAGATACCGCCCGAGCCCTGACGCATATCAACCTTTGCGCCTGCTATCGCGAATCGTATGACTGATTATACACCGGAATGATGAGTGGAGTGGTGCTGCTGGCCAGAATGACGGAGGATCAACAAGCCATGCCTAGCGTCGGTTCTTTCATGAATCTTATGCCATTACTCAAGATCAAGGTACTGAAATGGGTATCAATCAAGCCGCGCTGCTGCTGTTCTGCTGAGCAGCTTGTCGAACAGGGGCAAAGTAGGGATGAGCCATGGCCTCTTGGGCTGTGAGTCGATCCTGAAAAGAGTCAGTAAAGAACATTGCAATCGCATGAGTATTCCTTACCTGGTGGTCGTAGCGCAGGAGCTTGTCAAGGAAGTCAATAGCGTCGTTGCTAACGAAACGCTGGTTGTCAGCGTTGATGAAGGAGTGCCATGGCTTCTTGGGGTAGCGGCTGAGTATGTCGTCGTACTGAGCATCGAGCTCAATGTCGTACTTGTCAAGGTAGTCAAACAAGTCTTCGGTTCCGAGCACCTTGGCAATCTTCACAAGCTGGTCGGAGTTGCTGTTGCCGTGGAAGAAGGGTTCTCTCCTGAAGATCATCGAGGCAAACATAGCTCCTAACGACCACATATCTAGCGAGTAGTCGTACTCCTGGAAGTCAACAAGCAGCTCGGGTCCCTTGAAGTATCGCGAAGCAACGCGGACATTGTACTCGGTCCCGGCGTGGTAGAACTCAGCAAGACCCCAATCAATCAGCCGTAACTACAAAAAATCAGTAACTGCTCTTTATCATAAGCTCTGTCTCTATCGACATACCTTGCGCTTCTCATGATCGATCATAACGTTATGAGGCTTGACATCACGGTGCATGATTCCTTTGCTGTGGCAGAAGTCCAGGGCCTTGAGCAGCTCGAAGATGTAGTATCGTACGTCGTAGTCCTGGAACTTGGGGTACAGACTCCTGAAGTCAGTGTTGTTGACGTACTCGAAGATCAGAGACGGTGTTTTGCTCTATATTGCGCACATTAGCTCTCCATCAAACGCACGACAGCGGGCGAGGCACGAACCGTGCGATCGCTCATGCAGTCTTCTTCAGAATCACTACTGACCTGGTTGTCGCGCACCACATCCAGAAGCGAAACAATGTTGGGCCCGCCAGACAGATTTTGCAGGATCTTAATCTCGCGCTTTATCTTCTTCTTCTTGACCGGCTTCAGGACTTTAATGACGCACTTCTGGTAATTGACCACGTTGATGCCCTCGAACACCTCCGAGTACTTTCCGCGGCCAATCTTGCGGACAACCTCGTAGTTCTCCAGCACGCCCCAGGAGATATTGACGGAGTCGTAGTCCCAATATGAGCGGGGCATGTTGGCGTTGACGTCGGCATAGACGCGAGCAATGCTCGCGCCGCTGCTGTTGGTGGTCATCTTGTTGGCAGCCAGATTGGCGGTGACAGTCGGCGACGGCGCAGCGACTGTCTGGGGGGCAGCGAGTGTGGTGGTGCCGGTGACGCGGTCGAGTGGTGGGGTGAAGAAGCGGAGGCTGGCAGGAAACAGGCGCAGACACAGGCAAGCAAGGCCGACACTCAGCAGGCCGAACGCAGCTGCCTTCTTCCAAGATACGTGCGCGGGGCGGGCGTCGTCGCGGCGCGGTCGTGGTGCAGCAACAGCCGGCTGGGACTTGGCTGGCGGCGCGGAGAGATCGAGATTTGACTGGGTGCGGGGGTAAGCTTCTGGTGTCGTGAACGGTGCGCTGCCATGAAACGACCCTGGCAGCCTTAGTCAGCAGCATTTTCACGGGCATGCAGGCCGAGGGGAGCTTGCACGCTTTCCTCACTCACCATAGTTGCGTCGAATATCCTTAGGCGCCATATCGCCCATAGCGACAATGTTCCACGACCTGCACGTGCCGTGGCAGGGGGCAGGCGCTGAGGCTGTGAGCCAAATGCAGCGCACAGTTGCTTTCTTGGATGAATGTGCGCAGACGCGGCGCCTTTGCGTGCAGGTGAAGATGTGACTGACTTTTGTAGTAGGATACGACGTAGTTGCCCTCACGCACACATATACAGGAAAGCTTCCAAGCGAATTGGTACGTCTTATTCATCCAATATTGCTTTTGAGCAAGAGCCCCCGCCTCAATCTGTGGATTGCTGAGGTTCCCTGAGCCTGTCTTGCGCCTTCCTTGGAGCTGCATAGAGCCATGGCGACCAAGACGCGCTGCTAACAACAGGCCCCTAGAGCTCGCCAATACCGAACCCACTGCCGTTTCCCGTACCACAGCGACTGCGCATACTGCGACGATGCAACATCTTTCTGGTCGACAATTCCTCAAATTTCCGCATACCTCAACTGCAACAGCACTATGACCTCGTCGCCGCCCGTCCGACTGACGAGCGCACACTCCAGCAGGCATGCCACAGCCTAGACGTCGACATAATCTCACTGGACTTGACGCGCCGCTTCGAGAAGCACTTCAAGTTTCCCATGCTGGGCGCAGCAATCACGCGCGGTATCAAGATCGAGCTATGCTACAGCCAGGGCATTCTCTCGAGCGACCCGCAAGCCAAGCGGAACCTGATCAGCAATGCGACCCAATTGATTCGAGTCACGCGTGGTCGAGGTCTCATCTTGAGCTCAGAAGCGAAGACTGCACTAGGCATTCGTGCGCCGAGCGACGTCATCAACCTCGCATCTGTGTGGGGATTGGGATCAGAACGAGGTAAGGACGGTCTCACAAGAGAAGCGCGCAGTGTCGTCGAGCATGCGCGATTGAAGAGGGAGAGCTTCAAGGGCGTAATCGACTTCAAGTATGGAGGAGAAAAGCCTGCTCCCGTCGCGAAAGACAAGCAAGATGGGAAAGGTAAAGCAACGAACCAGAATGGGAAGAGACCGAGCGAGAGTTTGGAGGCCACGCCGGCGCCTCAGACAGACAAGCCGGTCTCCAAGCGCGAGCAGAAACGCCAAAAGCAAGCAAAAGCAGGTGCTGCAGAAAAGGGAGCAGCCTGAGCACCCTCGAAGATAGACAGATAGAACATGCACCTTCGAGCAACAACCACAGCGTACCTGCATCGATCACACGAACCACCAAGACGCCTGCAAGCCACAGCCTGGACGACGGTCAAGGTGATCAAACTACTGGTAGGGGACCTCCTACCTCGATGCGACCCAATTTCAAGCACACATGCGCCTTCAGGGAGCGCCTGCTCTGAATCTCAGCTATTCGAGTCTGCTCTTGTGCGCAAACAAACCCTGTGGACGGGTCACACAGCAGATTCGAGCTATGAAGAGCAGCGTTGTCAAATCGCAGACTTCGCGGTCTGCGCACTTCTATACCAAATAGTAGACGTAAAGATACCCAATAGACATGACACATTGATCACGCGCAAGCAAAGCAGCTCAAAACACATTACCAATTTTGCTTCATTAACGTGCACAGCACTCGTACTGAGGAACAGCAGAAACGAAAGAATCACAGAGTATTACACACTTCTCCCTTACCACAGCCACCTCGCCGCCGCCGTGGGCTTGGCCAACCTCTTCCCCAGGTTCACCGTAACCCGACTCTGCAGCGCCACCGTCGAGATATCAAACCCCAGCTGCTGGTTTTGCTGCAAGCTCGCCGTGCTGTCCGGCAGTGCGGCTGCACTTGTAGTTCCCGCGACCGCGCTCTGCGCCGGCACGCTCGTTGTTGCACTGCTACTCAATTCGCTGGCCACAGGTGGCGCAGGGGCGGCGGCCTGGTTCCCCGACGACGTCGCGCTCGCTGTAGATGCAGATGCCGAGGCAGAGATGGCAGCGTCGCCAGACGCAATCATAGTCACGCCTGGCCCGGCCGGTGCAGCTGCTGAGCCCGCAAGCAGGCCAGCGGTCGTCAGCGTCGCGGAGTTGATGCTCACACTCGAGCTGCTGCTGCTACTCTGCACGGCTTGCTGGGCCCCTGGTGGAGCGGGCCCGGCGACGACAGTGATGGCGGATGCCATGGTTGCCATTGTGCTTGCGGAGGGCCCGCTGCTCATGGAGCCGAGCTGGAAGGGCTGCGCTTGGGGTGCGGACATGGGGAACGAGCCTGCAGGACACATGCACGCGCAGTTGCAGCCGCCGTTTGCAGCGGCCGCGGCGGCGTTGTTTCCCCCTGAGCCGGCGACGACGGTGACGGCGGATCCAGCGGGCTTTGTGGTGGATGCTGCAACAAGAGCATCGGGGGTCAGCGTTGCGGAGTTGACTGATGCAGATGTTTTGGAGGAAGACGTCGCTGCTGCGTTCCCGGAGCTGTTCCTTGATCCTCCTCCCGCAACGACAGTGACGGCGCCTGCGGCTGCACCTGCAGCGGTTGCGCTGGAGTTCGACGAGCCTGAGCCCGATCCAGCGACGACCGTCACCGCAGCTGCCGCGGCACCGCTAGTTGAGCTCGTTGAGTTACTTCCGCTTCCCGCCAGTACCGTGACGGCAGCTGGTGCAGCTCCGTTTGCCTGAGCACTCGTCGAGCTGGTGCCATTTCCTCCTCCGGAACCAGCCTGTACCGTGACCGGGTTTCCTGCTGGTGTCACGGTGGGCGAAGCTACAAGGGCATCGGCAGTCAATTTCGCAGAGTCGACAGGAGGAGCGGCGGACGATGACGTGGCTGCGGCTTCAACGCCGGGTGCTGGCGCACCTCCTGCGCTGACTGTGACAGGAGCTGGAGCAGCGGCAGAGTTGGCAGTGCCGTTGGCAAGCATGAAGGACGGCATGGTCGAGTTTGAGCCACCTTCTGCGGCTGTAGTGGGCTTGACACCTTCAGCAATCTCAGTGATTGTGCCAGGAGCGGCTGGAGCAGTAGCCTGCGTCTCATGTCAGCGTAAATTCGGAACCCAATCGCTGTTCACTCACATTGGCGTTGATGCCTTCCGCAGGAGGTTGAGTTGGCTGAATTTCAGGCTGGGACGCCGCCTCAGCTGCTGCAGTGGAAGTATTCAGGGCTTCAGATGGAACAGGCATCGCTGCTGGCGCTTCTGTCGATTTGGCCTCCGCTGGAGGTGCTGTGGCCTGTGAAGCTGTCGCCGCAGGCGCCTCGGTAGCTGCTGGTGCAGCAGCAGCCTGCTGCCCCTGTCCTACCTGTTGGATGACCTGTGTCGCGAATTGCTGTCCATTGGCCTCCTGGATAACAGTCGACCTGATCTCGATGACAGCTGCGCCAGCGCCACCACTCTGCGCAGCAGCCACCTGACCTTGACTAACTGGCGCAGCGCCTCCAACAAGTTGATTTGCGATTTCTCCTGCGATGTCGTTACTGGCAGGACGTTGACCAGTCACACCTGGTACGGGTGCCAACTGGTTTGCTAGATCACCTGCGATGTTGCTGGTGTTTATGTCGCTCGGTCCTACGGGTCCTGCGGGTCCTTGTGCTTGTCCGCTTGGTCGGGCATCAGCAGCTTGAGCCTGAGGAGCCGGTTGTGCCTGCGCGGCAGCTGGCGATTGACCAAGTGTCTGGTTTTGTGTGCCAGCGGTTGTGCCAAAGCCTGCGACCTGGTTGGCAAGATCCGCGCCGACATTGCTTGTGTTGATGTCTCCTGTGCCAACACTCGGCCTGTTTCCTGCAGCGACTTGGTTGGCAAGGTCGGCGCCGACGTTGCTTGTGTTGATGTCGCTGGGACCGGCAGGTCTGAGTCCTTGACTCTGAGGCTGCGGCTGACCTTGACCCAGCTGTTGACCTTGTCCTTGACTCTGCCCTTGACTGACACCCTGGCCTTGCGCGCCGGCGTTCAAAAGCGCACCCACATCTAGTTGAGCGATCTTGCTGACGAGGTCGGCCTCCAATGTGTTCGCATTGGCGCTGCGCCGGTCGTTGATGGCAGTCAGGTCGAGCTCCTCCACGTTAGTCGCCGATCTGTCGACTCCAGAGATGAGGTTTTCGATCTTCCTTCCGCTCACTTTCCGTCCGACATTGGTGTTGCGGAGATCAACTCCAGCTTCGGCAACGACCTACGCATTGTTAGTTTTGCTGCGTTGATGTTAGTCAACGTCGACGTACTGCGTTGATCAGTAGGAAGGCAAGGCCAAGAGAAGACCTGGTCGTCCTCATGTTGATAGTGTAGTGCTCGAAGGGATCCAGACAACAAGGCTGAGAGGCTGAAGAGAGATTATTAAGATTAATACATCAACAGCACAGCTGGTATAGGGTCGTAAATGCTGTCACAGACATGCAGACTCGTTCAGGACCTGCGCAGCAGATGGTCGAAGAGTAAGAAGAAGCAGAAAGACTGGAAACGCAAGAAGACAGGTATTTCGGATCAAAACGAGCGTGTGATTCCGGTATGGCAATTCCAAACCTTTCAAAGGTCGACACCTGAGGTGGAAACGATGGTTTTTAGGAGATTCCGACGCGCGCCCCGCTCATTCTGTTTCTAAGAATGTGCTGAGTTTCGAGCAGGTCGTTCCACGCGGCAGCTCGTACGGCTGTTGGCGTGTCTCAGGGGTGTATCTTCCGCCTTAGCATAAAAGGAGCATGTTGAATGGGTTCGCATTGTCGGGATGGCGCGGCCAAGAAAGTTTGCCGCAGGACACAACGCGTGCGATTCAGACAGGCAGGCCTCGAGAAAGCTCTTCTGGAGGGTTCCCAGCTTCATGATGGTCTGGCCAGCGGCGATGGTGGTGAGGTCTGAGACGCGACTTGCACGAGACAACGCGCCTAACACCGGTAGTGTTTCATAAGGGTCTGGGGTCGTTCCCATCAGTGTCGCTGTGCTCGAAGGATCACGACTACAATCCCGTATGTGCATGCCGGTCGCTGAGGTTACCATAGCCAGAGCCTCCAGGCCTGCTAAGGCCAAGCAATGTTCATGATGCACCGCCGTTTTTGTTTGGCTGATGATGGGAGACCAGCGAGCTGGCGGCCCGAAGTCGATCTCGCTCGCTTGGCGATTGGAACACATCAATGTCGTCACTGGTTTCCCTTCCTGTTCACGACAACATCGCAGATTCGTCTCGAAGCGGTTTACGTGCGCAGTCGGAGTTGGTGAGACTCAAGAACGCGACTGTTAGCCTCGGGGCGCAGCGGCAGTGACTGCATTGATGGATGACTATATTGATCACTATGTCCTCTGCTTCCTGAAACGTTTGCACCCAATCTACTTCTTGCAAGCTGGAGAACCGTATCGAGCGCCAACGAACGACATCATGGCCATCCACGTGCTGGACAACTATTACCTCGCAATAACGTTTCTTATTACTGTTGCCTACCAGCTATTCTTCTTCGCCATCGCATTCTCATTGAAATTCGACAAGCTGACAGACTTCGCTGGCGGTACCAATTTTGTGGTTCTCTCTATTCTCACGCTCGGTCTCAGTGAAAACCGGGGCGATGCTCGCAATACCGTCGTATCAGTGTTTATGATGGTGTGGGGAGCCCGTCTCAGTGGATTTTTGTTGTTCAGGATCTTGAAAACGGGGAAAGATGACCGCTTCGACGACAAGAGGGACAAGTTCTGGTCATTCCTGGGCTTCTGGGTATTGTAAGTATACACAATCATGAAGTTTGCATCAAATCTGACCTGCTCAGCCAAATGCTCTGGGTTTGGACTTGCTCATTACCAGTCACGATCCTCAACTCGCCAAACGTCACGAAGTTCCCTCAACCTGCCTTTGGAACTGGAAGGGATATCGCTGGAATCATCCTCTATTCGATCGGCTTCATCATGGAAAGTGTATCAGACATCCAAAAGTACCGGTTTCGCAGCGCTCATCAACATGACGGCGCAGTTTGCGATGTTGGATTCTTCGCATGGACCAGGCATCCAAATTACTTTGGCGAGATGATCATACAATTCGGAATGTTCACCATTGCAGTATCCCCTGCGGCTTATAACTACGTTTCGGGCGGTGCTTATGCAGCGCTATATGCATCGATCCTGGGACCGTTCTTCTTGACATTGCTCCTCATGTTTGTGTCCGGCTTGACACTGCAGGAGCGACCGGGAGCCAAGAAGAGATACGAGAAAGGCAATAACTGGCCTGCATATGCACGATGGCTAAACAGGACCAGCATATTGATCCCATTTCCTCCCCAACTGTATGAGAAGATGCCAGTCTTTCTGAAGCGGACGATCTTCTTGGAGTTTCCAATCTACGTCTTCGATCCCGCAAAGCACGCAGATCAGAGTGAGGTGCAGGACAGGAACGCGGAAGAAGGCCATGTTAGAAGACCGAGCGATGCAGAGCGACTGACAACGTCTTGAATGTGGGTCCTTCTGCACGTTCAATCCCATATAACATTTTGATACCCTTGGGCTTCCGCCTCGCTTGTACCATAGGTAGTGATGTGCTTAATTCAAATCAACGAATGACGTACCGTCTTGAACCAAATCTGACATTCGTGAACCTGACATTCACGATTTGGAGAACACATAAGCATATATTTCCAACAATGCTCTATTCCAACCCAATCCATTGAGGCTCTTCCCAGCCCTATGCTAATATCGTCTGTCCCTGCCTTAGAAGTGGCAACTGACAGATCACCTCGTGCTTCGCCAAACCCTGGTACTGACCCTTGACATCACTTGCAGATCGGCTGAACCGCGTTTCCGGTTTTTAGCAGCGCAAGTGGTCTTCCTTGACGAGACAGTGGGATGCTCACAGCTTAGTCACAATCTTAGCCTATCAACCGGAACTATCTTATCTCCCGTACGAAAGCATCACCTCACGCCATCACACAACTGGTGAACCGTCCAGATATCTTTCTCACCTGCTCGCTTTGTTCTTGGCCTGACTGCTCATTTGGTTCAGCTGTGCACACTAACGAACATGGCGGCATTTTTTCCGACTCGGAAGCCTTTCCCATCCCGCGTTGCATGGCTGGTCTGCCCTGAAGTTGCGCGAGATGCGGTTGCGTCATTTGTTTAATTGTTACGGCGCAATGAAAGAGCCAATATAAGACGCAACGGTCCCACCCGGGCGTTGCTTCTTCGGTCCAAGATACACCTCAGCATCTAGAATCTCTGAGAAAGCATACTCACTTTCTTGTTGCGACAGACTTTCAATATGTCAACTACACCAATTCACTCTACAGGCCGTGGAGGTACGAGCATACTCAACCAGCAGCCCCTCATGAAGGCTCAACAGCTGATCCGCCGCAGGCGCCGGTAATATCGGTGTCGACGACACCGTCTACGCAGACGGGGCAATCACGCGCGAAGGTCCTCAAGGCGAGGCATCTACCCTCAACGAGTTCTCTACCGGTCGTGGAGGTGCTGGAAACATAGGCAAATCGCCTCGTCTTGGACCGCAGGACGCCGCTCCTCGTCGCTCCACCGATGTTGTGCCTCAACTTGCGACGCGCGAAGCTCAAGACGAGTTCCACACAGGTGTACGTTGAGGCCAAGCATCCTGCATAGGCCAGTACTGACTGATACATAGCGCGGCGGTGCTGGCAACGTGTACAAGGAGAAGCACGGTGGACACTCCAAGTCCCCTGATCGCAAAGGCCTCGGTGACAAGATCAAGGAGGTGCTTCACCTCGACAAGGACAAGAAGCACGAGTCTTCGCCGCTCGCGCAGGAGACCACAGTCCCTCACGGCGATACCATTGCTGGCGGCGCCGGAGACACACGTTGATACCCCACGCTTCGACTGAAGCTATGATGATGACGACGACGACGAGGTGGTAGTAGTAGTAATGGTACGGTGAGAGACGCGTATGATACCCAGACCCTCTTTTGAGATATAGGGGTTGCGACAGCTAGTAAATGGAACGGCCCATGTTCTTTCTAGGAGTTTCACATGTGATAATCCACGAGTGCCTGAATACCTACTACCCCGCGGCGGGGCACCACGTGGGGTTTGAGGAAGTCGCGGCAGAATCGCGTCATCCCCAAAAACCTTTGATTTTAAGAATAACAAACACTTTCAACAACAATTCCAAAATGGCAGCCAATTTGCAGGATGCGGAAGCGCTCGTCCACTCCGACGACCCACATCACCCCGCGAACCACATCTGCACGCTCTGCGCGCACTTTTACACCTTGGGATGGGTACGATCCTCCAATCTGCGAAGGGTAGAAGCAGCGCCCTTGACGTGAACGCTGACCAAGCCATGCTCTCAGGTCACAGGCACAGGAGGAGGCACAAGCATCCGACATGGCGACAAGATCTACATTGCGCCCAGCGGCGTGCAGAAGGAGCTCATGAAGCCAACTGACATGTTCGTCATGGACTTCAACAGCAAAGAATACCTGCGGCGACCACAGGTACGTCTCCCTTGTCCGAATCTCGTTGTGCTTGTACTCACCTACCCACAGGTCCTCAAGCCCTCCGCCTGCACACCCCTCTTCATGGCGGCCTTCGAGCGCGGCGCCGGCTGCTGCATACACACGCACTCGCAGTGGGCGGTGCTCGTTACGCTCCTGGTGGAGCGTGATTTCGGCAAGGACGCGTGTTTTGAGATCGAGGAGATTGAGCAGATCAAGGGCATACCGAAGGGCCGTGGCAAGGCAGGCAATCTGGGATACTATGATAGGTTGCGCATACCAATCATTGAGAATACGGCGCATGAGGAGGATTTGAGGGAGAGCCTGGAGGAGGCGATGGAGAAATACCCGGATTCTTATGCGATTCTGGTTAGGAGGCATGGGATGTGAGTATTGGCGAGGCTGAGTGCGGGCAATGGTGTGCTGACAATGGGCAGATACGTGTGGGGAGACAACGTCCACAAGGCTAAGACGCAGTGCGAGAGTATTGACTATATCCTGCAGCTGGCTGTTGAGATGCACAAGCTTGGATTACCATGGACGAAATGAAGACAACAAGGCTGAGCCTTGCATTCACCGGAAATTGGGCGACCAATGACAATAGCGCACGTCCACTTCACAGTGCACATCTCGTCCCAAGCTAATGCGTTCAATTCTGACAGCTCACAGCTTGCAGCTATGCAGCCTGGTTTTGTGCTTCTTCATGTGCATACTCCGCCTCGGCAGGCTTAGACGCGGCGAGGTAAGGCAGATCGGAGCATCTCGATCCATACTTAAGGGTCGTTTCACACGCTCATCAGCCCCAGTCTCAATCCAGGGAATGGTAACAATGTCAGGACCTACTCTCTTCGAGCCTTCCGGAGAGTTGGAACATCTGTCTGAGCACCTAGACCTCATTCCCCACTACCTCTTTCGCATTGCCGCACCTCAGACTCGCGGTACAACATCGCGCAGTCTCGTACAGTCGTCCGCAGTACTAAACGAGTACACTTTGCCAGATCTTTTCGACCTCGAAATCGACGATGCTAAAGTAATGCTGGAAGGCCACTATTTATGGGATAACGATGAGTGGGACAACCTAACATCATGGACGAGTTCTCTCTTGTTCGCCATACAATTCGCTATCTACCGAAGTGTGAAAGACAAACCCCTCCCGATGCCATCTTCGATCAGACTTTACATCTTGGATACTCGCACACTGCCATCTGGCACGTTTTTTCCGGCCTTTCCTCTTATTGGTGCCTTCAACATCACAAACCGAACAATTGTACCCAAATATCGCCATGGAGAATATTTCTCCCAAGGTACTGTCGCCATCAGAGAAGGCACTATGTGCGAGACCACGCTCCAGGAGTTGGTTGACCATGGCCTGTACAACATCTTTCCACCATTCGCCGACAGGGAAGAGGACCCAGAGGCGACAAAGTTGTACCTTCGAGTGAAGGAGCTCCGCGCTCTCGACGAAGGGCTACGTGTCCCAACTGATGAAGAATTGCGTATAGCCGAGCGGATCGCTGCAAAATGGTCTCGTTGCAACAAGATGACAGCTGTGATCATGGCGGCAATGCTGTCACTCAAGACTCGGAATGACAGTGATCCTGCTATTCTTCAAGCCTTCCGGGAAAATGGCTTGGGTGCGTTCAGAGGTCACACTTGATGAAGTAACTGCTAAACATGCGTAGGCAAGCATATTACCGAGGACAGCCTCGACAGCTTCGAGAGCACTTTTCCGACGTTTGTGCCGGAACACAGACGATTCGTCGAGATGATGTACGACTTGTATGCAGACGCGCAGCGCCAGCAGCAGGACGAAAGTGAGAGCTTGGCGGGAGCTTTGGGAAACCTGCAGTGTATGTTTTGCGAACCTTGGTGTGAACGAAGACCAGCTAATTGCTCAGTGACTACACAACGACCCGCTGTGAAGCAACCAACGTCAAGCTCACAGCCAGATAATTGACGAATAACATCTTTGTGTCCTTCACAAGTTGACGGTCGTTGGAAGGATATGATGGCAAAAAGCCTGCCCAGAAATCAAATATCTTTGAAGACTGGGCATAAAGTCACTTCAATTGCGTTCCTCGCTTTTTGTTCCGTACATATTCGCCACGTTCCAACGGGAGCACCACCTTGCACCGTGTTGAATCCACGGCTGCGCGGCATGGCCATCCCGCGAATGATTTCTTCCGCCGCGGCTTAGAGGGTACCTGCATGCACAAAGATCACGTATGCTTGAAGAACAGCAAAGGAGACAATTTCGTGAGTGACCGAGCGTGGCATACAGGAACATCAATGCCTAGACGTTAGGTTTATGCCTGGAAGGACATTTAAGCGCGGCGTTTCAGTCCGAACCATATTCAGCTTCACAGCACGTCACCGGCAGAAGCTGGGAACGCTCGGACAGCAGGAGACCAGCAGTCTTCCAATGCTTCATCATAACAACTTTTCGCAGTATGGTATCAACATGCTATGCTCGCGAATCAGCCATACAACTCCTCGTCATCCCCCGCATCTCCAAACCCGCCCTCTGCAATATCAACACTGCTCTTGCTCACGTGTCCAGCCGGTGCTTTCCCCTTCCCTTTGCCGCTGCTACTACTTCCATCAGCACCGCCATTCGCATCTCCATTGAGGTCAGTATTCTCGGTCTGGATGACCATCGCCTCCTCGTTCGCTGACGCAACCGCTTTCCCCTTCCCCTTGGCACTGGAGCCAGTTCCATTGGTCACCGGGGCTTCAATCTGCTTCCTATCCTCCTGTTTCCCCGCGCCCTCAAACGTGCGTCTAACTCTATCATAATGCCTAAGCTCATCCGCGCTCACAGAGGGCACGAGCTCTTTATGTGCATCGAGGTAATCCTGTTCCGTGACCATGACAGCGGTGTCCTCTTCCGTGGCGAGGTGGTCGAAGAAGTACGCGATGGTGATCTTCTGGTCGTGGGTGTCGTTGTACTGCTTGACTTTGTTGTCGACGGCGCGCGCCTGTCGGGTGATGGCTTTGAGCATTGCGTCTGAGCAGAGGGCGTACATGTCTGCGCCGGTGTATGTGAAGGGCAGGGATTGCGAGACGCGGGCGAGAGAGAGGTCGGGATGGAGTGTGAATCTAAGGGTGTTAGCGATCGTCTATTGAAGTCAGGTTCGATGATGTGACTTACTTCCTGCTCAGCGCCTCGAGGATGGTTTGCTGCTTCTCGTGCGTGTCTGAGACCCCGAGATATAGCATCTTGTCGAATCGCCCGGGACGGAGCAACGCTTGATCGAGTAGATCAGGACGGTTTGTTGCGCCGATGACGAACACGCCTTCGCCGCCATCGCTCATACCGTCGAGCTCTGCGAGCAACTGGGATACAATGCGGTCCATGACACCACCACTATCACCCTGGTTTCCACGCTTGGGCGCCACAGAGTCCAATTCGTCGAAAAATACGACACAGGGCCGGGCGTCGCGGGCGCGCTGGAAGACACGCCGTACGTTGGCTTCAGACTCACCAATGTACATGTTGAGCAGCTCTGGACCCTTGACGCTGAAGAAGTTGAGAGAAAACTCCGTCGCAATGGCCTTTGCCAGGAGCGTCTTTCCGGTTCCAGGTGGTCCATAGAAGAGGATACCACTGCGCTTCTTCATGCCCTTGGCAAACAACTCTGGTCGCGACAGTGGCAGCTGAATCGTCTCCATGACTGCATCCTTGATGTGGGACATGCCACCGACGTCTGACCAGCCGACCTTGGGGATCTTCGGGGCGCCAATTGCATCAGCAAAGTTCTTTCTCGCTGCGTCTACAGCTCCGTCAAGGTCAGCCTTCGTAAGGCTGTTGCTAAAATGGCCGCCCGCAAGCTCGATGTCTCTGGCTGTGACAGTTTCGCCCGTTGATGAAGCTTTGCTTGCTGTTGCTGCGAGCTCCTCGATACGGGTGCGCTTTGCGACGACCGCTCTGTCCACCACATCAACGAGGTCGCCAGCAACCAACGCGGCAGTCTTCACGGCGATGTTGCCAAGATCGACATCGGGAGACAGGCGAATGCCAGCATCGTCGATAATGCTGCGCAGAATACCTTCTCTTTCGCCTTCATCAGGTGCTGTCATCTCCAACTCGTGTGTGAACAGGCCGCGGATACCCTCGGGCACCTTGTCGATTTCTGTGGTTGTCGCAATGAGCACTCTCGAATCAGCCAGGATCTCTTTGAGGGCTGTGTTCATCCGGTCGGCCGTGAGTGCGTCAACATGTTTGATAAGCAAAGCAGTGTACTCGGCTCCACAAGTCAGGCCTCGCTCAGCTCTCGCTTTCAAGAAGCCCTCGGTCTTGACGTCGCCACCTCCCGCACCTCCCTCAGTAACGATGTCAAAAGCATCAATAACAAAAGTGTGCAAACCAAGGTCCTCGCAGGCCTTGGTAGATATTGCAGCTTTCCCAATACCCCGCTGTGTAGATGTTATCAGAATAGCGACTGGTGGGAGTCCGAGGTGTATCGCCCTTGGGCTTGTAGCCACCGACATCAGCTCCCGCAACCGTCTGCGAAGCGGCGAAATGAAAGGCTTGGGAAGTTCATCCATCGCCATCATCTTCTGCGATGCGGCGACTGGTGTTCGTTTCGCTCCGAGGTAGTATTGCCAGGCGTTGGCAATGGGCACGGGCGTCTTGCCTTGTTCGCTACCGTTCATTTCCATCTTTGTGCTCGCAGCGTCCACGGTCACTGCACCGCCCCAGATATCTCCTTCTTCGCCTTCCTTGGGCTGTGCCGTTTTCGATGCAACGTTGCCGATCTTGAACCATGCCACGACCTTGGGGCTCGCGCTGTCAACGGCATTGCCTTCTTCCGCATTCTTTCTGGCGGTAGACAGCAGCTCATCACTTCCAAGATCGTCTTCTGTAGAAGTTTGAAAGACAGCCCGCCCGAGCGATTCATCGATGGAAACGCCAATAAGGTCACCACTTTTCACAACACGTCTCTTCTGTTCGAAATGTTCCTTGAGCGCAGCGAACAAGCTTGGCTGCAGCAGGCGGTCTGAAGAGAGTGGCGTCGAGACTTTCAGAAGGGTGACCTCTCTGGCGGACGGCGGTAAGGAGGAGCCAGTGAGACGAGGTTTTTGCAGCGCTGTCCGCGGCAGGCCTGGCACATGTGGCGCGACCAGCGGTGTGATGCGCAGATGTGACGGGCTTCCAAGATTGGCCAACAGGATGGGTGAGAGGTATGCTGGGAGTGAGGTACTTGCTGGACCTGAGAAGCTGGAAATGCTCATTCTCCGGTCGCCGTTCTCAGTCTTGTTCACAGGGTATCTCGCGACCTTCTTCGACATGTTCTCTGGCAGACCGTATACTCTCACCGGGCGCCAGTTCAAGCTTTCTTCTTCTTGCGCTGTTCCAAAGGAGCCGAGACCCCACAAGGGATGCCCTGCTGGCTCCTCTGAGGCCTCGAGCTTCACCCAGTCGCCGGAGAAGCACCCGACCTTGACCAGAGTGTTGGTATCGACAAACACACGAGCTTCCTCGTCATCCTCGCTGCCCGGTTTGGGGTGTACTAGCTCGTCCGAGATGCTCTGCAGCAATCCATGGGCCTTGAACACCTTGCTCTTGGAGGAAGGTGCTCCTCGGACTGTGCTGGTAGCTGTGAAACTGGAGAAGACCGACCCCGGAGTGGCTATCCCGTTCGTGCGGAAGTTGCCAGGACGAGGCGTAGCAGAAGTGAACGCCGAGAGCACGCCTGAAGACTGTGGCGGCAGCATGGGCGCGCTCAGGGATATGATGTCGTCGGACTCATCTGACAAGTCTCCAGCGTCTGACCCCGAGAACTCGGAATCCAGGTTGTCTGTAGACCCCTCGTCTGGCGGGCTGGCGTTCCGCGAGTCGCCGCGCTCGTCGGCGGTGTAGAAGGCATCGTTCGAAGTGTCTTCGGCTTCGCTGTTGTCGTCGGCGCTGGCGACCGGGGCTGGTCTGACGGGCGGCGCGACGATGGCCTTGGGGCTGCGGTGCGATTGTAGGACGACGATGCGCGTGCTGGGGAGTAGGAGGCCCTGTGATACAGGTTCGCAGGCAGTGATCTTCGCTGGCGGCGGCGCGACGTGCGTGATGGGGTGGGCGGGCAGCGGCAGCGGCAGCAGGTCGCCGGTATGCAGCACGGTGGGTGACTGCAAGGCTTCTTGTACGGCCGTCCTCCACGCCTGTTCCTGCGCCGCGGGGTCTGTCCGCTGCGCTGCTTTGCCCTTGCTGTTGACATCTAGATAGCGGTTCTTGGGGCCCTTTGCTGCGCCGTTCGAGGGCGCCACAAAGCCCCCGCCGAACTTGGCGTGCACCTCGTCCAGCTTTCGCAGCGCTTCCGTGTCCAAGTTGACGTAGACCGTGTCCAGACCCAAGGGCACCACATCGTGCATGCGCACCTCGATGGGCGTGTCTCTGCGCTGTGTCTTGTTCGGCGCCAGGCTATGGAGCACCTGCGAGAACGACTGCAGTGCGAGGGCGGAGGTGGGGACCTGCAGCGACCTCTCCGCGTGGTGAGACAGCGGGCGCGCAGCAGATGCGTCGCCCTTCTCTGCACTTCTCACAGGCAAAATCGTCCACGGAACGCTCTGCGAGGCGACGACGGAGCTCGGCAACCACGGGGTTATCGCAACGTGACGGGGAGAGGCGGTCGCTCCTGCTGTTGTCAGCCCTGACATGACACCTCCTAAGCATAGCCGTCCTGACCAGTGCCCTTCCCAAACACGTCCTCAAATAGGTCCTCGCTCAACACGCCCACTTCACCCTTCAGGCGCTCGTCGAGCAGCAGCCGCGCCGAGATCGCTGGCCGGTCGAGTCTCCTTCTCCTCCTCCTCTTCCGTGGGTTCACCGGGTGAATCCCGTTCTGCGCTGCTTGCGCCTCCATCTCTTGCTCTCGTCAATTGACAACTTGTTGCTTTGTTGTATGTTCGAGGAGGCTCTGCGGTAGCTGCTGGATAGTCGCATGCACTCGGTTGCTGCCAAGCTCCAAGTGTACCTCGGCAGCTTGCGAAAGCCTCGAATGCCGATCAGGACGAGGGCCGACGGATGCGCGCCTCGTCTCCGTCTAAGAACGACTCATGCCTCAATCACGTATACTACGACAACGTGGACAACCGAAGATCCAATCAAGTAGAACAAGACGGCCACTGATCTCATTGCCTGTCTCCAACGTCTCGGATCTGGTTCTCGCATCTACCTTGTCTGCCCCAAGTCCCATTCGTTGCCTCTGCTGTATTCCATTGCTTCTGCTATCCATGCTTGAATCTTGTGGTTCGTAGATGAAAGTTTTATTGCAGTATACACACAAATGCCAACCCCTTATGCGAGGATATCGAACGCCATCGAACACCAGTCCATGCAACCGCCTCATCCTACTTCCATATGCATACACGGTCTTACTTCCTGCTCTGCTTGGCTTTCTTGTGCTTCTTCTCGCTCTTCTCCTTGTGCTTCATCGACTCCTGATACGCCTCGGCCACCGCCTTGCCAGCCTTCCTCTTCTTCTCGCCCGTCTTGACAGACACAGTTAGGTTGTCTGCGCGGCCGCCCTTGGACGCCTTTGCGACCGAGCGCTCGGCTTCGGTCCAGTCGTCTGCTCCCGCGCCGATTTCGTACCTGGGTGATGTGCATTAGAATCAAGTTCTGACTGCATCTTGGAGAGAGTATAAGGGGACTTACTTGTGTAGTGGCAGTGCATCGATGAGCGCCTTCGCGCGCTCGCGCTCCTCTTGATCAGCCAGGAACTCCTCGCCGCCCTCGGCCAACTCCTCTTGCAGATCCTTCTCGAGCGGCCTAAAGCGGGACTCCGCATCGCCGTTAGCAGCAGTATCGTCCTCGACTTCCATCGCCTCGGGCATCTCCTCGCGCACCGCGCCCTCGAGGATTCCGCGGAACGCCGTGGCCACTTTGCGGATGACTTTCACGAACATGGCCATGAGCTGGCTCGAGCTCAGATTAAGTTCCTTTTCGACGTCGGAGAACTCTTTGCGCTGCAAACCGACAGCCAGGAGCAGCGCGACCTGTACGCCGCTCATCTTGAGCTGTGTCTTGAGACGCCCTGCAAAGTAGAGCGTGGCGATCGAGGGCAGCATGTCGAGGATGACGTGGTAGTCGAGCATGTTGTTTGCGTACGAGTCCAGGCGCTTCAGGTCGAAGGGGCTAAACAGGGCGTCGAGCTCTGCTTTCGTGAGGGGTGCGGCTTGGAGTTCGGTGTCGAGGTTTGCGCCGTGTGACGCGGATTCTTCGATGCTGAGGGATGTTACGGACGGGAAGCTACGGAATTGGTAGGATAGGAGGGACAGGAAGCGCTTCTGGAAGTCCTTTGCGAAGGCCGCGACCCAAGACCCATCCGATGAAGTTGTTTCTAGCGAACGCAGCATGATGCAGGTGTGTTCCCCAGTCAGATCGTTGGGTGTCTGCCGCAGATATACGGGTACGAATTGCTGCCGTTTCCAGAACTTGTGCAACTGACTTGTCAATCCGTAGCTGACGCCAACGTAGTCAAGCTTGGGGGCTGCAAGTTCAGACAATCGCGCGAACAGTGGCGGCATCTCGGACGCCTCTCGCACTTTGATCGTGTCAGTCTGAAGGCTGGCAGATTCGAGGTCGTCTTCGGTTACGCGCTTCATTGTCTCGATCTCCATGGGTGCAGACTCAGATAACGAGGCGAGCTTGCCATCGTAGAAGTCTACGAGCAGGGAAAGTGCTCGCGAACCGTAGCCCATGTTCACGTAATCAGGGTTCGTGGCTATGCGAACGACACGTGCACCAGAGAGGGAGGCGAAATTCTCGTCCTGGAACTGCTGCGACACGATCCAAGGAATCAAGTCGCCACCTGCTCTTTGTCCGCGGCTCAGACTGCTGAGAACGCTTTCTCTGCTGATCTGACCTTCCAGCGCTACCTGAATAACACAAAGGGGCTCCGGAAGCTTGTTGTCCTCAGCTGGTGCGGTAAGGACGAACAGCTGGTGTGCTGGCGCGTCGGACATAAGCTGGAGGTCGTTCGGTGTGTTCTTGTAGTGGCTAGCAACGTAGAGGGCCATCATCTTCTGCAAGAACTTCTCGGCTGCCGGGTTGTACGAAAAGAGGGTATCGCGGTTGACGTGAAGTAGCTGGCACTCGTTGGGATGCGGGCATCCTTGGGTTCCCAGTTTCGACCGTGGAAGAGTAGCGTCTAGACAGAGGAGATCGTTCATCCACCGTTCCACGGAATCGCCTTGCGCGTATCGAATTGGTTCAGAGAGCGTGATCTCACGCAGCGAGCGGCCAGCCATAGAAGGCTCTGTTCCATCCTTACTCTCTTTCCCTGTCGTCCTGTCTACCACTGTCGACGAGCCGTTTGTCTTCCGTCCTCTGGATTGTTCGCGGAGCTGGTTGATCAGCTTGAGCGAGAGCGAACGTCCGGTACCCTCGTAACCATTAATCGTAGATGCCATGAACACCAAGTAGGGGCCCATCAACTTGCGCACCAGCGGCAGAGGAATGGCTGCAGCCTCATCAATGACCAGCAACTCAGCTTGGCCCAGTTGGTTCGCATCCTGTGGTTGAATGTACTGAATCGTTTGCCGGTGCTGTCGGTGCACGTTGACGCGAACAATGGCCTTGTTGAACTCCGCATGTGTCGACTGCAGGATGTTGTAATCCTGGTGTTCCATGTACCCTAGCGCATCAAATCCCTTGAACACAAACTCGAATAGTGTTTTCAAGTTCTCGGGGCTTGGCGAGGTGATGAAGATGTTGCTGTACCCGTGTGCAATGGCCGCCGCGATCGCCACACCCAGTGCCGCAGACTTTCCGCGACCACGCGCCGCGGTCAAAGTCACGGTGCTCTGTAGTGTCTTCTCTGCGATCGCATCGACGAATGTGAGGAGCGCCTTCGCCTGATCCACGGTCTTTGCCAGCTTCACTAGGTCACCGACTGGTGGTGTATCTGCCAACGACTCCTTGATCTCTTCCAATTCCTTCGCCTTAGGTGTCTTGCCCTGAAGCTCCTCGTCTGGAGGTGGGAGTTGCTTGACGTGCTTTCCACCAGAGATGGGAAGCACGTTCAACTCGTCGTCGACGACCAAGCAGCTGTCGCATTTTCCGAGGGAAAGAAGAAATCGTTCGTTGAATCGGGCGACGACGTCGCTGTGCGCTTCGGTCCGGTATCGCGAATGAATGTCCATAGACATTGTGTACAGCTGCTTCAAGCTGTTCATGCCCTTCAGCAGCAGAATCACCAGACCGCCTCCCTCCACCGTCTCGATTGTGCGCGCAAGCAGGTTCGGCGTGAGCGCCTCGAAGTCTTGCAGGATACACATGCCGTATGTGTTACCCAGGATCTTCTCGGTCTCTTTGTAGTAGACATAGCGGATGTTCTGCGTCGAGACGAATAGTTCGAAGGGGTCTTCGGTATCGATATCGCGGAAGCCGCGCTTGATCTCGCTCTTGATCTTCTTCTCGCGCTTCTTGCGGTGACTCGAGAACCCGAGGAGCTTGTTCTTGTATGCCCATAGGACCGACTTGTTCAGCTTCACATCGACGTTCAGCAGAATGTGGTAAAGGTTGACGATCACATCCTTCTGGCGATCACCGACGACCACGAAGAAGCTTCGCTTCTTTTCCTGCGCATTGTGAGGGGCGTGGTCAGATTATTGCAGCTTGGTGAGTGCATACCTGAGCTCCATTCCGTATCAGAGCCGGAATTCGAGAGTCGCTACGTCCTTGTCAGCATGCTGGCGGCTTGTGAGATGTTCAAATGTCCATACATAGCTTTCTTCGGCATCTTGACAGCTCCGCAGGCTTCCCCGCCTCTTCCTTGTTACTCCTTGTGCTGGGCAGTTGCAGTCGCTTCGAGGATCCAGAACTGGTCGCGGAGGTGACTTCAAGCTGTGATACTAGTTTCAGCTACTCAGTCCTCCAGAGCGCTGAGGTATACGCGTAGTGGCTGCGAGAATTGCGGCCGTGCAGCCATCGATAACCAAAAAAGTTCGACCCTATTTCGCGCTAGTTGTTCACCGCCCGGCACCTCTGGTACCTACCCCATTAGGCAAGTATGAAGACTGTTGAACGCAGACAGGATCTATCCGGTGGCCCTGCCAATTTCAACGGATGTATCCGAAGATCTGTCCGGGTGCAACCAGCTGTGTACTCGAAGTTTGGATGCATCCGACTGCTCAGTCAAGCGATATCTGCGCTGGACGAGATTGATCACTGCCGGGGGTTATTCGTGCTCGCAGCTGTGCTATGTATGACAATAGTATTACGCGAAGTTTATGACGAGTCTATGGTCTAAATGTCTTGACAGAGAACACTGGGTATAATGTGTGTATACAAACCGCTAATTCCAAAAGCAACCCTATGCAGCCAGCTCTTCCTCGGCCTTCAGAGCTTCGTAGCCGTCCCCATTTCCACCTCCAATTTGCTCCGAGCCTCTGACTTGCTCTGCGCCCTTCTCACTCCATTCTCCAGCTGTCGCGTCGACCTCCCTTGTGGCGTCCTCCCTCATCCTGTCGCTACGCTGGTAGAAGTCCCGGATGTCCTCACAACCTCGAGGGACACGGCAGACCTTCCTGGCCTGTTCAGGCGCGGTCTTCCAGAGCACCTCTCTGACTTCCTTGCCGACCTTCTCGATGGCGTCCATGGCCCAGATCACGTCCAGGTGCTCGTACCCCTCAATGACCTTTGAGTGAACTACGTCGACGAAAGGCTCACGGTTGCGTTCGAAACGGCGCAGGAGACGGCGACCATCGACGAGGTCATCGGCACCGCAGACCCAGAGAGCGAATGGTGGTGTGTGCGGACCGTACCAGGCAAAACGAGCGCGGCTGCTATCGCGCTTACGTGACATACGTTCGCGCTCATCGAGTGCGCTGTCGCCGGGCTGCGCGTTGTCTGAATCTTCGTCGCCAGAGTCGTCTCGTGAACGTGATCGAGAGCGATCCTCTTCTTCATCCTCCCTCTCTTCAATGGTCTTCTCTTCGCGAGTTGAAAGGATGCACTTGTGTTTTGCAAAACACTCGCGTCCCAGCCACCATCTCATGCTCTCTGCGCTGACATAGACAGGCGAGAACTGGAAAAGGCGGTCCCGGAGGTCTTGGTCCCAACGTTCATCGGTCCAGTTGAAGAGGAAAGAGAACACTCGGTAGCCCAGTGCACCGTACATCTTGCCCGGCAGCAGAGAATGCATGGTCATCATGAACGGTATGAAGGCGTGGATGCCGAAAACCACCCGGAACATGGCCGGCGAGATGACCTGCATGAACTTGAAGTAGGCCTTTTGGATGAGCGGGCCTGCGTAAGCTGCTGGCGCAAGCGCGCAGAACACTGAGATCTTGTCACCAATTTCGGGGCGCTGTTCCTTTGCCATGGCGACAAGACTCTGGGTGGTGCCCTGGCTATGTGCGATAAGGCCAAGTTTCTCAAAGCCAGTTTCAGACAGCACCCTCGAGATGAGTGCCGGAAGGTCCATCACGCCCATGTGCCTAATATTCCAAGCCCACATCCTTGGGTCGCTGTAGTCGAGTAGCTTATGTCGAGGGTTGAAGCCGCAGCGATTGTTGCCCAGCCACACGTCGTAGCCGCTTTTGGCGAGGTAGAAGGCAAGACTGTCATCGTCATTGGTACAGTATGCGCCAGCTGACTGTAGCAAGCCATGAATCATCAGAATCGGGTACTTCTTCTGCCCTGCGGGATACTGCAATCCAGGAACCCCGGTGCAGGACGTGGTCCTCCTGAAGACATCAGGTGCGTGCGGTACTCTGTCGGACTCATTCGTTCGCTCATAGTCGCGAGGGTTGTAGAGATGCCAAAGGTCGATGATGAAGCCATCCTCGGTCTGGACCTCAAAGATCTCACAATCGAGCCCGACTCGGCGCGCGTAGTAACGAATGTCGCACTTGAGCTCATCGGGGCCACCTTCCAGTGGAACGAACTCGTCACCCTCTTCCCCCTCTTCTTTATCTTCTGCGAGCTTCTCTGACTCTACAGTGTGGTGTTTCTTCCATGCGACTTCTGCTGCTCTCCTGGCCTTCTTTCGCCTCTCTTCTTCGTGAAAGAATGGGCGGCGCTCGTCCGGATTCTGACCTCTGAGGCGAATCCAGACGTACCTCGCGACGATGGGTATCGAAGTAAAGGCTGCTCCCAGAATGATGACAAGTAAGAAGCACAAAGACAGTATGGCTGAAGAGACCCGGAGTTGTAGGCAGTGGAGCTTCCTCAGTGTGCTCGGTGGTCCATAGACAGGTACGGGCGGAAACATTGGGTTAGTCTTCGACGGCGCTTTTGCTTCCCCAAGAGGAGCATCGGTGCCGCTGTTCTGGTCGTCATCATCGTCCTTCTTGGGTCGCACTCCATGAATGGTCCCGTCTTTCGACTCGCGCAGCTCGCCTGATACAGGTTCGCTCTCTGATGGGTCGCGGTCTTCGAGGATATCCTTGAGTTTGTTGAGTTTCGTGGCTTCCTCGATGGGCACTGCCGGCAGTCGGTTGCCATCTGCCGTCTGAATCACGGGATCTTGCGCAGTTACAAACCGCGCCTCAACAGCTTGTGTCGAGCCGGTGCCTTCATTCTCTTGATCGGGCGCATACTGTCCAAGCCGTTCGGACTGTTTCGCAAACTCGATAGCAGCTTGTGCTTTACTTTTTGTCCTATCGGTGGCTTCATGAAGCTTATTCCTGACGGTTGTCATAGTCGCCATCTCGTATCGTGATGTCGAATTTAGTGAGACGACGGTCGGTGGAGAAGCATCTGGAGGTGGAGCTGTCGCGGGGCAGACGGTGCAAACAAAAGGTGGGCGCGCTGCAGGTTAACATTGGTTGCTTCTGCGCGCAGATGCAGGTGTAAACAAAAAGAAGACTCAGACATCATGATGGATATCTGAATCGCAGCATTGGCGCGTGTGGCTGGCGGCCGTCGCAACCAAGACAGGTGCGCTGATCTCCCAAGGCCGCGAAATCGAGCATGACATCAGGGATCTCGCACCGCCCGCGGACTTCGGTCGCGCATGGCAACGAATCAACATAGAAATTACCGCAATTGTGCAGCTCAACGACAGACCTAAGAATCGGATCACGGGTGAGTGCTGCAGGGATGGCGCGCTTTTGTAAGTGGCTTGCAGTTCTGCGCAGGAATGCTTGCATGTGATTCTGCTGTCCACTTGTGCTCGACTCATGCATCTGTTCACCCAAACTATGAGCACAATGAATGTTGCAACTTGTACTTTGACGCGAACTGGGTATCCGCACTGTATAGAATTGAGCGAGACTTTGGGCTGTAGGTAGTCCGTCTGCTTGGGCCAGAAGTCTTCAGCTGGCGGCAGTCGTGTTCGATGGAGTGCTCGAAGATCGAAGTAATGATCACGATATGCACGAGATGGTATCGCCGCTCTTGCTGCCTTACAAGACAGAAGTGAGACTGTGATGCTGGCTGCAATCAGATTCCAGTTGTTCTGCGTGTAGCTCGTCGTGTGAATGATGTTGCAACAGTCGCTCATAGCGAATGGATATATTGTTCGAGAAATAACCGTGGCGCCAGCCCAATGCATAGATATCTTGATACACCAATGTACAGTCCCCTAGCCCTTCAGCTTCGTGTCTATTTCCGTGCAGCGACAGCTTGCTGAACAGCAGCAGTTGTACCGGCAGGCTGCTGCGATCGTACGACGGGCTCGTCGGGTACAATAACGTCTTCGAACTCGTCCTGGGAAATGGCGTTGATGGTGTATGTGTCTGGCCAATGTAAGCAGATGGGTCGGGCACCTGAGCGCAAAGACCTTACAGATGCCAATGACGAGCGAGCAGATTGCGAAACCTGTGATGGTGTTCTTCAGCAGGTACGGCGCGCGAGCACGCAACAGCGCCGGCGAGGCGCGCATGCGAGCATCGTAGTAGGTCGACTGAAACGGCTTGCTGCGATTGTCAGCGCTGCGATGCGCTCTTCTCTGCTTCCTACTCACTATCCCATGGTGGCGTTGTGAATTTCTACAGGTCTTGCGGGGAAAGTCGATGATTCGCCTCGGTGGTGAGAGGCTCCTTCCGCATCGTTTCCTTGGCACCTGCCGTTCACCCTGCAGCGTCGATCTGCAGCTGTTCATCATCACTCCTCAGACCAAGCCCCGTAGACAACACCACCGAAACACGCGCCTCTTCACTTCACCTCGCTCCTTCCGCTTCTTGACTACCAGCTTTTTGCAGGGAATGAGGGGACTGGATACAGCAGGCTCTGGGCTCTGTCGCGCAATAGTTTGACTGCGTCGCGCGCGTGAACAAGCGTCACCATTGTGCACGACCTCACCTCAGACAACAAAGCCTGCTTCTCGTGCACTGCATCTTCACCAACACCATGAGCCCAATTCAGCAGCTTCAGTCAGCCCGGGCGCTCGCGCTAGGCGACGGCAATTACTACCAAACCATCATACCGGGTGTGCTGCCCATCATAAGCTTCGGCGCTGAGCAAAGTCTCGAGGTGCAGCGATGGGGCGCCGACTTCCTGGCTGAGGCTTTTGCTTCGCCAGCGTGGTCGTCAGATGTGAAGGAGGGCAGTGCACCATCAGTGCTGGCTACGCTGAAGGACTATCTCGAGAACGTGGACGATATGAGCGTCGTCAAGAGCTCCGTTCAAGCGGCTGCAAGCGTGTACCCGCTTGTTTACAGACATACGTGAGTGGAACCCTTCGCCCCCAGATAGCATTACCCTCCATCATGAGTGCACTGTGCGTTGTACGCTCACCTCTAATGCTCGCCCACGCCTGAGAGCCCTTTTGTCGAACCCTGTCTTATACTTGCGTGCACCAGTGTACACAACGCCTCCGACGACACAACATGGCAACTCATGTCCGCGATCAAGACAAACATCCTGAGACGGATGGATTCAGCCCCACCGGGCGTGCGCGTGTGCTGTGTCAAGTTCCTACAGCAAGTCGTCCTGGTACAAACACCCGGCGTGGTTGATCCCAGAGTAAGCATCTTCTGTCCTCGGAGCCCGACAACTTGATCTCACACATCACAGCGACCCGACCACAGCGATATCTCCCTCGCCCTTGCACCTCGCGATCATCCTCTTATACCATACGTAAGCCTCGAAGCTGAAGGGCACGGGTTGCTCGATCGACTGTTGGATATCATACACGGAGATCACAGCGATGGCCTGCTTGTCACAGCAACGCTCAACACACTGGGTGTGCTCATGCACAGACGGCCAATTGCTGCGAACAAGATACTGACAAGCATCTTCAACTTCAATCCGTTGAAGCTTGCCAACTCGCCTCTGACACCCAAGAACAAGGTCATCATGAAGTCGATTGAGCGAACGACAAGATCGCTGCTCATGAACATCATGAAGAGGTATGCTCATACTCGTGCGGTCCTGAGAACAGCACATGCTTACTATTTCTAGGGACCCTCAGAATGCTATTAACGGCAAGATACAGCATTTCCTCGAACGCATGCATCGTACACGCGTCGAGATAGTCGATGAGGTCAACCGTAAGCGACCTGCTCCTAATGAGCCTATTGATGGCTTCGATCAAGCCAAGAGGCAACGAGTAGCTGCTGGTGCCCCTTCTGCAGTGACCCAAGATAGTATGCCTGTTGCACCGCCTCTGCCGCCGGGCCCCGTCAGCTGGCGGCAGTTGTTCACACTGAACCCTGAGGGCAGTACGGTCAACTTTGATGTGCAAGCTTTCCAAGATCCAGAACAGCTGGTGAGGATATTGGTGCCTGTGCTGCAATCTGTTGACCAAGTAAAGCTGGGTCATGCTATGAACATTGTCCGTTCCCGTTACTTGAGTCTGAGTCAAGCAACTCGCGCTGCCCAGCCAGCAGCTCCTGCAGCGGAAGATGAGGAAGAGTACGAGCCTGACTTCGGGCCTGAAGATACGGAGCAAATCAACAACAAGCTTGATGGTCTTCCGCCCACCGATCTCGCATTCCAGTCAGGACCCTCGACAGCACTTGCGCCGTACAAACTCCCCGAAGCACCGCCTTTGACGGAACAGGAGGTTCAAAAGTACGGCGCTATGACAGTCAACCGAGCGTTCGGCATGCTTAGCAGCGTTGACGATACACAGAAGAGCAAAGTTGCCAAAGGTGGCTTCAACAGGCTAGCAGCGAGCGACTACGGTCGCGACGCCTGGGTGACGATTGTCTCGCGATTAGCCACACGATCAAGCGCAGGGCTCGAAGATCCACAAGAAGGCATCAAGGATGAACATGCTGTCAGCAACTCGAAAGGAAGCCTCAACATCAGCGAGACTGTTCGTGACGGCATGTACAATTATATCATTTCTGATTGGAAGAAGCGCATCGATGTTGCCACGCTATGGCTTAACGAGGAGTGGTACAACGACACTGTACTCGCGCAGTCCAAAGACGTCGCCACGCACGGCACGGCCAACGGCGATACTTTCACGTCTGTGCTCAACGCACCAAACGGCAACTACCAACGATGTGCGCTTCGACTCTTCGACGGCATCTTACCATACGTCGAACACACGGATAAGATCATCCTGCGTTTCTTGTCGGAAGTGCCCGCACTCAACTACGAGATCTTGATTCGCTTGAAGAAGATGGCTGAAGACCCGGAGCGTATTGACCTCGCCTGCAGCGCGCTGCACTACCTGTATATGTTCAGACCGCCGGTCAGGGACATTGTAGTCAACGTTCTCGCCGAGATCTATCAGTCTAACGACCGCGCGAGACCGAGCGCTAAGAAGCTGCTTACGCGGTGGAAGCCGGAGGTATTGACTGGGGAGGATGCACCTCTAGTAAAGAGTGAGGAAGCGCAGATTGCAAAGGAAAGCGCGAATGGCGCTCTCGAAGTTAAGGCTGCCTCGTGACCGCACATGCCCCGCATATAAAAGGAAGAGATACAACCCTGGGAAGAGGCGATTACGAGTTTACTTTCGACACATGTGTACCCAAAGGGTTGGCTTCAGCATTGGGAGCAGTTTATTACGATATGGTATGGCGGATGCATGGGTGGCGAATGATGATCTGTTTGACCGGTTTCGACTTCATGCATGTGGCTTACGAGTATATACCCTGCTTGCAGCTGTCAGCGATGCATCGCTGTGCGGTACAGACGCAAGGCTAAGCGGAATCACGACAACTCTCATAAAGTCGCGCGTCACCTTGCGCGCTTCGGTCTTGTCTTAATACCACTACTTTCTTCTATAATGTCAGCCTCTGCGAATAGGTTGCAAGCCACCCTCTTCGAACCTAACGGCGACACTATGTGGCTCACGAGCTGCTTCAAATCGAATCCTCGCTTCCTCTTCCGTGTTCATGCCCCTAGAACAAGCGGCCAGACCGAGCCAACCTTTGTTGCTTCCACCGGAGCAGGTGAATGCCACAAAGACGTTCTGCAGCTTGACAAATCAGCCGCTAAGCTGATGATCATACGACATTTGACGAATTTCGAACGCGGAAAAGATGACAACTTCATGTCTTGGGCAAATTCGCTTCTATTCGCCATAGTTTACGCGCTCTGGCGCGCGACGAATTCAGACCCTGGTCAAGTCAAGATCTCTGTATTGGATGCTTCCCAACTTCCACCAGAAGCCTGTATACCTGTGGTGCCATTACTCGACGCGTACAACATAAACGAGACCGACAATAAGAGGCTTGATCGCAAATGGTTCCATGAGGAATACTTGACCCAGGGGAGACTGGACATTCCTCAGGGCGCAATGGAGACCTTCACATTGAAGAGCTTGATCGATTACGGTCTTTTCAACTTCTATCCAGCTTTTGAAGAAGATTACGACACAAGGATCTACAAACGTGTCGAGATGCTCCGTTATCATCGCATTGACGTGCCAACTCTGGAGAAGATAAGCAAGGCTGCTGATATTGCAGAAGGCTGCTGTAGCGCAATTAAGTTCCACTACAGTTTATTTGCTGGATTGTTGTCGCTCAAGCGTTGCGGTCATAAAGTTCAAGATATGGTAGAGGTTTACCATGGGCTTCGGGCGGGTAAGTATGAAATACTTGCTTCAATTTTCACTGCTGACAACATCAAGGATGGGACCCAATACCTCTTGACACAGTCGTTCCTCTCGAGGTGGTTTCAGACGAGGTACCTGAGTATAAGCGCCACGTCAGGATATTGCAGGATTTCAAGATTCATGAGGAAAAAATCAAAATTCATGAGGGAAAAATCAAGAAGACGCAGAAGCCACGTTCGAGAAGGGTATGCATATGCTCTACTTCGGCTGCCGCAAAAGCCGAAATCGAACTTGCTCTGTACATGTGCGTTGACTGCACTATAGAAGGCGATCTTTGGTGAGTCCGACCATTAGTACTGCCGAGTCCGAAAGCTAACAGAGTCCAGTCGCAGATGCGGAAGGCTCGTCAGCTCAGCCTGTCTACTTGAAGGATGCTTCAGCTGGTGCAACACACACTGTGCAATCGTGAACGAGAAACAGAAGTGTCCCGTGCGAGAATTTAGAACAGACTGCGTCGATGACATGTGCATCATTGTCACGAACGTATGCGTGCTTCGAGCAAAGTCGCTAGCCTATAAGGAGCGCACATTAGAGTGAGAGTTGTCTCGAGCATCAATATATGGTCTATTGTTGTCACAGTACCATTCAGTCAAGCTACAGCCCTTGCCTAATCTCCCTCTCCCTCTCAATCTCCGCCACTCTTGCCTCTGCACTTTCCTTTGTATAACCCCTTCCATCCATTTCCTTGTACTTGAGCTTTTCCAAATCCAAGTCCTCAAACAGCCTCACATTAACGACCTTCGTCCCCTCGAAAAACCCAGGTCGGATACTGCGCGCCATGCAGGAGCTGCCGCAAGTAGGGCAGAAGTAGTGCGCGACTGAGTGGGTGGCGAAAGTATACGACTGAATCCTCCATGTCAGTCATGTTGAATAGCGAAAAGGGCCGAGGAGAACATACCTTCAAGTCTTCGAATTGCCCCTTGGTGAATGTGACATTGTCGTCTGGGACGTAGATCAAGAGGTAGCCGTTGCACGTGCAGATGCTGCAATTGCAGCGTACGACTTCCGTGTCTTCAGTGTCCAGCGGTGCTGTTGTTACGTCGTATGCGAAGGCGCCGCAGTGGCAGGATGCTTTGTATGTTTTCGTTTGTGTCTCGGCGTCGGACATGATGGTTGTTTTTTTCTGACTGAGAGCCTGAACGAAGTAGCAGCAAAAGTGTGAATGAGTGGTGGTGGATTTGAAATCTTGAGGATCTGCTTTGATTTGGCAAAAGTTGCTGCCTGATTCTGGTACTTATACTTTGGTCTTAACTCGCATGGTATTCCGTTTTGAGAAGCGTTGTGGTGTGGAAATCCACCGGACCCCACACTGCACAATGCGGCCCTCAGGCCACCTGTCGCGGCTCTAGCCAACCAAACGCGTCGACTGAACGCGTGAAATGCGCGAAGTCAGCTGAGAGGCGCTCTCATCACCCATGAATGGTCTGGCTTGCATGAGTCACCTTTCGTCGCTACACATTACTGAAAGCAGATTCACCAAGCCAGACCATTCGTAGTTGGAGGATGTCTCTCCAACTTAGTCAAAAATGGGCTTTGCTTTTCAAATGTTGAAGCCGTTCAGAGCCCTCCAAATTGTAGAGGCATCTGCTGCTGCGAAGTTGGTTGAGCGTTCAAAGAACATAAGTGCGCTCTGATTGTGTGTTGCGCATCATACTTTCGTTGATTGCCGTCACAATACTAGAAAGTAGTCGCTTAGCAAGAGCAGATCTTGTGCCAAGTGATTGTATAGTGAAGGCAACATTCTCTTAGCGTTACTTGTTGCATTCGAATACCAAATCCTGCTCGATTACGAGATTCTTAAAGTCAGTACGAAGTCTATCTGCACTTGAACTATTTGTATAAAGACACCGACTACATCTCGTTTCTTCTGGGACCCAGGGGCTTGGGTCCGAGTTCTTTTGGTGACGCAAGAGACAGATCTTCTCTCAGAACACATCTATTCCTTCTGATCCCATCAGACCCTGCAGCTTACCTTGCGCTTGAACCAGGCTGAGCATTTGAGCTTTCCCCAATCACTGCTGTGACTGAAATCGGGCATGAAATTTGTGTCCGCCGGTGGGCAGTTAGAGATGATCAAAGTTTCTCGGCCGTTATTACAGACCCAGCCATCAATCTGGAGATGTTTCGTGAGGTCGTCAATTTGCTCGCAGAAGCACTTTAGGCTGGCATCTACCCGAGACGGCCTAGGATAAACTCGGATCCAGACCTCCTCGAGGCCGGTCAGCTTAGTCATAGCGTTGCGGAAGCCTTCGTGCACTATCTTGTCGATATCTATGCCAATGCGCCGGATTGCGGCGGCCTGCCAGGGTGTGAACATCGTCATCCATTGCTGCAGATGACTGCCCTCCTCCGCACAGTGATCTCCAAACGTGAAGACTTGTAGGCTAATGAACATCAAGTGGGTTTCGGTGCGGATCTGTCGACAAGTTGTGGTAAACTCAACTGCCTGGGAAAAGCGATAGGGAGGTTAGCTCGACTTCAGCCATGATTGTAGTGCAAGGCAGTGTGAACTTAGAGCCAACTTGAATATGCGATTACGTAGCTCGGCGGGAAGGCGGAGGAGTGGCGACTGTCTGCTGTTTCGCTTTGTGCTGTCTCTGTATTAGCAACTCCAGCTACCCGTGTGCTTTGGCTACTCACATCTCATCGTGCACGTTCACAACGGCTCCGATCGTTGAGGGTGCCATTTCGCGGTTGTGTAGTTCACTAAAAGCTCAACTCGTGGCAATTTCCAAAGCAGTCGTTGCGCGAGTGCGGAGCTCCTGCCAAAGAGAGTGAAAGTGAAGGGTAGCCCTGAGCCAGATCTGGAAAGGCCCACGATCTTAGCGCTCGATGCTCGGAAGAATTATTGTGAACACCAGCGCATCGGTCCACACTTGAACGATGCACAAATGATTTGTCTGCAATAAGCATTACTCTATCAGAGTTGTGTGCGAGAAAGCTATTAAAGTTTGTATGTGTCTAGCTGACCTCTTTGACCATTTGCCCAGGCAGTCTGCCCTCTCCGATGCCACTGTCGCCGCTTTGCCTCCCATCAACAGCGCACTTGATGTATCCTGCCACATCTCGTGCGTCAGCCGGTCCGACCAGCTTTATACTCTGCTTAATCTTCTCATTCTTGGCATCTTTCTGTTGTTTCTTCCAGGCATCGCGCGCGTTCTTTGCCTTCTCGAACAGGTTCAGCTTACTAGCTGCACGTTCGATCACATCTTCGCTCTGCTCCTCGACTTTGTTCGAGTGCGATGCTGGAGGTACCGTGAGCGGAGATCCAACATTATGCGAGCGCCGGCGTGGCTGAGGTGGAGTGTAAGGTGACGATAAGTCATCTTGTAGTTGTTGGGTTGCGAGTGACGTTGTCGAGTACGAGAATGATCGCATGACTAGGGGCGAGCCCATGGGCGACGAGAACTTGTGTTTCATTGCAGCGAAGGGGTTACTGCTCTGCTGCGGGGAGGACGTACTATGACATGAGCTGCGGCGTGAGAAGTCACGGCGGAAAGGCGACGAAACAGGGAAGTCAGGCCAGGAAAGATCTGAGAAGGGCGATGAAGGCGATCCACCAACAGTTTGCGGTCTTGGAGTCGACAAAGGCGATTGTCGAACGACTGCAAGCCCGCCTGGAAGACGGAAAAGAGGTGTTGCCATCTTGAATGGAGCAGAGTGTATAGAAGGCTCCTGTGGCGTTTGCTCATATTGCTGAGATCCTGGGAGCGAGATCACCATCTGACTGTTAGGCCCGGAGTCTTTGCGCAAGATTCTGCGAGAGAAAAGCTCTTTGCCGTGCTGGACAATGTTTGCAAGACGGGCGTCGTGCTTCAGATGCGTATCAACTTCAGACTCAGGAAGCTGCGTATTTGAGAAGACTCCAGGGTCACTCGAAGATCTTGTGTTGATGTCAGTTTGAGAGTCCTTCCCGAATCGATGGTTGACCCAAGAGCTCATCTTCCTGATGTTCTTATAGCGCCCTGACGAGGTTGTGAGTGGCAGGGAAGGCCTTTGAGAAGGGTCCGCAGGTAGTGTGTTGCCCCCTTTGTTCCATGCTAGCGGTTGTGGAGTAAATCCTTGGTCTTTCGGTGGTGTCCTTGGTGGCTCAGCTTCATCGTAGTCACCACACGACCGGTCAGCAAGCATATTATGATAGTCCTGAGCGAGGCTCAATGCTTGCATCCTGTCACTCATCTCGGTTTCTTCCGGACTGACAGGGCTGTCGTCTGCCAAAATATCATCCTTTCGGTATATAGTAAGCTTGTCACCTTGCAGGTCTGGGTGCGAGTCGTCGTCCAGTTGCGTCGAGTCTGGGCGTTGATGGGACCCACCCCATACAATGCCTTGATCGCGTGGTGATCCTTGACCGGGCGAGTTGAACGCTCTCTGCTTCAACGTTACATCCGAGAGCGCAGAAGCAAAATCCAGAGGCGAGGGTAAGTCGGCGCCTTGAAAGCGCTCCCAGGATGGTACATCATCCTCTGTGTTAGAGGAGTATCTTGAGCTTATTGATGGAAGAGTATCCTTGGAGTTCTTCCTCGTGGAACCTGGGTTCGACAACGATAGCGAAAGTCTTGAGGGGTTACGGGGTGGTATTACGGGCGTAGCTGCGACCCGCTCGTGTATGGGATCTAGTGGAGTTTGTGGGAAACCGATGCTTTGCTGCCAGAGAAGTGGATCCGCTTGCATGGCTGCAATGTCTTCTGGTGGTTCGGGTAGAAGGGGGGAGTATTGTCGAAGAGCGAAAGCGGTCGTAGATTGAGAGTGAATGCCTTCACCGTTCTCCCAATCAGCGGGTGGTTCCCACAATGACAAACCGGTGCTTCGAGTCCGGACGGTCGTGATCGAAGAAGTGGAAAGGTATTTCGGCAGCGGCGGTCTCGCAGGTACTGCTGGTAACGGCTTGTCAGGAGTCCGAGGCGTCACACGTATGAATGACTTGAAAGATCGCACTGGATGTTCCATTCCGTGAAGATGAGAGGAATATAGCATATTCTGTGTGTCCGGAGACGGTGATTTCATTCCTCGACTTTTGCGAACGGGGTTGACGAAGGCGTCAGATGCTCTGACCCCGGTCGCTTCCTAGAATACTACCTGACAAAGAAGGATGTCGACGCCATTGCACGTGGCTGAGTACGTGTGCTACGTCCTGTCCGCATGTCAAATGTGGAACAAAGACTCAAAACGATCAGATCTGTCAGGTTGCGTTGCCGCACGCAGCTCGAACACTACTTCGCTCGTTACACCCGTGAGTCTGACATTCTCCATCGAGATAGGTGTCAGATCCAATCGGCCCAGCCTCGTCTTCCTGTGGAATGGACGCCGCCACTGCAGCAGGTAACTATAGGTGTATAGCTTTGATGCCTGCGCTATGCCAGTCAGTTTTATCAAAGGCTTTCGAGGTATGTGCCACAATAGCTTGAAGTGCTGTGCGCTTTGTTCAAATCTTGCCAGAATGTCGAGTGTATTGAAGAGGTGATGGTTGAAAGGACGCTGGCGATCAGGAACGGCCGCCGCTTTCAGCGAGGGCAAGGGCGGAAGCGGGGCCACCCTACAGGTTTGACCATCCACCAACCGACCGAACAACTTCAACACCATACCTACATAATCGACAGGAACAATGAATAGCTCAGGATCAGACACTGTGAGATGGTCAAGTATGCTCATCGGCGATGTAGTAGCATCACTGAAAGCTTCACGGACAGTTCCGGGCCGCGAAAGTCAGACAGTAAGGTGACCGTGCCATCCAGTAGCGACAACCAACACCTCAAATGGTACGTTGATTGTCGAGGCCTTCGCGGAACCCAGAATGGCAGAACAGGCTTTGAAATTTCGATTACAAGATTTCCAAAACAGACGTGACAATCTACCTAGTCTCTGGACTGTGCCACCCGAGCATCGAGCTCTTGCCATGGCCAGCTTGCCCATGCGTCAGCTAGAACTATACATACTGCACTCATGTCAATAAGCCAAGACGCGCAAGATTACTGTGTAGGCCATGTCAGCTCGGCCACCGTATACTAGCGTATCTTCGTATCCTCGCTTCAATGACGTAGCCAATGCATGCCCCTCCGAATAACCTCAATCTTCACTGCCAAGTATCACCAAAGCTTATCTCTGTATCCCTACCTCACATCACAAAGTCATTTTTCTCCCCCAAAGATCTATCAACATGGGCTACGATCAGTCAGGCGTCACTCGCTCTCTCAACACCATTCAGAATGAGCTCCAGTACCTAGCATCACAGGGTGTTATAGCTCCTCCACAGATGCAGTCAATTCAGGCACAGCTACCGGTCCGTCACACTTCGTCCATTCGGAGTGTAAGTTACTAACTGTAGTATAGCGACCTGACGGCCAGCCGGCCCAATACATTGACCCGCGCTATGTCAACGGTAACCAGCAATTCAACCCAGCATTGATTGCACAGCAAGCGCAGGATCCTAACAACCCGGCGCATCCCAACAACCCTAAGGTGTGTAGAATTGTCAAAGCGAAATGTCAGAACCTGACTGGAATCCAGCATCACGAGTGGGCAGGCAAACTGGCGCACAAGTTCGGCAACGCCGCTGTTTACGGCGCGGGCGCAACCTTCGGTGCTGACCTAGTGAACGATGTCATGAGGAAGTTTTAGAGATTTGAAGGACTTCTAGAAGTAATGTTTGACTCGAAATCGATAGTAGTTTGGGTATATAACGTTTTATGGCCAACATCCCTGCTCTTCTTGCTATACAAGGTCGCTTGTCTCTTGAGAAGCCAGGGCCAGCGTCTCGCGGCACTGGTCTGGCTGCAACTAATTTGCGCTGTCTTGCCTCCTCCTGGATGAAAGGCTTCAGCGAAGATTTGTCTGAAGCCCTCGTGACACCCAAAGGGGTCGTCCTAGGCAACTCCGTAGTTGCAGGAACTTTGTCGTGACGGGTGCTTGGAGCAGCAGATGACTTTGCTTGATGCTCCTTGCTCTTTCGTCCGTAAGTTTGTTCTCGAACGCCCTCCACTACGTTTCGTGGGTTGGAACCTAGCGTCTTCCTCGTATGTCCAATGACGAACACGAGAGCTCGATCAGTGATCACCGCGCCCTCTTCCTCGTCCTCTGCCTCCACGTTGTTTGCCGCGCCATCCACCTCTGCCACCTCTGCCGCCACGGAATCCTCGTTCCTCGCCACGCTCTCGCTCTTCCTCTTCTCTCCTCATCATTTCCCGTTCTCGCTCTGCGCGCTCTGCATCAAGCTCCTCTTGTGTCTTTTCAATGCGCACCTTCGGCTTCTCGAGATCAATAGGGAACCTTGGGTGTGCCCCATCTTTGCATTGTGGTCCTGCAGGACAGAAGCCGCATAAGTAGAACGGACATATCCTCTCCTTCTTGTTATGCTTCAGCGAACAGTGGGGCCCGAGCGGACAGAAACCACGGTCGTAGTGTGGACATGAGGGTCGCTTCGCTTCCGGGTCGATATGCAGGTACAGGCAATCGTCGCCGTTGGAGCAAGTCTGGGTCCGCGCGTAGTACGAGCACTCAGGCATTCGTCGTAGGTTGTATTCGTGCAAGAACTCGCAAGTCTCGCCTTTCTTGCACAAGCCACGCAGCCAGTGCTTGCACACAAGACTGGGAAATTTACTGTCAGAATGAGTCTGGTTTGTCTGAAAGTAAGGGAAAGTAGCGTACTTGTTGTATGCAGACGAGACATGGTGCTTGTCGGGACAGCGACTTCCTAAAGGACAGTGTCCTTGTTGATATGCTCTACATAATGGGCGGTTGGGGTCGAGGCCAAATCGGTATTCCCGTCGCAGGAAATCGCTGAAGTTGAAGCTGTATTGGGCTTTGGCGGTCTCCTCGAGCTGCTGATCAGGTGCGACCGGGGTCTGCACCTCTGCCATGGCAGACTGTCGATGGTGGCTAACAGCTTCGTAGCTCTGTAGATCTGGCGTAGGAGAAGTTGAGCTCGAAACAAAAGCCAATATACGGAGCTTTCCGGTGTCGGCGCTTGAGGTGACAGAAGAGCTGTGACCTTATGCAAGCAAGAAGCGGGTCGATCGCTGTGGTGTCGATGGACATCTATAGTGGAAGGCGCGCTCGCGTCCACTAGCCCGCCTGCCTTGTGCCAAGCCCTGGAACTCTTCAGCCCTAGGCTGCACTTTACCACTCCACACGCATCATCGGACCCTTCTTGCTCCACACCACCTGCACTGTATTCGGTCTCCAATCCAACTCGTAAACGGATTACGAGTGCGGACGGTTACTATTGATGGACTGACGACAAAGTCATCACACAATACATGCAGAAGCTTCACTTCCCGTCCTCGTCACAAAGCCAATCATGCTTTTCAACATTGCCATCTCCAGGTTGAGCAAGCAGTCTTGAGCTTGCGGAGGGGCATCAATAAAGCGCAGATGCTCTGCTAGAACTCTGCAGCGCCGCGCGTCTTCATTGCCTGCGTAGAGCCTCATGACCCAGCCAGTATGGCTGGAACGGGAAGAGCTGGAAGCTACCCGCAAAGCTAATATCCTATCAGCCGTCCTCCCCAGAGTGTTCTTGATCCGGGTTCTGCAGATCTCAAGCCACAACCGCCGCGACCTGCGATGACCAAGGGTATTCTGGGTGCTTGCATACTGCTAGATGGCAGTGGATCAACAAGGCTCTAGCTTGCTGCGCTATCTCCAGCGTCATTTAAACGCCAGACGACCATGGGGGTTATTGGTGGCACTTGGCCTATCCTGGACGATGCTGCAGCATCTGGTAGTTCGTCAATTGTGCATACTGTCACATATGTCGATGCCTTGTGACACATAAGTCGAGCTCCTCTGCTTGAGAGCCCGACCCAGTAGCATGATGCTCGCCCTCATCCACAACGATTTGCACTAGTGTTGTGCACGAACGATCCATTCTTGGGGATATAACCCGTCTCACTAGGCCAAAGCAACCTCTGAAGTCGCCGAACGATAGTGTCGTGAACCTGTCTCCCTCGGACGTTTACATGAACTGCTCTGTTGGAAACTTGTATGCTACAACGAGCAGCCACTTGTCAGCCTTGCATTCTGACGCGCAGCACCGAAAATAGCGGCTAATCGGCAGCTAGCGGAAGATTGACAACCGACCATGAGCACAGCCTTCCTCTTCAACTATCCCCCTCCCCATCACGACATCTATTTCTCAACACCACCCCTAGAAATGTATTGGAACGGCGTCTACTATCCAAACTGGCGCATCTATCGCGACCAGCCCCCATCGGTTCTGAATTTCAACGTCATTTCCCATGTCTTCTATGCCTTCGCCTGGTTAGTAGCTTCTTGTATCAATTGTGGCTGTGCGCTAGCTGACTCTCATCAGGGTGAAGGAGGATGGCACAGCATACGTATGAAAACAGTGAGCTCACACAACTGCACCTACTGACTATTTCAAGCTGAGCGATGAGTGGGCAGATGCTCAGATCGACGTCCCAGCTTTCGAAGATGTTCCAGCCACCAAGGGTGCCCTGAACTCTTTGGCCGAATTGAAGAAGAAGTACAACCGACTCAAGGTGGTACTATCTGTTGGTGGGGGAGGCGAGGGTAGCAAGCCCTTTGCCGGAGTTGCTTGTGACCCGGCCAAGCGCGATCAGTTCGCACGGTCATCGTTGGAGCTTGTACAACGATTCGGAATCGACGGCATTGACAGTAAGCCCAAGTCCCATTCATACAGCAATTTGACTACTCACACAGCTCCTAGTCGATTGGGAACACCCTGAGAACCGAAGTCAGGGTGAGGACTACATCCAGCTGCTGGCAGTACTAAGACGATACCTACCTGCACCTCAGTATACCCTCTCATCAGCACTTCCAGCCGGTGAGTGGGCTTTGCAACACATCAACTTGCATCAGGCATCCTACTACCTCGACATGATCAACCTCATGGCCTACGACTACTCTGGCCCATGGGTGAACAAGTGTGGTCACCAAGCCCAACTGTTCGCGCCTCACTCCCCCCACAGTCCTGAAGCTGCCATCTCTTGTCACTCTGCTGTATCATACATGCAGCGACAAGGTGTTCCAGCCAATAAGATCATCATGGGTGTGCCAGCTTACGGTCGTTCTTTCACCGGAACCCGTGGTGTTGGTCACTCTTTCTCAGGCCAGGCGGGCGAAGAGGGCACATTCGAATACAAGGATCTGCCCCGTCCTGGTGCCGAGGAGCATATTGATGAGCATGTTGGCGCAGCTTACTGCATGGGCGGTGATGGTGGTTTCGTCACCTACGACAATCCGCATACAGTCAGGATGAAGGCCAACTACGTTCGACAGAACGGACTGGGCGGTCTGTTTTACTGGACAGGTACTGGCGATGCCAGCTCGATTGACAACAAGGATCGCAGTCTGGTGTGGAACGGCTTCCTTGGTCTATTCCCTCAATAGAGCCGATACCTGTCAATCCAAGGTCTGTGGACCAGCGCACTTATCTTCACGTTGAATACAAAAATCATAGCGTAGCATAGCGACAATACCGTAACCATTGCATACCGAGATTCGTTTTGAATTGTTCTCCTGCATGACGTCGGTTCTCACATGAAGGCCGGGGCTTAGCGTGACACGGACCCTTGAGGACACGCGCATGGTGGGAGACGTGACAGAAAGGAGCTCTCAATAACCCCACGCTCCATCTTGGGTTCTGTGCTACAAAGGCTTCCAACCTCCTCATTCTGTAGTCTGCTTCTTGCGATATATACGGCATTTGTATACCTCTCTTCCCGCAGCTACAACGGAATTGGCTGCGAACCGCGAGTATACGCGGCTCAATGCAGGCCTAACTGCACTTCATGTCACTGGATTCTGGTACTGCGCACTGGATCTCTTCCTGCAACTGTTCATGATCGCTGATATCTGCCATAGCTGACTACGACCCAATCGTCCACCTGAACGCGATCTTCTCCCACCCTGCGACCCTCTCCTCCGTCTCGAGCACCTCCCAGGCGCTCCGCAGCTACCAAGATGATCTGGACGAGAACATCGCCGTCTTTGTCGCCTCACAATCCGCCTCAGATGCAGACAGCGTACAACGGATACAGGCCGCCAAGGGTGAGCTGGCAGACCTGTTCAAGAAGATCGAAAGCGTGCGCGAGCGGGCTATGCAGACCGAACAGACAATTACAGACATGACGGCGGATATTAAGCGTCTTGACAGCACAAAGCGCAACCTCACATTGTCCATGACGGCCCTCAAACGGCTGCAGATGCTGACAACGGCGTATGAGCAGCTGCGAAGTCTGAGCAAATCACGCCAGTATCGTGAATGCGCCCAGCTTTTGCAAGCTGTCATACAGTTGGTAGCGCATTTCAAAAGCTACAGATCAATTGATCAGATTGCTGCCTTGAGTCGCAATGTGGCAGACGTTCAGGGCGAGCTGCTGGAGCAGGTCTGCGAGGACTTCGAGGTCACCTTTGCGAAGGGTGATGTTGCGCAAAAGAAGGCAATGCTGGCTGAGGCGTGCCTGGTCATTGATGCGCTTGGTGACCATGCCCGTACGCGCCTGATCAACTGGTACTGCAACACACAATTGCGCGAGTATAGACAGGTGTTTCGCGGCAATGACGAGGTTCGTACAGCGCAAATGAGCTGAGAAGGTTCATGCTGATTATGTGCAGGCTGGATCTCTAGACAACATCTCAAGGCGGTACTCGTGGTTCAACCGCATGATGAAGACATACGACGTCGAACACGCAGCAATCTTCCCGGCATACTGGCGCGTCAACGAGATGCTCGCCAACTCTTACTGCGAAGGTACAAGAGAGGACTTCAAGGGCATACTGCAGCGGTCCATGAGAAGAGGAGACGGACAGACGTTGGACGTCGATCTGTTGTTGTCGTGTCTGCAAGAGACTCTCGACTTCGAGCACAGCTTGGAGCGGCGCTTCTCAACCGAATCGCGCTCTTCAATGGACACAGTTGTCTCGAAAGATGAACGGCCACACGGGTTTAGCCAGGCCATTTCTGAGGCGTTTGAACCGTACATGAGCTTATGGGTCGAATCACAGGACAAGCAACTGGCCACACTGATACCAAAGTATCGCCAACAGCCTCTTCGAAATACGGAGGATGAGTTCTCGCCGCAAGCTGTCATACCCTCTTCGACAGAGCTCTTCCATTTCTACCGGCTCACACTGGGGCAATGTGCAAAGCTCTCTACGGGAAGCAGATTGGCAGAACTATGCACAACATTCGCAAAATATCTCGATCAGTACGGACAACAAGTGCTTTACTACTTCCTCAGCGAGAAGTCAGGTGCGCAGGGACCTTCTATCGAAGATGCTGTCCTAATCCTCAATACTGCGGATTACTGTTATGCCACTTGTAATCAGCTCGAGGAGAAGATCAGAGCGCGCATAGATGAGGAGTTCAAGGAGAAGGTCGATCTGCAGAGCCAAGCGGACGCATTCATGGGCATCGCCAGCGCAACCGTGCGGGTACTTGTGAGAAAGGTCGAGGTGGCATGCGAACCAACGTGGAGGGAGATGCGCAATACTCCATGGAGCAAACTTGAGAGCGTTGGCGATCAGAGTTCCTATGTTGCAGAGCTCTTACGCCATGTCAAAGAGACTTCAGCAGAGATACTCAAATCGCTCCACAAGCAGCAATACTCGCGAGCGTTCTGCGACAATCTCGTCGATCTCATGGCTACCACATACATCGCCAATATCGTACAGAGCAAGCCCATCTCCGAGGCTGGCGCCGAACAAATGCTGCTGGACTCATATGTCCTGAAGAAGGGCTTCACGGAGCTCCCCATACTAAACGATGAAACGGGGACAGCTCCGCCGGCTAGGTAAATCTTCTGCACCCCTCGTTCTTCGGTTTTGCACTAACGTTCTCAGCTTCGTCAAACGTGTCAATCAAGCCATGGCGCGTATCGACCCTCTGCTCAAAACGCTTCAGGTCCGACCAGCTCCGCCTGAAGCCCTGGTCCAAGCCTACCTCATTCATATCGCCGACAAATCGGACACAAACTTCCGCAAAATCATGGATCTAAAGGGCATTCGCAAAGCCGAACAGACGCAACTCCTTGATCTCTTCTCCGCGTTCAAGGCGTCCCCTCAGCACGCAGCGCTGGTCGACAACTCGCCCTTCTTCACACCAATTCAGCTCCAGGCGCCGCCATCGACAGGCGGCATTGGGAGCAACGTAGGCAGCGTTATGGGTCAGATGGGTACACCTAGTCTGGCAGCAGGTCGCTTCGACCCGGCTGGGCTAGGCAACATGCTAGTCAACGCTGCGAGGGATGGTGTGGATCGATTTGGTAGTCCCGCCCCAGGGCAAACGCACGTTGAGGATGGGAAGGCGAATCTCAATGACAATCTGAAGAACATTGGAAAATTCTTTAGGAGAGATGTTGGTGGCTTCAGAGGGTTTGGCAAGAGTGATGGATAGTGCATTTGCAGTCGGCAAGTAACGAAACCCAGGCATAATCATATCGTTGATACGAGAAGGTCCTGCGTGAGACGGCACTATCATGTGCTCGCCATGCTCGTCTTCTGAGCACGTCACGACGCTGCTAGCAGACACGACGTTTCACTGCCACTTTATAACTGTTCACCAGCGACCAGATGCATTGTGAAGTCGACACAGATCGCTCCTAACGATTGACTGACTGCTTACTTCAGTACACGACTGATAGCTCAACTAACTCAACGACATTCCGCGCACAATGTCTTCATCCTCAGACGGTAAAAGCACTGACAACGGTAAAGATGACAGCAAAGCTACGCACAAGCGCCAAGAAGAGAAGACACAGCCGCAGAAGTCGCAGCAGTATTGGCATCATAATGTCCCTGGTCTAGCCGAGACGCCTGACTCTGGCTGGGAACAGCGCTTCCTCGAACGATATCAACAGGGTTGGGACACACTGACGGTGATCTTTTCAGATCTGATGCTGATCAAGTGCGAAAGGAGTCCTCAAAGAAACAGTAGGCTGTATTCAGCAACTTGACGGAAGACCTGGAACCAGAGTAGTCAAAGGTAATTTGTACATGTTCACGAGTATTGTTTTCTGTATTTATGGATGTATTGAGAGAATGAGCAAGGTCGCTGGACATTGACCCGGCGGGGTCGTCACATAATGAGACAAGGATCGCGTTGATCACCTTCCCATTGGCATCGAATCCTACTTGTGTAACCATAAAGTTGACGTCGAATTACTTTGATCTGGCGACTTCTACAACCATTACTTTGCTCTTGACACAAGTAATTCATTGGGTTCAGATCTACTCACGATGCCATCTTTAGAAGTCCAGCCCTGCACCGATGCAGATATCCCTCGTGTCTTCGAAAGCATCTCTCTAGCATTCGGCCACGACCACGAGTACATGGATGCGGTCTTCCCCGCTCACGACAAGCCTGGAGGTCGCAGCGTAGGCGCTGAGCGCATGCTGCAGATCTTCCACGGCGACCCGTATGGGCACTTCATGAATGTTGTCAAGATCGAAACCGGCATCATAGCTGGAGCAGCGAAATGGAACATCTACAAGAGGGAATTTGTTCCGCCTCAGCCTGAAACAGACGAGGATTATTGGAAGAGTGAGGAGGACAAGGAATTTGCTTAAGCGCTGTTTCATAGGTTCTTTGCGCTAAGACAGAAGGTTATTGAGGAGACGAAAGACAATTTAGTCGGTACGTCTGGTGCACCAAGTGCAGATCTGAAGTCACGGATCTGACAGAGGCAGCGCTTGAGATGATGATGGTCGACCCTACATATCAATGTAGGGGTGTTGGCAGATCGTTGGTTGGGTGGGGTCTGGCGAAGGCTGACGGGTTGGGTGTGGATGTGCGTCTTCGACTATCCTAAAACATGAAGAACTGATCTGATATTGGTAGGCTATTGTCGAAGGGTCGGAGCGTGACCGTAGGCTGTATGCATCTGAGGGAATCGATGGCCCTCACTAAGGGGTGCCGGTGTCGGACAAGTTCGCTGGGAGACGCAAACAGTATGAGGCGACCAGCCCAGAGTAAGGCCAAGACGCCTTAGGTAGATGATTGAGATATAGAGGGCATTGTATTGTAGAAGTATGTTGCTTCTTCCCTCTTGGCATATATTCGCAAAGTCATAATTGCACGGGCCTTCGAGGTAGGAGCGAGCGGGCCCTTCGATGGCCATGTTTCAGCATTGATCGCTCGGAGTTCGCCTCGATGCTGCTTCCACGCCCACGGGAACCATTCGATGGCCCAGCAACGTTCTCCAAACTCATGTTCGTCGCTCTGCCGTCCATTCTGCTGGCCATGCAAATCTGGCTCCTCGCTACGCACGTCCACCTCATCCTCATCCCACATGCAGCTTTGGTGGATTCGCAAATTTCCACCAGCAAACACATCCCCCAGAAACTCGTCGAGTTGCGAAAAACTGTCATCGAATGGATCCCTCAAGTTCGGACACGACATGCATAGAGAAAACTGGGGCGGCTCGACCGTGCCGCGAGCCTCGATCACGGACCATGCAGGTACCCCGGCTTGTGACAAGTATAGCATGCAGGGACTCTCCTTTCCGCGGCCCCAATTCCTATTTCTCTCCTTGTCTTCGACCTGTTGAATGGTGGGTCTTAGGGCCTATCTTTGGGCCCGTTTTCCGCGCGGAGAACGAACCGAATATGCATGCCGTACCATGTGTTGCCCTCGTTCTCATTTACCAAGATTGTGAAGACTATACCGAGCCTTATGATGTTCCAGAAGGCGTTCTGCCGCTTGCCGCTGTGACATCTGAGATGCGGGGCATTGACGGTGATGATGATGACGCACTCAGCTGCACAGCTATGGAATCGTGTATGCGTCTGCAGCCTCGCACACACCCGCTTATCATGCGTGTCAAGTCAGAAAGAGGAAGCGCTCGTGCGCTTTGGCGCGGAAGAATGGAGGCAGTCTTCAGTGGTGCCTCTTCGAGTCTAGTCTCTGGGGCGTCAGCACGGCAGAACGTAACCTGACAGGGGAACTCGCGACGGGAAGATAATGGAAGGCCTCACGTTGATTCCTACTGGATATGGCAGCCCTCGTTCCTGCGTCAGCTTCTGACGTGATTTGCGGATTATGAGGGTTCCTGCCAAGAGGTGAACAGGCTGAACGCAAGATGCACACGGAGCACAACGGTACGTACCCGCATCCTCAGCATGCTGCCGTTAATGTATATATGCACGCATAACTTGGCGAAGTGGCGTCATGTTGGCGTTGGATTAAGGGATAGGTACATTGAGGCGGGACGGCAGGTGGTCTGGACGAAGTTGTGGTTTTGGATGTCTAACACCTACGTAGGAATTTCTATAGACGGAGAGGAAAAGCGAGCGCTGGCTCTTTTGATGCAATGTGCATGCAATGAAGCTGATGAACACCGAGTTCAAGGTTGATACAAGGAGAAGATGCGACGAGCTGAGGCCGAAGCCAAAAAGAAGTACAGTAGAAGCCAAAACCATAACAGCTGCTCAGGTCAAACACTTTGGTCCTTTGTACTGTTGGCTTGGTTGTGCGCTTGCACGGGTGCTGACGTGACTTAGCCGTCTTGCGCTGCCCTGGGACTGTCGTTAGGAACGGGCGCTTGCATCTGCATGTGACTGGTATAGAGGGCATTACTCTGCTCTGCGCAGCTGTGGGGCCGATGTACGACCAAAGAGGGATGCCGTGGTAGCGAGTGTGGTGGCACTCTGACGAATTTGTGCTTTGATAGGCGACTTTTTGCTTGTCGCCTTTTCAAATCTTTGAACCGAACTCCGGCGGATGCAGACCCAACCCACCTCTTGCATGTGTGCTCCTTGGGTCCCATTCGACGCGCGGATATCTGGCGATCGCCTCTTGCGAAAATGGTCGTGGTGTGGAATAGCTCTGCGTTGGGCTTCGGTATGGTCGCTCTGTCTCTGTTTCCTTCTGAAGATAATCAGGCGTGCCATCGCGGTGATCGGCAAAGTCCGGGCTTGAGAAAGCGTGCGGTGGTGATTGCAGGTCGGTCTGTTCGAACTTCCTCAACTCGTAAGTCTTGGGATTCTCCTGGTAGTGTTTGGCGTCGAGAGAAACGAATTCGCGGTTCTTGCTGAACTTGGACTTGAAGAGCTCAAACCACCCTATCAGCATGCTCCAACGAAGGAGCAAAAAGAAGACCTGTAGACCTGCGATGGATAACATCAATAGAATGGCGATCACAGTCGACTGGTTGATAGCCAGCGACTGGCCGTACTGCAAGCAGGGTTCCTTTTTCGGGTAGGAGAGGATCAGGCACTGCAGGTACGGCTGAAGATTGTCAAGATCTTCCGTGGCGTGACTCTGAATGGAGTTGAGCCAGATGAAAACAACCGAGAAGAAGATAACGTCGACGAGGATAAAGACAACAATAGTGATGCCTCTCCACTGGAGCCATAGAACTTTTCGAACTCGGCGATACACGACGCGAGCAGATCTTGTTCGGACACTACCAGTGTATGAGGGCAGTCCGGCACTGCTGTGGGTCTCAGTCTTGTCGTCGCTCCACATGTTCTGCAAATACACTTTAATGCAGTACACGAACCTAGCGGACCTGTTAACGACAGTCTATCGGAGACGAACGGAGCGACTTACGTGGCGAACTGGATGACCATAGCACCGCCAGCAATGGCGAGAAGAGGCCCCCAAAAATCTTTCATGGAATGTTCCGAATTGACGTGGCAAACATCACCGAAACGGAAAGAAACTCCAGTGATTGTAATAGTGGTCGTGAAGAATGCTGCGGCGACAGTCCAGCCCAGTCCTTGGGCCCAGTAAAAGAATTTCCTGCCAGGCGTGACATCCCAGCAAATCTGGAGATGCATGGACAAGGCGCGGATGAAGATCCATACAGCGATGGACAGGCCGCCCGAGATGAGAAAAGCGCCAGAAAACGCGCAAGTCAGGCTCGAGTACATATCGTTTGGCGTGATTTCATCATAGCATTGCTCAGGCTGTGCGCCGAAGGGAATAACGAATCCAAGAGCCATGAACATCGCAGCGATGATCAAGCAGTAACTCAGGTAGTGTCGACGGGTCTTTTCAGCAGGAAGGATCAGGAAGGTTATCATCATGAAGATCAGACAGATGAGGCCAGCGACGTTCAGAGCTTCCGCTACCCGGTACCATGTATTAAATTCTACGAACCAGTTAGCACTGTCAGAGAAGGAGGGATATTGCACCTGCTTACCCGGAGGATACAGGTAGTCTGTCAGTGGACATGGGAGACAGCAGACGAGCCCCTTCTTGAGGTGGTCCACTGGCGCACAGAAACGTCCACCCACGACTTTTGATATCAGCGAGATCCTGAGCAAAAGGCAATCACCACTTACAGCCATCTAAGCCAAACTCATCCCAATCGTAGAAGGGTGGAGGACAGAACCCTCTCAAAGAGTCTGCCCGTGTCGCTAAAGTTGAGTTGTTCATCTTGGGTTCCAGAAGAGGCGGAGGGGTCTGTCGGCTACGGTACGTCTACTGAACGATAGGCATGTACGACATGGAGTATCCTGAAGTACTGCCCCAGCCACTTCCAATTGATGTGTCCGTCCTGCCGGATCTTCAAGGTCGGAGATGTGTTCCGGCTGATGCACCTCCCGGGGTCGTTGAAGGGTATAGCTGGGTGATATATTGTTCAGTCTTGTGATTGTGGTGCGGCCTGTCTATGCGGGAGATGAAACTCGTGACAGCGATTTCCTTAGGTTCAAATGAATGTTGCAGGGCCAGAACGGAAGGCAGAAGTGACGTCGAAACGCCTGATCCAAACACGAAACGTGTGTCAAGCAGTCGAAAAGGGAATGACGGGGGCGTATTCGGTATTAGAACCCCTAGAGGATCAAAGCAAAGAGAACGAGTGACGGGAGGTTGCACGATAAAGTATGAGGAGCCGTTGCGGCACAGAAAAGGTGGCTGCAGGAAGCCCAAGTAGAAGAGGTCTCGAAGGCGGCTCCTGGTTTGGGGCCGCCGGCTTCATGGGCGTTGATCCATTGCATAGGCAGGCCAGTGACCCCTGCAGATGCGCACGCCCTAAAGCTAGCGTGCTATCCCCGGCAAGCTCAGAGCGCCAGGCTCTAGGAACGCATGTGCGGCAGGGTTTCAATGGCGGGCCCGTGCAGGGGCCCTGAAGCTGGGGTCCAGGAACAGAGCTCGTACGGGAAATGGCACTGGCCAGATGGGTTCCGACGGCAGCACACAGTCGACGGCAGCGCTGAGCTCGGCCATTTGATTTGTGAGGATTCGGAAGGTTGTCGCGGTGCATACCCACAGCTCGTGCAAAGTATTGGTCGTTCAAGCGCGCTTCAATGCGGCGTCCGCGAGGCGGCACAGTCAAGTGTCTGACCGGTCCGGCATTTGAACTTGAAGCCTGGAGATGTCTGGAAATCTGCAGTGATAACGGCGTTCTGTAACGAATCTCAGGTGGGATGGCGCCGCACGCACGCAGTATTCACAATGGCGAGATTACTGCTCGCTTGTCATGGGCTTTCCAGGAAACCAAGGGAAGTCCTTTGGTTTGACAGGACCTCAGCTTCGTAGGACGCAGCGTCAGGGTGTCGCAGTCGCCCCATTGTCAACAGTGAGATGCGTTCCAGTTTCTCGATGATGAGTGGACGACGCGCTTTCGTCAAGCGAACGGCAACCCACAATTCAGCTTCCAATGACCATCGCGAATGCGCATCCTTGACGTGAGCACTGAGCTGGTGCCCGCACCGGCGCTCTCGGACCGTCGAAAGAGCGTTCAGCACCGAGTTCTCTGCGGCAGCACTGTTGAGCTGTTTGTCACCGCTGTGGTGCTCCAGCCGTCGTGGCGCAGTGCGTCATCGTTCATGCAACGCTCGCTGCGTCCACGAGCTGCCTGAGGCGGCCAAGGTCTTGAGCTAGATAACGCGTGATGAACGCGTAGTAAGGTCTGGGTGATATCGAGTAAGAATGGCTGGGGTCGCCTGATGCCTGGAATCTTACGCCGGCGAGGGGGATGGTCGTGTGAGAATTCCAATGTGTCCAATTCTAGAATAGCGTTGCTCGTGTCGTCTCGCACCTTCCAGCCCAGCCAAGACTGCCTTCCTGCGAACCAACAGCGAGATGTCACAATTGTACCACAGCATCAGACAGGCGAAGAGGCATACAGTATATTCGTCCTCATCAACACTTTACCGGCCTCAGTTTTCGGCGGAACGTTGCAGTGAGCAGATTTCTCCTGCCGCCCACCTTGACATTCATCTTCTGGCTCTGGCCCAGAAGGCATTGCAAAGCACCCAGCGTCTCTCAAGTGTACTCTATGTCGCAAGACGCGTGGAGTCAGGCTCCTGTTTCCTGGGCGTGCATGCAGACACGCCGTCAATTGCTTACGGCGCTCTTACGGTTCTGGCTTTATTGGGTTAGACATTCCCACATTGGACTTGAATATGGACAGCTTGAGTATACATGTTCCTCATCCAGCTTGAAGTTTATTGAAGAGTATCGAATCTCAAGCAGTGGGTTGTATGACTCTCCACAGTACAAACCATCGCCCATGCACACTCAAGCGTGCCCATCTACCGGCGAACTTGTCGCAGCTCAATCAGCAATCCAAGTGAAACACTAATGGACGCAAGTGCCATCGATTTTTGATTGGCTGTTATAGGCATCGTTGTGAACTAACGCCTTGTCTCACTAACCGACTCGTCCGTCCGTCCCAACAACGGCTCTCTTGCATCTGGGCGGAGTGCTCTCCGTTGCTGAGAAAATTTGGCCGTCGGCCGTCAATCAAAAGCGGTTACGCTTCAAACTCCAAGATCATCCCGCATTGCGATGCTGCTTCGCTTGCGTCGATGAAGGTACGATCTCTACAGTTTCGGCCAAATATTTGGCTGCCCCAGACTCGAGTGGACTAGACTATCCAGGATCCCTCGACGACAACGAAGTCATCGTCTCCGAAGCGGCGATCGGTACTTTGGATGTCATGGTTTGACATACTTGAGCCGACCTATGAACTGCTCGAACAATGCGGACCATCTCTAATCAACAGCGGTTACGGCCATTTCGAGCGGATATTGACATCGAGGTGGGGTCGACAAACTCGAGTCTTTGTCTGGCGAACGGCTTGAGGCTCTCAGCAGAGCGCAAAGTCTCATCAAGGTCCTGCCAAATCTCGCAACGCCCAAGACGGCAGTCTTCCACAAAACGTCTGCTCGCGCAGTCACTTGCCACAGACAGCGGCCTTTCGGACCGGAACGTAGATGTGCACAAGCATCAGTGCCATGCTCTTGGTTCGTATCACCGAAAGCTACGGGCAGACTCCAAAGCAAGATGCTGTTATACGACCCCAGCTCATACATACTTCGGCATCTACCGACCCTGTTCACTGGTCCTCCAAACTTCACAAATGGGTCAGCGTGACACAAAAAATTCATCAACGATGATCACCTGTGGGCACGACTCGGCTGTAGCATCGTTGCAGCTGAAGACAGAGTGGAAGGGCATCGGGCCGGATGGCCCTCGTCGTAAGCGGCAGGCTGCATGGTCGACTGTAGCGGACACGCGCATCACATATTTGCACAAAGGCATGCAGATGGACATCAAGGCTCCACAACTTGATGCTTGTCCAGGGGCATACCCACGTCTCTCGACTGCTCTTGCCGGGTCAATTGCGCGAGTTGCTCACACTGTACAACGGACAACGAAGCACTCATTCTTGGACTCTAGGTTCATTCCCATGTCCTTTACCTCGACGCCAATCTCCACATCGATGCTGCCAATGTTCTTTGAGTCTTCTAGAAGACCGTCTGAGACCGTCTGCTGTACGTCAATATCGTCCCGTCCGTTGTCATCTCCTGTTACGAACCTCGCCGTTACGAGCTCGCTTCGCACGCCACCTCGTGCGCAATTCGCTCCCACAGCTTTGGTTACCCCAAGCGAGCTTCCTTTGACAGCTCCGATACATGACTGCAAGCCACGTTATTTCCTGCGCCAGAAAGACCACGGCATGATTGTCGCTTCTCGCAACAAATCAAATCCGCCACAGGTATGAATTTTCTATGCAATGACATCTCATGTTACAGATTTTTGTCCGTCGTGGCATCAAGAACGCCAGGACGCAGGCACGTTCTGCATCGAGGCAGCCACAGTGCCACTGCATCTCAGGGCGCTTCCTCTTTCTGGCACTCCCTCCGCAACCCGCTTCCGGAGGATGTACGCTCGATCCGCGCCTGCACAATTCGGGCCTTCAATAACATTATACAGCAGCCTTACTAACACAGCTGTGCTGTTGCGAAAGCAGACTTCAGCGTACGGAAAGCGACAACCGTTGAATCGAATGATAGCTGCCGATCATTTCCGAAGCCAAACGCAAGTGTCAAACGCGATATACTCGTTTGTAACTTTTGAAACATTGAAACATTTAGCCTCTTAAGCTAGTCCCTGGCTCCCGAAGCACCCAAGTTTCGACCACGCGCTTGCGCACAAGTCGTGCCCCACAGCCTGGAAACACCGCAAAGCACGACTCTGCAACACAACAGGCTAACCCAGAAGTTCCGGAATTAGGAGTTAGGCTACCAGACAATTGGGAGCACCATGTCTGACACGCGAGCGACCGTGTCAGTGTCACCGCCGAAAAGAAATCTTCCATATCAGGAAGCCTTCTTTTGGTGCTGTTAGGGACGATCAGCAAGGCTGCGACGTAGATTGCGACTCAGCAGCCGTCGCTGATTTTCTCGAAGGAAGTAGCCTTCGGCGACTCATGGCGGTACAGTGAATCACGTCCTTGCGGCAACTGCCATGCTGACAACAAAGAAAGTTCGAAGGGTGCAGAGCAATAGGAGGATAGCAGGGTCCGACCGAGAAAGAGCCAAATGGTGGGTGGCGAAAAGGGGAAGAAAGCGACGTTAACAGCGATGCGAACGATGAGGCCAACAACTGCCGGCTGACCACGACAACCTCTCGGTGCTTTCGGTACCATTACTCGACGTCAGGCGCAAATGTCACCAACACGTCGTCCACGATGCTGTGATGTTATTCTAGGTGAACACTAGAAGGTCGGTGAATACTACAAGGGCGATCATTCTCAGCCCTGCGACAGGGCGGATACCCACTCTCGACTTAAGCAACACTAAGAGCACTAGAAGAACTATCGACTTGGGAGCTATCCGACGCAATCTCCCACCAGATCATGTGCCCATCTGTTGCAATCGCGCAGTGAGGCCACCTCGATTGCAATATAATGAGACTAGCTTGTACAGACCGCTGTTCCACGGAAACCGTCGGCGCCGATCGCACACCATAGAAGGAGCGACCACTACAAATTGAGCTGCCACCACAACTTATGATCGTTGTCGACGAGCGATGGCTCCAACGTACCACAGGTAAGGTTGCTGCCGAACTACCTCGAATGCCAAAGCTTCATCGACTAGCCGTCCAGCCAAACTGTCACCCATCAGATCACGATCAGCCCTATAAACAAGACTGGACTTTTTTTGCATCTACCAACAAATGCCTCAACCTCGATTGCCGAAGCCATCAACGCCTAGCTTCCCAGCCAAGATGTCACTGAGTAGGTCAACATTAGCCCTACGGTTAGGCGAGTGACATCTCCACACTCGCCCAGCACGAGTCGCAGAGAGCATCTTATTTTCGACTCGGTACCATCCGAACCTGCTTCGATTACAATCTGCTTCAAGGTGCGCTTGCGACTTCACAAGACCGGCTTGCAGATCATCAGCAAGACAGCCCTTCCATGCAAAATGAAGAGGTCAGTTGATCAAGTTCGCAGATCATCAGGGATAGAAAGAGGCTCAAGCACCTACGCTCTTACCGAACCTCCGTGACTAACATGTCCTATGATGACTATAATGTCACGTGAGCTTACACCCGGCTGCTTTGGCAACATCAGAGAGCAATTTCTTCTCACGCTGGACTCTGCACGAGTTGGCATCGAGCACGTTCAGCCGCAGAGACGGCATGATAGATTGACGGCAACGATATTGCACAGTCTCTGCTGCGATCATAGAAACCTAGAGTTGGGCAGTTGACAAAATCGTCCGCAGCCAAATCATTATAGGGTGAACAGATCCTCAGTGACTGTCCGTGAATGCCTCGCGACTGAAAAAATCGCTTCTCTATTCATGTTAATGCTTCTTCGGGACTCGTAATGACTTCAAGTATGTTCGTCATTCATTCAATTTGAAACTACATAATGCATGACTTAGAGAAGAGTGGCCATCGCCAATCTCTCCCACTATATGGCCCGCCTCCTATCGTCTCACTATGTCTACCTCACAATCTCAGCGTCTACATCCTTGTTCCGGCTTGGTTTGACAAATCGCTGGAACCATTGCATCACGTTACCCTGCTGCAGCTGTTGCGTCGCCGCTGCTCCTGCCTGCTGCTTCGCTGCGGCCTCAGCCTGCTGTGCAGCAGCAGAGCCACCAGCTGTTGACGTCCAAGAGAGACGAGGGGCTTTCCCGCTGAAGTGGTTGTCTTCTGCCGCCTGGAGCGTAGCGTCGAGACCCTCGAGCTTCGCGCCTCCCGCGAAGGAAGGTGCAAGGGTTTGTCGAATCCCCTGGTATGGGTCCTCTACAACACCATCATCGACAGGAGCACCGCCAGCTGGGCTGCTGAGCATGCCGTTGGGGTCAAGGCCGCCACTCGCAAGGATATCAAGAAGCTCAGGGTCTGCGAGGCTGGTTACAGGACCGTCGGGCTGTTCGAGCGATGGCGGTTTGTTGTCGTCGACAAGTTTGCCTGGCGCAGCCAGACCACTGAGCTGGTTGTTTGGGTCCAGGTGGAAGCCGCTCAGATCAACCTTTTGTGCATCATCTGCATCGTCAAGGTTGGGCCCGATACTCAGCACTCCAGGTACACCAGCGAAGTCCTGGCGTTTGGCGTAACGCATGCTGCGTTTTCCAATCGTTGTGGCGCCAAATCCTTCCAGCAACGCTGACTTGGTGTCATCGCTCAGGTTATCGAGGTCAGACTTGAGGACGTCAGCCATGGCATCGACGTTATTGTGCTTGACAGCATCTGAGGAGTGGTAGATGAGCGCAGCCAGCTCTGACTTTTTCGACTCAGCCAGCTCACTCAAGAGCTGAGATGCCTCACTGGCGTGGCGCTTCTTCAACTTGCTGCCAAGGCTGGGCAGAAGGCCAGCGGGTGCGGCGCCGGTGATGGCCGATGTAACACCAGCAACGTCAGGGATGGCAGGCGCTCCGCCAGCAAGAGGATCAGTAACGGCTGACGCAACAGTGTCGACCGCTGGAAACCCAGCAACAGCACTGGTTGCGGCGGACGCAACTGCACCAAGTCCTGACAAGTCTGCGGGCGCAGGAAGAATGGCGGCGACATCTGGCGCGGCGACGGCAGGGAGAACGCCACCTGTCAGACTGCTCAAGTCGGGCAAGCTAGCTGGCGCAGGAAGGACACTGGGGATTTCTGGTACAGCGAGTGAAGGGACATCGCTTACCAGACCACCAACATCCGGTAAAGTAGCTGGCGCAGGAAGGATGCTGGAGACATCTGGAGCGGCGACATCAGATAAGCCAGGAAGCGCAGGGAGGACCTCTGGGAGATCTGGTGTAGGTAGCGAAGGTACAGCACCAGCAACAAGGCCGCTAAGGTCAAGTGCGGTGGTGGGGAGAACGTTGGTGGCCAGCGAAGGAACAAGACCAGCAACATTGAGTGCAGGCAGGGTTGATACGAGACCGCCAGCAGCGCCGGTCAAAGCAGGTGCCGCTACAGGCAGAGGAGGCAAAGGCAGCGATGATGCAAGAGGGTTGACAGTTGGCAGTGCAGAGTTGGCTTTTGGCACAGACTTTGCCCCAAGCACCAAGCTGAGCGCTTCGCTCAATTTGGTCAGTACTGCATTGAGAAGGCTGACAGCATCAACAGTTGCAGCGACAGAAGGCTTGCTTGCTGGCTTAGGCTGAGCGATGAAGTTGGACAACTGGCGCTTGCCGAGTGGACCTCTTGCGCCGGGAACTTGGAAGGGAAGCTTGACAGCGGGTGTAGCAGGCAGAGCTGGGACAACGACCGCAGGTGCCGCAAGTGCTGGAGCAGCAACCGGAGGAGCGATAGCGCGAAGTGTTGGTATTGCCACAGGTGGCGCTGCAGCGAGTATGTTCGTAGGGACGGGCAACGCAGGTAGAGCTTCGGGGAGACCGGTGATGGCGGGAGCGGCAGGAAGCACATCTGCTAGGTCTGAAGTCGGCAGACCACTAATTGCGTCGGTTGGCACATCAGTGAATGCGTCTGTTAAGGCGGCAGGGCCCTCATTGATGAGGCCACCGGCAGGCAGCTGCGAGGCAACGTCAGAGACTGTAGGAAGAACAAGCGGAATATCAGGAAAAGCTTGAATGGGGAAGCCGGCACCGAAGGCCTCAGTGGGTAGGGAAGGTGCAGCTAGGCCGACCGGCCGACCGCTCTGAGAAGGGTCAGGGACGGCGCTGTTGAAGGAAATATCTCCTACCTCAGGGACTGGCAGAGCGTCAGCTACAACGTCTGTTGGCGCAACAGGAGCGGGAAGGATTGATGCGACATCGTCAGCATCGACCCAGTCATCAGGCACGGGAATGTCCCACCAATTAAGGTCTGTGGGAAGTGCGGAAGGAGAGGCAGCGATGCCATCTGCAGGGTCAACAGGCAAGTCAAGCGGGACACCGGCATCGTCCAGATCAGGTACTGGTACATTCAGCACATCATCTGGGATAGGAATGTCCTCGAGATCTGGAAGCTCGCCCGTGACGTCTGGTGTGAACGTCTCAGGAACATCGGAGAAGGGCCAGTCAGGCAGGTCGTCTGGAAAGTCGCCGAATGCGTCGAGGCTGGTAGGCAGCGCCACCGGGATAGCAGCTGTGGCGTCTGCAACAACAGCATCAAAGCTTGTAGGCAGCGCTGCAGAAACAGCTGTCACTGCGTCTGAAATAGCAGTCACGACATCTGCAATAGCGGTTGCGACGTCTGAAATAGCATCGGCGGGTGTGTCGATAGGGAGGCCGTTCTCGTCGAGGTCCGGCACAGGCACGTTGAGGACATCATCTGGAATAGCCACATCGTCAAGGCTCGGCGCGGGGAGGTCAGAGAACGGTGGCGACTCGAATGCAGCCCAGTCAATGCCCTGAACGTCATCTGGGACAGGCACGTTAAGCACCTCATCCGGAAGGCCTGAAGTGAAGTCCGGCAACGCAGGTGGGGTAGTAAGTGGCAACTTGGGCAGAGCTGGGGCTGGAACATCAACTGGCAAGTCGTGGGTAGGAAGAACGTCTGGCGCGGCCACAGAGGGCAGCGGCAGATTTGGTAGCGCGACGTCAGAAATTGGCAGCGGCGGTACATCAATGGGGAGCGCAGGGACGTCGATGGGCAGCTCTGGTGCTGCAGACTCGACTGTAGAGACGGCATCAGACACCGCAGAACCAACAACCGGGATCTGGGCAATGAGCGCGTTGATAGCCTCCAGAACAGGCGTAAGCATCGCCAAAATGCTGTTGGTGTCGACTTCTGTAACCTCCTGCCTTTTGGCAAAGGGCATGTCCTCTGCGATTGAGTTGGTTGGGATAGGGTCGACAAGCGGATCGATCAAAGGCTCAATTACGTCGGTCGCAGTGGCGATAGTATCAAACAAGGTCTCGGTAGGCAGCAGCGGGTCGATGGAGATCTCAGGCGTCTCCGTTGGCAGCAGTGGGTAGGGTAAGATACTGGATAAAGGAGGGGCGAAGTTGCCAGGTAGGGAGTTGAGCAGAGTCTGGATGACTGTCAACAAGGGCTGAACGACAGCGTTGAATGTGCTGATGGGCACAGTCGCTTCGTCGGGGAAGTCAGGGAAGTAGGGCTCCGAGCTAGGGCTATCATCGCTGGAGGGCTCCTCGGTAGGCGCTGGAAGGTCTATGACCTCGAGACTATTGGTCTCAGGAAGGTCGGAGGCTACAGCATCCTCAGTATCGATAGGTGGTAGGTCGGTCTCTACGGGGAGGATACCTGGCAAGATCAAAGGAAGGATGTTTGCCTCGGGGTCCAGGATGGAAGGAGCGGCTTCTGGAAGTACATCCTCAACAGCATCTGTGGCACTCTCGAGCGCGGAAGCAACGGTCGCAGTGGCATCTTCAATGGCATCAGTAACGTCTTCGACTGCAGACTCAACTGCAGGCTGGACAATAGTACCGATGACCGTGACAGATGAGGCGTTGAGAGCAGAAACGAGTGAAAGCGGGCTCGGTGTCACGTTCGGTGCAAGTTCGCTGACCAAAGGAACGACTTGGGGCAAGGCAAGGCCATAAGGCAAAGAAGCAATTAGCAGCGCTGCCGCTGCAGTTCGGTGAGACATATTGGCGAGGAAACCTGCCCACACCAGCGTCAACATCCATCTGGGTGAGACCTCGAATATCATATAGTCGTGGCTGTGGCGTGGTGGTGCTCATACCAAGCATTCCTCGCGTCGCGCGGGGCGGCGGGGGACGCACTGATGCTGCACATTCCAACTACGCGATGTTCAGCATACCAGCCAACCAGTGGGTCACAAGGATGATGCCATGAAGCAAGGAGAGTGGGAGAAGTGGCTTTCGTTATTGCTAGCAGTTTCGAAGGGCTTGGCCTGAGAACAAGTTAGTAAACGTCGAACAAGCCGGCGAATGACAATTACGTGAAGGTCAAGAAGGGCGGTCGTTGTACGGATCCTCCTCTTCTGCCAAGACAATGCTCAATCCAACTCCGTGCTCTTGGGTCCGTACAAGAGAGCAATGACAGGTCTAAATCGCGTGAGCGCTAGACGATAAGAAGGTTGCCTGCGCAACGTGAGGTAAACTTACACACTGCCGTTGTCCAAGTCTGTGCAATGCAGCCGAGAAGTGCAGAGGGTTGGCATTCTTGCAAATGCGTGTTCGTCCAATTCGTTCAGAGTTGGTGTAAGACCTGCACAGTGTAAGCCGCGGAGCCGCAAAATGTGCGCTGTGACACTGAAGGACTGCCTACCAGGCAACAAACGTCGTGAGGTGAATAATTCAAGCGCCAAAACTTCCGTGTTCTCCGTGGTGGTATCCAAAAAGGTGCAAATGTCGTGAAAGTCGTAAACGTCGGTATCGATACACAACAAGCAACGCCATCCGGGACGCGCGAAGTTCAGATTGCTGTTACATGTTGTGCTGTACTTGAGGAAGTTGCCTTTGCTGAGCCAAGACGCGTAAATTGTCGCAATGTGTGCTCTTCTGTGTGAAGAGCGCGAGTGCTTCAGAATGATGCGTCGATGGCGCGTGACTCACATCACCGGCTGCCCATAACCCGGTCTTTCTTGCTCTTCTGAGAAACCTGCTGGCTCTTTTCAGAGTTTTGCGAGGAATGAGTGGAGGCCTGGGAAGACTGAGCCTGCTGCTTTTCCCACAGTCTGCGCTGGCGGTTAGCTTCGTAGGCCTCGATGTCGGCCTGGGTCAGCTGAATGGTGGTTGCGGGGCGTCTGAGCATCTTGACGGTCTTGGGGGCTTTGGCGGCTGTTGCGTAAAAGGAGCGTGGGTCCACAGATGGAGCAAAAACAAGAAGGATTGACGGGAGTTGGTCCAAGTAGTGCGTTGAGTTGATGACGGTGCGGTGTTGCGACGAAAGCTTTGTGGGATTGCAGAATAGTTCGGACAGAAGGGTCGCGCGGGAAGAAGCGAGGACCTTGCTGGGCTCTGATTTGCTTATCAACACGTGGCGCGGTGAAGTGAGCTCGAGTAAGATGAGATGGTGAAGGTGAGTGCACGTGGGGCGCTCGGAGATGATCCCTGTCATGCCAAGACTCCGCGATCTCGAAATCTTGACGACGGCATCACCGCCTCTCCCATCCATTGCGGCCATGTATCAGCGAAACGTGGGCCCAACAGTGGGCGCGCTGCGGCGTACACTAGCTGCAGATGTTGCAGCGACACCAAAATGCCCGTCGAGGCCATTCAGCGCGTCCGCGTGCAGGTTCGAAGAGTCCAGCGGTGCAGCGTCCTCCGCTCCTAGTATGTTCGAACGACGACTACAGTGACCAAGGGCCACGTCTGACAGCGTTAATAGCACCGGCACAGCCAGACTCCCGCAAAGCTCGAACTGCCAACGCCCTCAGCCAGATCACCCGTCTTGGAGCCAACCGCCGTACCGTTCAACCCAGGGGCAACATCCCCAACGGCCAGACAGAAGGGCAGCCCGGACGAGGCCCTCCACGCGTCAGGCCTGAAGGCAGCCTGAACATCACCAGGGAGGCATATGGGCCAGCTGGACCCAGGGGAGGCGCACCGCCGCCAGGCGCCATGGTTCGCGCACCCGCCCAATTGAAGCTCTCGCGCAACGGACCGCGAACAGGAGGCAATGCATCAGTCGGAGGGAGGCGCGGTCCTAATCTTCGTGGGCGTGATGGAAAGAAAGGCGGCGCTGGGAACCGCTCGGCCGATGGACCGAGGAGGCGCGAGCGTGGAAACAAAGAGGATGGGGAAGAACGGGCCGATATCAACAGTGTCAAATTCGAAGACACGCTGTCTGATGGTATGCTCCAGCATCTTCTGCGCCTCCAGCGAGGCCAGTGGGATCGCAAGCCGTACGAGCCGAAGTACGCACTCGGAAGCTTCGCGGCGAACCAGTTGATACACCAAGGACGAGAGCTGTTCCGTGGAGAGGCGCCGCCGGTGAAGATCTGGGGCAGGCTGGAGAAGACGATTGGTGTGGTCGGCATGCACAATGCGGAGGCGCACCTGAAGGTCAGGCGAGTAACAGATCTGGACGACGAGTCGTTGGGTGGTAGGAGAGAACATTTCGAAACTAGCGACGGTGGCTTTCAAGTAAAGGCGAAGGCGCCTGAGGCCAGCAAGGCACCTGCCGCGAAAGCACCTGCCCCTAAGGTTCCCGCCACAAACACACCTGCAGCAGTAGCGCAGGCGGCAGCAGCGAACGTCCCTGCACCAAAGCAGGCACCGGTTGTACAATAGATCAGCTGCAAAGCAGCATGTACGAGGAGTGTAGAACAGGCGCAGCAATTGTATCATCATCAACAAGACGAACAAGTATTCTGAGGTTCCAAGGCCTGGCGAATGTTCCGCATCGACCAATTGACGGCACTTACCACTACGAAATCGGGGTGAGTGCGCACCATTCCTTTGGAACACCACCCCGGCCAGTCACAACATTGAGACAACAATGATGGATCTCTGCCTCCGTGTAGATCAGCTACTGGATGGCTCTATTCGTATGATCTAGCTGACAAGATGTGATGACAGGAGCCAGGCCCTTAAGCACTTTGTAGATGCTTTACAAGCACCTGGAAGCGCATTGCAGGAGCCGTACACCACACTATTCGGTCAAGATGTTGTAGGCACCAGAGGTATCAAAGATATGCCAGAGATGTGCGCCTACACGTCAAGAACCTCCCATAAGACGGCCCACTGGATCCCGAATCCTCGGTGAAAGCATCCCACTCTGGCCAATGGCCGCCACGAGGCGCTGACTTTCACGTTGCAGAAAAGGGCAGATACAGCACTTATAGCCACCAGAGGACCTACCTGCTTCTAAACGACGACCGGTTAGGCACTGACTACCTCCGACTTTCTCGGTAATCTGATGTGAAAGTGTGCATACCTCAAGACACTCCCTGTTCAAGACTTTCAGCAGTACTACCAAGAACGCAAAGTGCGAAAGGAGGCACTTACACTTCAAGCAACTCGCCGACGTCTGCTGATTGAGGGCGAGATCTGGGACCGCGGGATCTGGCTGAGGAATGGGAAGACGTGCACGAGGTTTGGCAAGTTTCTTGTCTTTAGGATTATGAACATCCTTGTTCGTATTGAATGCGCCACATATGAACGCCGGAAACCAGATACGATGAGGGTCCACCTAGATCTGGTCCCAGAGGGTCAGACTCACCCAAACTCAACAATCAGGCGCCAAATGCCCCCTCCGCGATGCAAAGATCCCGCAAAGCGACTTGGCATCAAGGTCAGCGGTATCCTCGCCGGCGATGGCTGGGAGACTCGCGAGCCAAAAGACTCGCCACACTACAAATCTAAGGTACCCGGGTTCTTTTGAGCCGCTCAAGATGGTGGATCGAACGCCTGGGTGGCTCGATGGAACAAGGTGGTCGACTGGCTGGAACGTAAAGACGAATCCATGGTTCGACCGCGACGCTGCTATCCCCGCGAGATGCTGAAACCGAGCGACCAATATTACGGATATCGCGCCACCAATTTGTATACGCTCCACCCTCTAGACACGCCAGATTGGAAGCGTCTGCACACCTTCCGGGAATACTGTGCCTTCAATGATGATGGCAAGAGGAAGGCTCCACCTACTCACCCTCTCCCGACCACAGCATTGCTGACGGAGTGGCACGACCATTGGACGTTGGAGAATCCGCCGAAATCAGAGGAGGAACGGAGGTAGAAGCAACTGGGAAGATGGCCGTTGTTGTCTTCTCACTATAATCTCGAAATCGAAACTTGATTCCGTGACACGATGTAGCCAACAGGTTACACAGTCAAGCGCTAGATGTCAGCGCAACCGTACCGGTAGGATGCTTCCAAGTCTCCTTGTTGGTTTAACACAATACTGGAATGGCTGCAGCCGCCAGACGGATGCGTGACTTAGAAGCGACATCTCACTAACGGCGTAGACCCACCGAACTGGAGCTGAAAGTGTTTGATTTGACAAAACGAACGCTACAACGCTGCAAATGCTATACTATGCTATGATATGCTTTTGATGCCTCGCCACCCTCCTACTACCCCTACATTGATCGTGCCCTCAATACCGCGGTAACCCCCTATACCCCTTAGCTTGCAATGTGTCCTCCTTCTCCTGCCGTACCCAATGCCCAATCTTATTCCCTAAGAGCTCTATCGCGCGCTCATGTTCCCACAACGGTGTGTCCGCACCGCGCATCCCGATGAAGCGCGCAAACATTCGCATCTTGATCTTCAGCCGCTCGATGTCGGTCAACTTGCAGTCCTCGGGCAGCGTTGGGTCGTTTTGTAGAACAGGTTTGCTCCAATCCATGGTCGTAGGGTACCTGTATGTCAGCACCGTCGGTGTGTGAGATTGGCTGTAGTATTCTGCGAGTCTGTCGAGTTGCGCTTCTGTCAACGTGAAAAGGCTGAGCATTGTGGATGGGAAGTCTGGGGCGGGGACTCCGGTCTGGACGTGCACTATAGGAGCGACGGTGAGTCGCATTTGAGATATTTTGAGTGCGAGTTCGGGATTACGCTCTAAGAGGGAGCGCTTCTTGGTCCGAAGTACGGATTTGGATGGGCCCTTTGTATCCTGCATTTTGGCCAAGCGGCGGTCGCACAGCCGTGTCCGTGGGCGGTTTGCTTTGCTGATCTTGTTCTCCTTGTTTGGGCAGAAGGGAGGCATGGCCTGTTTGCGTGCAGCCTCTGTACTGTCTTGGCTATTGGTGCGCAGAGAAGTTTGCTGCGGCCTGGTGTCGTTGTTGAGATGGTGGATGCGAGCAACCGGCAGGGGCATGGGCTGTTGAAATATATAATGCAAGCACAACGCACAAGGCGAGGTTATGAGAAGCATCTTTGTTGGCGATTTGCTCTTTGTTACGCACATAAGACAGCCTGTCTTCGTGGGCGTGAAGCGTGGAAGCTTTGTCTTGCTTCGTCACGTATCCATTGTTTTCGAGTGGGCAGAACAGTATTCTGCACAACGCTATTGTGTGCGCTGATACAGATCCAGGAGTTCTATCGGCTGTATAAAGTCAATGGCTGGCCCGCACTGATGCTGCGCATTGTGAATTGCTTCGAGATATGATGGCCGAAGCCTTTCACGACCCGGATGCGGCCCTGGCTGGTCGTTTCAGAGGCCTTGTCGAGGATGCACGGGAGCTCGCCATTCGCTTCTTGACGCTCGATTCCGTAGGATGTATCTGATCGGTGGCGAATCGCGATCTCGGATCTTCGTCGATGCTGTGGACTAGGCGTGCAGGTGCAGGTCTTAACTGTTAAGAATCTGCTCTAGAGACACGTCGTTCTCTGCGCCACCAACGGGCTTGGTCTGAGCCCAGAATTTACTGAGATGTCTCGCTCCACTGTGAACGTTCAGTAGAGGAAGCACGACAATGTGAGTGCGTCTTACCTGTCACAGAGCAGTGTGACAATGCGGTGACCAGGGCCAAGGTTTTTTGCAAGCTTTGTAGCTGCCACGCCTTTTGAAGTTATGTTAGTCTATACAGACGATCGTGCAGGATGCATGTAACTCACAATTCACAGCGCTGGAGCTGCCAACGAAAATGCCGTCGTGCTCAACTAGCCAACGCGCCATAGACGTCGCTTGATCGTCAGTCACTCTGATGGCATCGTCAATGAGCTCTCTTCCAACATCAAAGTTGTGCGTAACGCGATTGATGCCAATGCCTTCAACGATGGTGTCGACCTGGTGGCGTCGGCGGGTGCCTTCCTTCTCTTTTGGATCGAACATGACACCATACTTGACGCGATTGAATAGGCCACTGCCCGGAGGGTCGGCAAGTACAATCTTCACATCTGGCAGACGCGATTTCAGAAAGAGCGCAACGCCAGAGATGGTCCCTCCAGTACCGGCGCCGCTCACGAACGCATCAAGAGATCCTCCCGTTTGCTCGTAGATCTCAGGTCCGGTACCGGTGAAGTGGGCGCGCCAATTTGCTTCTGTCTCAAACTGATCGGCGAAGAGCCCGCGACCTGGCTTGTCAGCTGAGGCTGTGTGCTCTGCTGCACGGGTTCGGGCGAGATTGACGAATTGTTTTTGATCCACAATTGGTGCCGGCTTGACCCTTTCGACTTCTGCACCTAGTTTCAGGAGGATGTCAGATTTCTCAATAGCCATGTCGTTTGGCATACAACTGGCGGCAATCAGTAAGACATCCAACATTAGTCATTGCGCTGCTCACATGTGCGCCTTGTAGCCACGTGCTCTGCAAATCGCAGCCAGCGAGATGCCGGTACTGCCAACTGTGCCCTCATAGATGGTATCGCCGGAGTTCGGGATCAGTAAGCCTTTCTCTTCAGCCTACCAATATCGTCAGCCAAGTCGTGATGATGTGCAGTGAATGTTACCATTTCGATGATGCTCAAAGCAACACGATCTTTTGGACTGTTACCAGCACCATTCAGGAACTCAGCCTTGACTAGAATGTCGCATCCTGTATACTCAGACAGCGACTTTATTTTGATGAGTGGCGTGTCGCCGATGCAGCCCTCTATGCCTTCTTTGATGTCACCAGTGCCTCCACCTTTGACTAGAGAGCTCTCAAGCTCGACCAGAGTCTTCTTCAACGTATCCAGATCGTTGATCTTTGATAATTTTGAGAGAATCTTGTGCTGCTGCTTTGGCGCATCTTGGGAATTATTGGGTTCAGAAGAATCTGCCAGACTCCTGTTATAGGCCGCGGTGAGAGCTATCCCACCGAGGAATGCTCCTGCAATGTAATACCTGGTGTAATCAGGCATCTTCGTTGTTTGCGATCAAATGAGTGGTGTTGAAAATGCGGCAATGCTCGGAGCATGGAGCTCTCACAACGTTTCGCGGCTTGGCAGGGCTGCAGCGACCCGCAAACTCCACCACGTGCAGACGCGCAGAAGAGCTTCCTAACTGTCGCGACCCAGTGCAGCTCGACTGGACTGGCGTCAATGGATTCGCCGCTCGTAACTCAGCTCTTTCGCCAGCTCTTCTCGCACCGAGCAGCGCAATGCCTGGCCCGCGGAACTCGACCGGCGCTCACGAGCGCGCGCGCACCCCAACTGCAGCGCCGAGGGAAGGCCACACGACTGGGTGAGGGCGAGACCAGCCGGGAGAGCAGATGGACACCAAGGAGGAATGCATTTCCGCAAGAAAGGACAGAAGAGTTCGAAAGATATCCCATGGTCACGTCAGATATGCTGCGCAGCAGAAGAGAACGGCCACGGAGAGTGAGGATGCTGATGCGCGACTTCATTGAAGACAGCCTATACAACCCAAACTACGGCTACTTCTCGAAGCAAGTCGTCATTTTCTCGCCTGGCGATCCCTTCAACTTCAACGCCATGAAGTCCGAGCATGAGTTCTTCCAGCAGCTGCGGCACCGCTACACCGATTTCGAGGATGCGCTCGACCTGCAAGAGCCAAACGAGTTGCGCCAGCTCTGGCATACACCGACCGAACTTTTCTCGCCATATTACGGAGAAGCGCTGGCGCGGTACTTGGTAGAGGACTACAAGTACAACTTCTTCCCATACCAAGATCTGATCATCTACGAGATGGGCGCAGGAAACGGAACGATGATGCTGAACATTCTAGACTACATCAGAGATGTACACCCAGACGTATACGAGCGCACGAAGTACCGAATCATCGAAATCTCAAGTCAGCTCGCGGATCTGCAACAGAAAGGGCTGGGTCACTCGGCCTATGCAAGAGGGCACTCGGACAAAGTCGAGATCGTGAACCGCTCCATTTTCGACTGGAACCAATACATCTCCTCGCCTTGCTACTTCCTTGCGCTTGAGGTCTTCGACAACTTCGCCCACGATGCTCTGAAGTACGACAATGAGACCGGTGCTCCATATCAATCGCACGTTGTTGTTGACCCTCGTGGAGAGATGTTCGAGTACTATTCTCGCACCCTCGACCCCGTAGCTACCCAATTCCTCGAGCGACGACACGCGGCATGCGAATCATATCCACATCCTCTCCAAGGCTCGCGTCTGATGCAGAGTCTGAAGGGCCTGGTTCCCTTCCGGACGAACCTTAGTCGACCAGAATACATCCCAACACGACTGATGCAATTCTTCCACATCCTCGCATCCAAGTTCCCCAATCACAAGCTTATCAGCTCCGACTTCCACAAGCTGGGCGAGGCAGTCGAAGGCATTAACGCGCCGGTGGTGCAGACGAGGTACAAGAGGCAAATGATTCCTGTCTCGACACCTCTGGTGAGTGGAACAGACCTAAATCTTTCCTTCGGATCGTATACTGATTAGCATCAGGTCCACCAAGGCTACTTCGACATCCTCTTCCCTACCGACTTCGAGGTCATGGAGCCCATGTACACAGCCATCACGGGCAAATTTGCGCGCACATACACACACGAGGACTTCATGGCGGGCAGGGCGGACATTGCAGAGACGAGCACGAGGAACGGCGATAACCCGCTGGTGACCTGGTACAAGAACGCGAGTGTCATGATTACTATGTAAGAGTAATGGGCAAGGACTGGTTTGGAGGGCTGTACTTACCGAATACTCGGATCCGGGCGCGTGTCGTATGCCGTCCCAGCAACCTTTCGCTTGCATTCACCATACCACCGCCCGGGGCTTCTAAATAGACACTTGTCAATGTTGAGGATTTTGCTTATCCATTTCTATAGTTGCAGCACCACCGTAAGAGTCTTGTAGCTACTATATAGCTTATCAGGTTGCAAGACGCTCTTGGTCAGGCGCAGACTTCCTCCTGTTTCTACGCCGGAATGTGGTGAAGGGTCAACATCGAAGAGTCTACACTCTTTGTGCAGTCTGCCAAGTAGCCGCTAGAAAGCTCCTTGGTGCGGTATTACCGCCTGGATTGTTGCCTCTCAATTCGACTCACATACTTTACTCTAAGCTTTTGAATTTGGGTAGTCGAGCATCGCAGCTAGCCCTAGAGCTCTCTGCCAATATAGAGCAGGCTCTGAAAGTCAGGTCGAAGCATTGACAAACTCCCCCAGAGCTATCAAGTGTGAGTTGCGTGGCGTGCACTAAGAGGAACACACTACAAGCACACGAATTGAAGCCTGCAGTAAGTCTTCCTTTGCAGTCGTGCATCAGCATAATCACAGAGTGATAGTTACCAAAGACTTCATGCGAACAAAAAGACAGCTTGCATACGTCGACCTCTTCGGGGCCGCAGCAAAAGCAAAAAAGGTAGAAACATTGGTTCATGTATTCCTATACCATGTTAGTACAGGAAGCAGGAAGCATCTCCTTTTAAGAAGAACGTACCTGGTGGGGTTCGAACCCACGGCATCCGCATAACCCAGATGAGTCATAAGAATCTGACGAGTCTTATAAGAACGGCGCGCTACCACTGCGCCACAGGAATGGATTTCGCCATTTTTGAACGCCAAGGCGTCCCTGTTTCAGAGGTTTCTTTCACCGTGAAGTGAAAGTGCTGTTTGATAAAAATTTTGCGCCTCGTAGATTTATAACGCCCTCGAAAATGCCGACGAGGAGGGCTTCTGAAACGAAGCTGCCCACACTTTGGTGGAGGGTCAGTGGGGACGCACGAGGGGTTGCGTGACCGATATAGTCATGACGCATTGCGGGTGGTTGAGTGGGGAAGGGACGAAGAGGCTGGGTCGGAAGAAATCAGCCAACCATAACGCGCTAGACTCCGCTTTCCGACGTTCATCATCACGGTGCTCGTCTCGCTCTCATCGCTCATCGTGGAGTGCTTCTGCATCTCTGTGTTGTTCTGCAAATTGGCTTGTGGTAAGTTCTGAAGTACGTCAGGGGCATTCCTGTTGTCATGCTATCGAGTTCCATCTTGACACGTTCATGTTCGACGGCTTCGAGCTCGCGAGCTCCATGCCGGCGCTTGAGAGCTCCATTGTCTAGCTGCAATCATGTACGCGTCCAGTGTCGCGCACAAAGCATCCGTTCAATCTCACGTGTTGGTGCTGTTGCGCACCTGCAGCATGGCAGGGGTCTGACAGCTTCCCCGCGTCCATTGGTTCCTTCCATGCATTACCAGCCTCGCCCCTTACTGTCCACTCATCGCCGTCTCTATTCTGTATCTACCTCTTCAGAACGGGAGACTGACACCATGTAGGCAACCAAGCCCTCAATCTCTCTTTCTCACACTCAACATGACAATCAGGGCCGCCAAATTCACACCCGAAGTGCTCCTCAGCGCACCTCGCAGGTCCGAGGGTATTCCCAACTCGGATGCATCGAAAGTCCTGTACAGCGTCTCTACATACAGCTTTGAGGGGCATTCGAAGAAGTCGGAGATCCGGATTCTTGATGTTGCAAGCCAGCAGACCAGCCTAGTTACGGACGACAAGTCCGCGAGTGAACCTGTCTGGATCGATGATGACAACATCCTCCTGCTGAAATCCGGCGATGACGGCGTCACGACAGTACTCGTCGGCAAGGCAGACAACTTTGTCAATGAGTACATGACCACATGCATTGTTGGAGGCTACCATGCTTACATTTACCAGCAACTACACGGCTGGTACTGTTGAAGGCCCCATCGGCGATCTCAAGACGCTCAGAATCAGTGACGACGAGATTGCCATCGCAGTGTCGGGCAAGGCGAAGCCTGATGGATCTCTCTACAATCCCGAGAAGGCAGAGAAATCACATACCTCCGGCAGGCTGTACAAAGCGATGTTCGTTCGTCATGTATGCAATTCCATGTTCCGACCACCCCGTTCATTGCTAACACATACCAGTGGGATCACTATGTGACCGAGAACAGGAACGCTATCTGGCTCGGCAAGCTCAGCAAGAAACATGGCAAGTTTGAGCTGTCTAAGCTGAAGAATGCACTCAAAGGCACCAAGCTCGAGAGTCCGATCGATCCCTTCGGTGGCAAAGACCATTTCGACATCTCTCAGAATGGCCTCGTGTTGACAGCTAAGGACCCTGATCTCAACCCTGCCCTGCACACCAAGACTCGCATCTATGTCTCTGCACAGGCGAGCCCCGGCTTTTGGAACCATCCTGACTTCTGGTCTGACGAGGCCCTGAATCTGGACATCCAACCAGTAGATATCGCCAAATCCCACGGCTTTGAAGGAGCTTGCACCAGCCCTGTGTGGTCCAACTCAGGGAAGATGATCGCTTTCCTGGCCATGAGGACTGACGGATACGAGTCCGACAAGAATCAGCCGTTCATCATTCATGACTACAGCAAGCTTACAGCTGCACCGACACTCCTTTACGCCACCAAGGACGGCAAGGGCAAATGGGACCGAAGCCCACAGTCTATCTCATGGAGCCCGGATGACTGGCACCTATACTTCACCGCTGAAGATCACGGACGCGGAAATCTATTCCACGCCGGCCCACCCAAGCGTCCTGGTGAGGATTCGCCTCTACCAACAGTGCTTGTTAAGGGCGGAAACGTGGCAGATGTCAAGGTGTTGGCATCTGGTAATATCTTCATCAGCTCGAACAGCTTGATCGAGAACAGTCTGTACTCCTTTGTTCCTGTCGGCGACCACAAGAACCACGAAAACACCTACAACCTGCCATTATCCGAAAACTCCACCGAGTCCGATGTATCAACGACAAAGTACATCTCCTCCAACACGCGTTCTGGCTCCATGTTTGGCCTCTCCCGTTCCCAGATTAGCGAGATTCATTGGGATGGCGCCGCACATGGGACCTCAGTCCACTCTTGGGTCGTTAAGCCCAGCAACTTCTCCTCGGACAAGACATACCCGCTCGCATACCTCATCCATGGAGGTCCCCAAGGCGCTTGGGAGGACTCGTGGAGCACACGCTGGAACCCTGCAGTATTCGCCGAACAGGGCTATGTGGTCATTTGCCCCAACCCAACCGGCAGCACTAGCTACGGGCAAGACTTCACAGATGCCATCCAGGGCCAGTGGGGCGGCTTGCCGTACGAGGATCTTGTTCTTGGCTTCGATTGGATCAAGAAGAACCTTTCATATGTCGACACTAATCGCGCAGTTGCCCTCGGTGCAAGCTACGGCGGCTATATGATGAACTGGGTCCAAGGCCACCCATTGGGTCGTCACTTCAAGGCGCTTGTCACTCATGACGGAGTCTTCAGCATGGCGAGCCAGATGTCGAGTGAGGAGCTCTACTTCCCCTTCCACGACATCAAGGGCGCGCCGTGGAAGAACCGCGAAGGGTGGGACAAGTGGGATCCGAGCCGTCACACTGAGCATTGGCAGACACCGCAGCTCATCATCCATAGTGAGCTGGACTATAGACTGTTGATTGGTGAAGGGCTGGCAGCGTTCCATACGTTGCAGACTCGTGGCGTTGAGAGTCAGTTCCTGACCTTCCCAGATGAAAATCATTGGGTTCTGAAGCCGGAGAACAGTCTGTTGTGGCATGAGACGGTATTCAACTTCATCAACCCGAAGGTGGGGCTGAAACCGCTCACGGAGGAGAAAGCTTGAGAGCGTACGAGTTCCTGAAGACGGACATATTGCGCAGCTAAATACTACCTCGTTCCATCACAGTATATCTTTCCCACTTCCGTACTACTACGTCATCACCATGCCATTCCGTGGGCTTGTTCAGACCATGAGACAGAAACTCATATCAAAAGGTGTCATATTCAAGACGCAAGAGTCCCAGAGACGATAGCCCGCGCTCGATTGGCGTTTGCTGAGCCGAAAGCCTTGCGTGGAGGACTTCAATTTATCTCAGCGACAATCCTAGCGTGCAGAACACTCTTGTGATATCTTCACCACGATCGACCTTTCCGTTTGGTTCGAACCACCCGGATCGAGAAGCCACGCCTAAATACCCTTCGTCGTCCAGTCCTTGACAAATGCAACGAAGTTCTCCACCCTCTGATCCTTGCCCTTCTTGCGTCTCTTCTTACTTCCTTTGTCTTCCGCCTTGTTTGTTCTTGCTCCTGCCTTGCCGGATTCTTCTTGTGGCTCATGGTAGGCAAGTATGAGATCGCGGTTCTTGAGCTTTTTCGTACTCATGCATGACCTCAAACGGAAGCCATCGCGTTGGTCATTCCAGGAGAAGTCAGGGTAGAAGCGAACGTTCTTGAGGTTAAAGAAAGCCAGACCCTTACTACCCCGCCACTTCTTGACGGATTACGGACTCTGTGTGATGTAATCGGGTGCTGTAACTCTGCGAACTGCTTCACGAATGCGATAGCCGAGCATCAAGAAATTGGCGATATTGTTCAGACTCCAGCCCGTGATATTGACGTGACAATGCGGAAGATTCTGTCACGAACTCCTAGTGGAAGAGAGAAGATTGGCACATGGTATGTGCTGACACGTGGTGGCGAGTTGGCGGCGGTAGTGGCCATCTTGAAATGAACGACCGGAGCGGGGTGGGAAAAAGAGGATGGTTGATCTGGTCGGTTGAGGATCGGTTGGTGCCGGGCGCTGTGTTTCGGGAAGCTGATGTATTCGACGATGCAGTGGCCTGGAGTGAAGACAGAGTTTGGAGTCGAATGCATATCTGTGATCCTGATAGAGCTTCGCTTCATCCCTGACCGAAAGAGTAAAAATAAACGCGAGGCGAAGGCGACCGACCCTCTTTCTTTCTTCGTGATACTTTCACTAATTTTTGGAACTCTGTCCCACACGCCATAAAGCCCCGACTTCTCATCGACTATCTCTTCCACCAGATTCCTCACTATTTACTACCCTAGCCCCTGTCCCTACTAACGTCGCAGGTAGATGCATCTCCAGATGCAACGTGCACTCGAGCGCTACGCCTCTCTTATACAGTGCTTACGCTTTAAGCGATCGTGATGTTGCTTGGCTTCGTTGAGATCGGTCTATGGCGGCATCAGCGTGCCAGCGCGATGACGCAGTGTATCGATGTGTTGTTGATCACTTGAGTTACAAGCTTTGAGAGTCTCAACCTTGGCAAGTTTGCAGACAATACTGTGCAGGTAGCAGGTCTACCAAAAGTCACTTATCGATGAGTATTGCATGCAGGAACCGCGGTATGATGGGACGGGAAAGTGGCTCAGTCCATTGTTCCCTTCCTTACCCATGCCTGCGAGCGATTCTCTCAGCTAGGGCTGCCGTACCGTTGCGCCCTGTGAGCATGAACGAGCTGGCTCGTAGGTCGTGTGATCGTGATAGGGAGTCTAGAACTTCCTAGTTCATGCTTTTGAAAGATGGGAAGCGCCATATCGATACGCCCATCGAGCAGCTGCTCGTGCGACAAATTCGCACGTAAGCACTGCTCAGCTCAATACTCATGTATTTCCTGGACACGTCTTTTTCGTCAAGTACGCTCCCTTGTGGCGATGCTCAAAGAAGAGGGACGTGACTTCCGCTTTCGCTCTCACTCGCGAAGCAAACCTATTAGCGTGCGCGACCAGGCAGTTGCGCTGGATATTTAAAGAGTCTGCTGCAATCGCACTTGCATCTCCCAAACACCGAACAGGACCTCTATCGCAGCAACATGGGTGTTGCGGTAGCAGCATCGGTGCTAGCGCTGTGCTGCTAGGGAAGCTTTACGTTTCTCGCTTGGGGTTGCGAGTACTGAGTGCGCCATAGCCCTCAAGCTCGCCGGCCAGACTGTGCAGATAGCGAGTCTGTCTACAGTCACTAGCCGTTGGGTATTGCGCAGGATCGCGGCACGATAGCGCGAGATTTGTCTTGTCTCATCAGACTAACGCCTGCGAGCAACTTCTCTGCCGGGGAGGGATCCCAAACCGGGCGTATGGACAAGCTGACTCGTAGGCCATACAGTGCAGTGTTGTGTAAAGATATCTTGGTAGCTTGCTTCACAGAGGAAAGGCGGGAGCGCCCCAACATGGGCCCGTCGAATGATTGCCCATGCAGCAAGTTTGCATGTAAGCAATGCTCAGCTCAACACCCAGTCGAGACCTGTACGGCACTGCCTTTCATTGAGTGCGCTCCTTCACGGTGCCGCTTGAAGAAGATTATCGCAAGTGTGGTGCGTTTGGTTTTTGCGACAAGGTTATTTCGTACAATTGCCGTTGATTGATGCTATATCTGTCCCTGACTCATATCTAGAGGTTTACAGGAAATCGCTCACGTATCCTCTCGCCGAAGACGTAGAAAAGAATAGGAGCAGGTGCCAAAACCACACCAATGATGGCAAAGACACTGATGCCCCAACCGTAGCCAAGGCTCTCGAACAAACCTGGTGCTGCCAAGGGCACGATACCACCCACAATGCTCCTGAACACAGTGCCTGCTGCGATGGCACTAGCTGCGTACTTCTCGAAACTATCGATGTAGTAGTTCTGAGTACTGTTTAGGATCATGACCTGACCAATACCATAAAAGAAGGTCGCGGAGATAGATGCAAACCAGTGTGCATGTTTCTCGACCGTCCAAGCAAACCAGAACAAGGAGACAGGGATGAAGACCGCGCCAATGTTCGCAAGTGGCAGTCGGTATTCGGGCTTTGCCTTATCGCCGTGCTTAGCTGTGAGAATCTTGTAGACCGTGTCGATACGCGGTACAAGGAAGAACACTGCGAGAAGAAAGCCTAGGCCTGGCCCAAGATAGAGCAAGCCTACTTGCTCTGTACTGAAGCCGTACAGCTCAGAATAGATCTTCTGCATGTTCGTGTAGATGCTGAATGTCGTGCCAAAGATGAGGGCCTGGTAGACGGCCATAGTCGCAACGATGGGCTGGGCGAAGATCTTCGGTGGGCGTTTCAACGAGTCCCCAATTCTCTGACGCAAGGGGCGAGTGTCTTCGCCTTCGTACGAGTACTTGGCGCCGTCGGAGTTTGAAGCGTCTTTCTCAAACTCATCCTTCTTCTGACTCAAGATCCGTGGCACATAGGTCTCGCGTAGCAGGAAGTACCCAGCTGCTGTATTTACGAATGAGACGATGGCCATGATCCAGTAGGTCCAGCGCCAACTGAGCTGCTGCACAATGACTCCGCCTAGCAAGGGACCAATTGTGGGACCGAGCAATGGCCCAAGCAAATACCAGCCAAAGACGCCTGCGCGCTCACTCGGTATGAACATGTCTGATATTGTGCCGCCTCCATTTGCAACACCAACACTTCCGAAGAAACCGGCGACACTTCGAATGGCGATGAGGAAACCGATATTCGGGGAGAACCCAGTCGGGATTTGGAGAAGCGCGAAGATCGAGAAGCATGTGAGGTATAGGTTGCGGCGGCCGAATGTCTCTGAGAGCGGCGCAAGCAAGAGTGGGCCAACACCGAGCATAACAACATATCCAGTCGTAGTTCCAATAACGGCGGTCGTGGAACAGTTCAAGTCTTCGGCGATTTGGGCGATTCCCGGAGTGAACATGCTGCTAACGAGTGGACTTAGGACTGTTGATAATTAGCTTACACACATTGCTAGAGGCTCGGATACTCGTACTTGACATGCCTGCGATGACGACCACATTGGCCATCTTGTTCCATCTGGACCATTCTCTTGGATTGTACTCATTGGGAAGATCTTCAATACGAAGAAGCTTGTCGATGTCAATGTAACTCAACGTCGTGATGGCACACGAATGATCTTACGGTTCGGTTCTCTCCTTCTTCGTTCCATCTCTCCTGGAGCAGCGGCGTCTGCTCATTGTTGCGAGTCATATTGGCAGCTCACAACCTGTTGATGGTGCCTCAAAGGCTGGGGAAGGCGAGCAAAGAACGTTTAAAGGAGCGAAACACACGCGTCAAGCATAGTCAATGCTCCACAAAAATCGTCATCATGGGAAACGCACACGCCCATCAGCTTGTCAGATGCGAAAGTGCAGGATGGGAATAAGCCGCAGACTTGCATCCGTCATCGACTCCTGCGCCGCGGATCGGTCCAGGGTCCGATCTGGCACTAGTCGATGGCGCGTCGCTTGTCCAGCCAATCGCGTACAGGCTTTTGTGACGCGTCAAGACGCGTCCCGTGTTACCTTCTTCTCGTCCTTGCTGCGACAAATTAACCTGCGAAAGAAGATTCAAATATCGGTCAAGCCTTCAAAACTATCTTGCACATGTCTCTGCTCGAGGTGCTTGGAGCTCTGTTGTCAGATCTTGGCACAGTGTCTCTAATACACTGTTATGACTGCACCAACGCCTTTGACACTTCATTCGCATGAATACTATCGAGCGCCGCCGACAACTCGACTTGATAGGTTCAACATGTAGCAATGGGTTTGTGCTGTTCAGAGTCCTTGACCCTTGGTTCACCAAGATTCAAAATGTGGTTCGCAGAAAGCCTGACCAATCAAGCGACCACAGATTCTACTCACAGAATGTTGTCCATCGGTTCGTCACCTGGGTGTAGGCTGAAGACCCACGGGAAAATGGACTCTCAAATGTGCTTCGTGTCGATTGAATCACAATAAAAACATTGTCTGATGTTTTTGGCGACTCCTTTCTCTTCTTCACAACTTTAGCGTTTGCCTTTCGGGAATACAACAATGACAAGCCAACTCAGTTTCGGAGTTGAGTCCCTACCTATCGCTGATCGAGGTTTTCGCTCAGTCATGCGAGTGTAAGTCAAAAAGCGAAGTCCAATCAGACAATTTGCTAAAATACATGCACAGTGCAACACGTACTGAGACAGCATCACCACTCCTTAACCTTCCGACGGAACTCCGGGTAATCATTTGCAAGTATGTTCTTCTCTGGGCGACGAAGCCCGTGTCCTTTGTCGACTACAAGCAACAAGCCTGTGTGCTCGCAGCAGGAGTGAGAGGTTCAACAAATCCTCATGCGCTTCCACTCGTTAGCCGCCAGATCTACAAGGAAGCTCGTGAAATCCCTTACTATTCTACGATATTCCGCTACGACAGGTATCGACCCAAACTTGTCATCGACCCTCCGAAGCCCATCGCGATGGACTTGATTCGTCACTTGCAGTTGCCAGTCACACTCCGCTTCTGCTTCCGAGACTGCTGCCAGTCAAGGGATCCAGGCAATCTTGTTTCGCCGGCTTGGATCTTGTTCGGAGCCGGTGAAGGTTCATTTATGATCTTTCTCCGGGCTGAGACAATTGCACCTCTCTGTCGATATGGTTTACCCTCCTCTTGATTATGTACAGCCTCAACTTATGGAGAGGGCACGGAAATTGAAGAACGAGCGAAGACGAAAGTAAGCATGAAAACCTCTTTGGCTGACTTCATTGCGGCTACTGAGACCCGTCACAAGGGCCTTAAGATTCACCTGTCCAACAATCCAGGTGGCGTGTACTTCGAGCTGCTACCCTACATCTGCATCTTTCGCCAGATCTCCAAGAAATAGTGAGAGCACCGAAAGACGACCTTTTGTTTTACCACACAATCTTATGGGAAGGTCGGCAATCCATGTAAAGGTAAAGCATCGGTACCTTGGTAAGAGCGGACAAGTATCACCAAGGTGGTACTAAACCGCATATAGATAATTGAAGAACTCGTCCTTTTCCCACTTACGGCACCTTGACCAAACCTCAAACAGACGCAGCATGCTCTCAACTTCGACCCTGAGAAAGCGGCCCGCAACGGCCACGGTGCAAGGGCGCTTCGACAAAGAAGCTCGCCAGGCGGAGCATGATGCTGTGAAATCGTCCGTCTTCGCAATGTGAGCACATAAAAACATGTCTCGGTTGGTACAATATAACACTAACGTAGATGCAATTCCGAGAAGAATCAGAAGGACTGGCCCCTATTGCGCCTTCCGCCTAAGCTCCAAAACAAGGTCTACGAATACGCACTCGGTGGCCACACCCACATGATCGCGTACGGCTGCAAGAACTCCGGGCGAAAGAAGGTGCAGTTGTCTTTACTGCTTGTGTGCCGCCAAATTTGCCACGAGGCGGCTTTGATCCCGTACGCCTGCAACACATTCTCCATGGTTGACCAGATCCTGTCTCTTTTCGCGCAAAAACCGCACAGTGTCTCAGAAAGCCTCCATGACCTCCATCGAAATTCGATATCCCATTCTGATTGACAGCCTGTCTCACGACTTTCTCGACACAATGGACCTTTTCCCAAACGTCAAGCAGGTGCACTTGCGAAGTAAACTATACCACTGTGATCGACATTGCGATCATGCTCGACTGAGACGTATCACCGCATTCTACTTGAAGAATTACAAGTGGCCGACCCCCCATGTACAGATCACTTGTGCCGTAGAGCATGGGGATATGAGGCCGATCTGTCAAAGTGCTGGCTCTTTCAGGATGAAGCGAGCAGAACTCGAAGACTCGGAAATCCAGATACGATTTGGAGCATAAGCGGTTGGTGAGGGCAGAGGTAGCAAGCCAATGTCACCTGCTTCGAGAAGTAGGCAAGTCCCCAGCATCATCATGTACTAATATCTCTTTCGGTTATGAGGGTATCTTCTGGGTGTGATTTCACCAAATGTCAATGCACATTTGGACAATTTCTCCTTCCACAAGCTGCCAGTTGTGATTTTACGCAGATCAAGATGGTCGCATTGTTTTACAGTGGAGCGTACTCATGCGTTCTCGGAAGGGCGCGCTTTCGCCACACCTCATTCAAAAGACTTCGACCTTTCTGTGCCCACAAAGGAAGGCCGTCTCACATGTCCGACCAGTAAGTGCAATTGAAGACACTGTACAGGATGTTGGCTAACTTCGATAAGCGCTCGCACGCCTACCTGGTGAACTCTGGAACCGTATCTACTTCTATGTGTTCGCTGAAGAATACTTCACACTGGAAAGACATGGCTTCAACACACAGATGTTTCCTTATGTCCATCGGCGCAAAGGGATGGAGCCTCACTCGTACCGTCTTGGCCTCCTGAGTGTCTGCCGACAGATCTATGCTGAAGCTAGGCTCCTACCCTTCATCATCGGCACGATCGAAATCGATAACATCGAAACGCTTGAAGAGTTGCCGTTTCGATTGACAACGGCGCAGTGCTCTGCTATCCGGACGTTGCGACTCGTTACGCTATTGGGAGGCAGTGCGAACATCGTCAAGGTATTCGTGAGCAAGAGTAGGAAACGCGGATTGTGGCTTCGCAATTATCTTCTCGGTGTGAGAAAAGTGGAAGTAAAGGTTGTGAGAGACTACACGCAGCAGCAACAACGATGCCAATCGAGCATGCGCTTCCATCAACGCAGAGAACAGACCAGATGGTGGCTGACGGGCGTTGACGGAACTAGGTTTGGAGTCATATTTAGCGGTTATGGGATGTGCGGAAATGAGATTGTCCGTGTAAATCGGCAATGGTGGGAAAAAGAATGTAGTTGTCACTGAGCTGGTTGCGGCTGTGGGAGGATCTTTCCAATCTGTTGATCTGGGTGACGTCATGGTGCGAGAACTTAACTGGCGAGTCTCGAGGTGGCAACGAAAGTACTCGCAATGTAACAGCTTGTCTCTGACCGAGAAGATTCCACAATTATGAAATTGTGCAGTTTTAAGACCTAAGGGTTTCATTCTCATCATCATGGCTACATATGCACCTTTAGGATTCCAATCGACCAGGGTAGTGTGACACGCCTTACGCGACTTAACCTTGCTGATAGTCGACGTAAGCCTGGGTTATGGTGACAAGTATAGCGAATCCAGCTTCGTGCATATTTTTCGACTGCTTGGTGAGGCTGAAGATCGCCCTGGGTATCAGCGAGCCGAGCCGCGCGCCGCCTGGTCGGGAATGCGACACTGTCCTCGACCCAGCTTGCGCTCAAGTCAACGCTGTGCCCTGAGCACTCGCAAAATGACACGCGAAAAACCGAGCTGTCGGTACCGTCCCGCTGTGTCTGGTCAGTTCGCTTTCCATGCTATAGGCAGCTTCAATAGAGATCAAGTTGCACCTTTCCTTATCAGATCCATGCTCTTGGAAGTACGTAATCCCATGGGAACGAGTGCGAAGATTGCAAAATCGTTGATTGTGAAGCAATACTCTGAAGCAGTATTGGTATTGTATCCTGAACTCTTGTATTTGCGCTCGCCAGTGCACTCCCACCCTTAGACTGGATATCTCGGCGCCGCCCGCGCTATTCGTGTCCTGATTCACTTTCGGTATTTCAGAACGCATATACTCTTACCTGGATCAGAAGGTGCACTTCGACATCAGCGAAAAGCCATTGTGGCAACACCCAATGGCCTTATTCCAGAACAGTCCAAGACACGAGGTATCCGTCTACCAGCTCGCGGGCGGCTTCAACAACCCTGTAACCCCGTGTGACCCAGTCGATGACCCGTTTGCGTGTTCTGATAATAGCTTGTGGAGACAATTAGGTGTACTTGCTTAGGACGATCGAAGCACCGTTGGTTGGTCCTCCTGTGCAAGGGGTGCGGCGAGGTTGCATTAGATTTGCATCAGTCCATTGTCAGCACACTACTATTGCCAGTCTCCGTGTACGCAAGATTATCTAGTTTCACTGTCGACTACAACTCTTGCTTGGCTACGGTATATGTACGATACAAGCCGAGTGAAAGCCATGCTCAATTGGGTGGCGGCAGTGTTACATCGACTACTTAATGCTACAGCACTACACAGCTATACACCGATTACCAATCGCCTTACACCGCCGACTCGAACAGTAATAAGTATCAATTGCACGATCGCACAGTCACTGTATCGCACGCGGAGACAACACAATCCTAGGCGATGGCTGCCACGGCAGACAACGGCAGCGCAGCCACGAGCGTCAACAGGTATTTCGTTCTATGCACACATCTGGTTATGCACTGACAGAAATAGCTCGTCGGTTCCCCAGATCATTTCTCCCTTCCTCCGCCTTCCCGCTGAGATTCGCAACATGGTCTACGCCCATGTTGTGGGCGGGTGCACATGGTCCATGAAGATGACTCAGAACGCGGCCGGCGATCCCCAAGTGCGCGCCGACAATGGCATCAAGAATGCGCTCGCTCTTCTGAAGGTGAATCGCCAGATTCACACCGAGGCCCGTCTCTTTCCTTACCTCTACAATACCTTCGCAGGGGTCCACAACGGACATCTGCACGAGTGGGCCAAGTCCCTCACCCAGGCGGAGCGCTCCTGCATCAAGGCCATCAAGCGCTACAAGCGCGGCTACGTTGTCCACGGTCTCAAGGGCCACGGTCTCACCATTAACCCCGTCTTCTGGATGGACGAGCCGCGATTTGCGGACTGGGGGCTAGACGGTCTGCAACGGATCGAGGTTGAGGTCGCGCTGCAGAAGTGGGGCTGGGACAACGACAAGAACGAGATGAAGCGGACAATAGATGAGGCGCTCGTCAAGTTGCGCACGTTGGTGGAGGTCGAGCATCCAGGCGTCGAGGTCGAGGTTTTTATGAGGCGCGGGTATTGAAGGGACTAGTCTATGCGTTCCTACGGCGTAGCACCTTCAGTCCTCGGGGCTTCGAATTTGGTTAATGAACGGTACAGCCGGTGGGAGGGATGGTAGGCTGGAGTCAGCTTTTGGTCTTATCAGCAGTTGTTGTTTGACACAAGTGAGCGAGCGGGTAAGAAGCTGAGCCCTCGCCGGTCCTTCCACGCTTACACGCACAAGGGAATCATTGTGAGATACGCTGCATCTTCCCTCTCCATGTGATTGTTTGTTCAGTGACATCAAGCATAGTATTGCAGAAGTGTGAAGGACTCGACGCGTGTGCGGGGATGCAAGTGAGTGTCCTGTCCTGCGCTGATTGGCAGCCCCAAAATGAGGATTTCGCGGCACGATCTGCCTTCATTTGTGCCCCCACCTGTGAAACATCGCCCTTTAACCTTACAGGACGAGCTATCAGCTTGGCAACTGACAGTCTACTCGATCTTTCTTCCTGTTTTGTCCGCAAGCAGCTTCAGCTGGTCGTGGGTGATCAAGCCGCGCCAACCCCACATTGCCCCAATCAATGCCAACAAAGTCACCACAAGCAACCTGCAAGCTGGTCACGCACGCGACCTTCGAAGCTTCCGAGATACTTCATGACAGTGGTTGTGAGACGAGGGGCAGGCTCACTCTTTGATATGCTGACGTAGCAGATGAATCCATGTAAGAAATTCTAGGTGAAACGAATCTATTGTCTACATCTTCACAGAAAGGAACAGTCTGCCAAGCGCCATACTCACTCTTCAATACCAGCCTTGACGGACCTTTAGGTCCATTTGCATCAACATGTTGGCCTAGCCCGAGCAGCTAGTGAATGGTCCAGCCACGCCCGGCGCGGGCGGAGCTCCCTGGGAAAACGTCAGTCCAGTCAACTTAACGTCCAGCCGCGACTCACCTCATGGGTCATCAGTCCACAGTAGACGGCCTTGTTCTTGCCCTTGATCTTGATGACAACGCGGTCCGGAACTGTCGCAACGTCGCCACCGGTGTATTTGCCTCTCATGATTGGAAACTCCTGCAAGTTGTCGCTTGCTTTGCACTGGGACGAGAGCTTGACGGTCGGATCGCGGTACCCATACCGATGAGGGTAGTTCTGAGCGCCTGGGACAAGTCAGTCAGAGTTCAATGCAGGTACTGAGCAGCGTACCAAGCTGTTTGCCGTCGTCCACAAGATCGAGAGCTTGCTCGGCAGCTGTCTTGATTTGAGCTGCCGTGAAAGTCTGCTCTCGAGGGTGCTTAGCACCACACTTGACAGACTTCGTGGGAAGTCCGGTGATTTGGTTCTTCTGCGCAGCTGGTGCTGGAACAGCAGCAACCATGCCTGCGATGGCAAGAGGGACGAAGAGCTGAGAAAGATGCATGTTGACGAGATGGAACGAGTGCTTCTTTGCAAGTCGAAGGATCAGTGAGAGAAAGGTCACAGACGAGCTCTATCGCTCCTGAGGTGATGCAGCAGTTTCTTCTCTCGAAGGTACTCTCTTATGTACCTTCCTCTGTCGCACATTGCCATCAGGCCCGCAAAGCGCTCATTTTGATATCCAGAGAATGCTGACACGGAGGACGCCTCTGACTGCGCTTCAATGTTATTGTACTACGGTGCGAACCAATCAAACACCAATTGAGGCCACCGAGCCTTGACACGATCAGGTCGGACTCCATCGACATAAAGGCCCGTGGACTTGAGTACCATTGGGATCGTTACCTGAGGGTTGTCGACCCTGAGTAATTTGTCCCTTGAGTCGTAATTTCAGGTCATACGGAGCCGCCGAACGGTCTCATCAGCTATCCGTGACCATCAGCATATTTCCTGCCTCTGTTTGCACTTATGCGATGCGGTCCAATTGCCAGACTTGAATCCGGAGTGGAAACGACATGTAGCCAATCAGCTGACGCGCTGGCTCTTTAGCGTCGTGGCTGTGCGTCGTGGCACAGGCTTCAGGCCTTCAAACATTCGGACTCCGAACAACGCACCTGCCCTTCATTCTTTGAGTCAGACCGCGTCAGCTCCGCAGTAACCGCTCTAGATTCCGCTTATGATCACCGCAGCCTGCAAGAAAACCACACTCGGACTCCAATCGAACCAAGCACACATCAACCAAGCACCTCCTACCTCACCTCGCATTTCAGCAGCATTGCAGAAGACAGCATGGCAACCGAGTACGATGCGCTGTTTTCTCGTTTGAGAGTTGAGTATCCCAATGTCTCCTACCCAGAATCAGAATGCTCAACCCTTACGTCCTATCTAAACGGCCACATCGACGCACAACGGTGCGCAACAGAACTCACCAAGTACACCAATCGACGCCTTCCGGTCAGTTCAAAGCTTTGTGTCTGCTACCTCATCGTTCAATTGGGTATCAACTTCACCGGAACACATGAAAAGCTTGTCATCCTCATCGAGGAAATCCGCAATGTCCCGGCAAGCAAGGACACCGGCGACATTGACTGGACGAACGAGAGAGAGTCCTTTGATGAAGCCTTCCGCGGTTCCTATGACAGCATCTGGAGCCTGACGGTCGAAGCAGACAAGGCAGGCGGTCAAAAGCCAACCCCTGGTCAGTCAGAAGCATGTCGACGATGGTCCAACATCAATGCCTTTGGGGCGAGGCTTGAACACGCAGGCCTACTCGGCGACATGCTGAATGCTTTGCGTCTCATTGTTAAGGTCTTGGAATCAAAACAGAGCGAAGCACAAGTGCAGATGAACTTGGGTGCAGCAGCTGCATGGCTGGAATTCGCCAGCAAGGAGATCAAAGAGCGTGCAACAGGAGTTGGTGCGCATACCAACTGGGCTCAGAAGAGTGAATACAGGAAGGAGCCTGTAGTGGATGGCAAGAGAATGGCGTACTGGAAGGATCGCCTGACGGAACTTAGCGGTTCATCGTCCATCGGCGAGGAGGTGGCGGCCGGATGTGAGAGAGCTGTGATCGCGATTGAGCAGGCCCTTTGGCAGAAGAAGAAGTGACCGCATCGACTGTGTAGGTTCCTATTGAGCTCAGTCGCCATATCAACAGCATTTGACGGGCACGATATCATGGGCCAGCAGCACGTCATCCATACAGAGATAGCCCAAGCACCAATGCCATGAAAGTCCATCTTGCTGAGTTCCCCACCACGTTCCGGAAAACTTGTCGCAGGCTTTACCAAAACCAACAGTGACGCTTCTTGGAGTCCGTAAGCACAGTACCAACGTAGAATATCAAGCATGGATCGCCTCCGTCGTCCTCACAGGTAACGACATTGACCTTGTTAATCGACTTAGCGCCGCCGAGCTGCCTGTGGTGCTGAAGAAGGAAGTAGGCCGCACCTAGGCCGTTCGGTGAGCCTCGCCTCTGTCAGTGTAGCCTGGACGGACCACCCATCTGCGCCGACCTACCGTTGATGTTGAGGCCCTTGAACATAATGCCCATATCTTCCTCGAAGTTACAGAAGTAATCGGCGTCTTATGGTTCTCGTCGGTGTCAAGCAACCCCACTTCTGGAGTTCGTCCTTGAGGTCGCCGTCCCACGGGCTCTGGAGATAAGGCCAGCCGAGCTTCAATGCAGCGTCCAGCTCCTTCAACGTCATGGCGTGGAGCAGTCTCTCACCACGACAGAGAGCGTCCTTCCACATCTTGTCGTACGGGTCCTCCCATTCTGGATCATCGCCAGGTGGCGGGGTGTTCTGGCGGGCGACTAAATTGCGGCGTGCAGTTGCCGATAGCTCGAAGAAGTCCGGTGACGTGAAGTTGAGCGGCGGCTCGATTGGCAGAACTTTGCTGACAACGAGCTGCGCCAGGAGCGCGGAAGTGACGAGTAGAGTTCGCATATTGACGGTGATGATGATAAGAAAAGATCAGACGCGCAGTAGGGTAAAGGACTATACATGGGCTCGCTCTTGGCGTCGCTACGAGTGGGGCACTGCGCGCGAGGTCAAAGTGAAAGACAATCGTCACGTCCTGCACGCTCATCGCGATACCGGACCCCTTTTCATGACTGTTGTGCTGTTATGCAGCAATGAATTGATTGCTTAAGTCATCTGAAGGCCTCCAGCCCTCGTTTTCAAGGCTCTGTCGTCGAAACCGCACTTCGAGAAGCGTCTTCTCTGAAAGCGGTCTTTGCCAATAGCGTGATGCTGGAGGAAGGTGTCCGGGTGCTTCCATGGATTGGCTAGACGTGAATTTGTCGCATGATCGAGGTACCCCTACTACGTTCCTAGTAGTGAAAGGTGTGGTGCGTACGTGATGATGTACAGGGCGGCTGAGCGACTGCTTTACGTGTTGGTGACTCCCGCATTGGCCATTCGCACCTAGAACAAACAACCTGAAAAATGCAGCCACGAACCCGTGTCATCACGTTGTGTTACGCTGTCAGATTTATCATGGTAGCACAATGCAAAATACATCAGACCAGCAGGCCTGGCCCCGACTCCAGAATATGGACCACGAATCTCATGTCGCAAAGCTTCGCCAGTGCAAACTCGCGTGAGTACTGCGATAGAGCGACTGGAAGATGAACGACTGAGAATGTAGTGAGATCTACAGCCTACGAGATTCACCATTCGTCCGCTTACCTGCCGAGCTACGCAACAAGATTTATGCCCAAATTGACTTGAACGAGCGCGATACCTTCGGTCGACACACCCACGGCAAGCTCGTCCACGTCCCGCGTCCGCATGCTGCAACGTGTCGCCGCTTCTATAATGAGATAGCCGGACTATCATACACCCTGAGCGACCCACGGCAGTTACGTCTAGAGACTGAACGAGAGGAGTGGATTCCAAAGGTGGAGGTCGTTCGCATCCTGACACGGAAGGTTCCAATTGCATGGGAGCCACAGCTGCGCTTTCGCTGGCGTCAGATGCTACAACGAATTCCGAACGTCAAGCGAATCTATTTCTGCGTGCTCTTGACGCCTGATATTGTGGGCTCATGGCTCAAAGGTTCGGACGAGCCTGCCTGGGAAAGTTGGATGCGCGCCCGGGTCGCAGCCATTCTGCTGCACATGGATGTAGTATTCGAATGCGAGTCCGCAGGTTCTGTCAAGCAAACAAAAGCCTGAGCGGATGTTGCACAAGCTGTGGGTCCCAGCGAGAGCAATGACGTCTTGGACACCGTGGTAGAGAAGTTGAGACGACTCAAGGTCTGTGGGCTAGATGCAACGTGGGGAGGACATGAACATCAACAAGGCATCGATGAGAAGCCGCTGAATGCACGTCTTTACAAACTGTGGCATACCTCATATTCTGTGAGAAGGAAAGACGCGTTCGCGCTAGACTAAATCAAGCTTTACCGTGTCCGTGCGCGTAACGCCCGGAGTCGCGTAACGCCTAGCAACCTAAATTAGCACCTACACTTTAACGCGTTATAACTTAACAGCTATAGCACCTATTAATACTATATTAGTAGTAATTAAAGTGCTAAAACTAGGAGAAAAACTTATATATTAGAAAATTACTAATTAGTTTAGTATTAATTACTTAATATTAGTATAAAGGCACAGGAGTGTTTAGGTAGCCTAAGAAAACAAGTACTCCTAGCAACAAAAGCTTACTTAATAACAGAAGGAGGAGCTTATAAGGTATATAGAGGAGCTTACTACTTATTATATACCTTCTATAAGACAGATAATTACTAATTTTATATTAGCAGTTGCCTAGGAGGCAGTAAGTAAGAGCTAGGTTACGCGCTTTATTAATAAGTACTCTATCTATCTTATCTTAAAGTACTTAACAGGTATAGACACTAATTACTATAATACTAATTCTTATAGTAAATATAAGCTGTACTTTAACTTACTACAGTGTAAGATTGCTAAGTATAAGGTTAACACTAAGCACACGTACAATATAGATAAGAAGGGCTTTATAATAGGAGTTACCTTACAAATAAAACACATATTTAGCAGACATATATAAGAGAAAAAGGAGGTTATAGCATTACTTTAAGATAGTAATTATACTTAGGTAACGCTTATAGCGTGTGTGTGCGCTAACAGATTAGCTCTGCCTCCTAGCCTCCTCTATAAGTCTGCTAACAATACTATCTAATTAAGCTAGGTAGAGGAAATTAAGCTAGAGGTACACTCTGTGCTTGTTTCCTTATTACCTTTAGGCTAGACAAATAATAAGATAGGCCTAGCCTAGCTTAAAAAGGTGTTTAATTACTTTACTAAGGCTAAAGCTTAAAGGAAGTACTACCTCCTAATCCTTAACAGTTATAGCTCTTATATAATAATAGACACTATTAAATACTACAATTAGAATAAGATACTCCTAGCTATCCTTCCTCCTTATTTAACCTATATACTGCAGCTGCTTAATAAAGTAATATTTAAGCCTCTGTTAACTGCGTACTTAAATAAGCTTATAACACACCTCTATAATAGCTAAGAACTACTAGTAATTAAGAAGAGTAACTTCTTCTACCTATTCTAGAAGGCCTAGATAAGTATATTTACTTAGGAGCTAATACTTAAGTCCTTTAAGGTAACAGGTATATTACCTCTTTAGCCTAATATTGTCCTCTAATACTTTGCCTATAATACCCCTAAGTCCTCTAATAGCAGTATAAGCTCTTCCTTAGTCTATTCTAGTAAGGATTAGCTTAAAATTAAGACCCTGCTATAAAAAGTAGTTAGAGATAAGACTAGTAAGGAGCTAAGGAAGATTAGCTACTTACTCTACTATATATTAGTCTAGAATTAGCTCCTCTACTATAAAAATTAGCGCCTCTTAGAAGTAGTTAAGACTTAGAAGAAGTACAAATATAAGAGCAAAGCTCTGCTACTTAAGCCTTAGGAGGAATACTACAGTAGAGCTAAGTTTTACTCTCCTTACAGAGTAGAGAAAGCTTATACTAATAAGAGGATAAAATAATAAAATAAGGAGGCAGAAGAGGTTAAAAAAGCTAAGATAGTAGAGTTAAGACACGCTAATAAGCTATATAATAAGAAAATTACTTAGGAGAGGTATAAGCAGCAGGTAAGGGAGAAAGAGGAGTAGGAGTAAGTAAGAGCTAAGAAGGCTAAGGAAGTAGCTAAACGCAAGGCCTAAAGAGAGCATAATAAATAAGCCTGTAATACTAAAAAAGCTATATAATTACCCTAAAGAGGTAAGCGCAAGGCTTTATAGTCTGTAGTACTAAGAAAGAAGCAGAATTATAGTACTGTAGCTGCGCGAAGTAGTGTTAGTACTGCAGAGCCTCCTGCTATACCTTACACTTATACTACCTGCAGCAGCTAAACTGCTACTCTATATAATTAATTTATATAAGAGAATATTGTTGTATAGGCCTATAGAATAATTTACTAAAATATCTTATAATAATAGCTATTATATATAGCTCTACAGCCTTATTTTTTAAGTGCTTATTAGGGGGATTATTAGGCGTTACGCGACTCCGGGCGTTACGCGCACGGACACGGGTAGCTCAATCGTGCCTTCTTCGGATCTGGCGCTCCGCCGCCATTTCCACCCCTTCCGCATTAGCTACATCATGACGCTCATAGGTCACGGAGCCTAAGCGCATCATCTTTCTCAAGTCCTGAGATTGCCATGTCGTGTCCTGTGCGAGTGTATCCGTTGCGCAAGCCCAAGAACCATCGTTTGCCAGTACCGAGGTACACACTTGCTCTACCTAGCAGAGTCAAACACATCTATACGACCTACGTGGGTGTCCAACAACACACCGATGACGCTGCGATCACAGACGCAAAGACAGAAGCATGTCACGTTGTCGAGTCATGGCTAAGATCCAGCAATCGGCCATCGAGCTTCGAGTCATTTGCACTTATTGACGGCCGAGAAGCACCTGGAACAACCATCTGGGTAGGCTACTGGACTGACGCAACCCGGCATACCAAAGCTCTGGGAACACTGCGCCTGAAATCGATCTTCGACCGTCTACCAAAGGAGCATCGATCTTCTCTCGGGTTGTGGCAAGAGACCTTTGCGACAAATGTCTCTCGCCTCGAAACCAATTACTCTGGGCTGGACTATCTTCCGGGATTGGGTCAGATACCAAACAGCAGCGCTGCTGAGCACGATCTAGCAACTTACTGGGGTGCTGCTCGGGACCGCATCCCAGACTCCGCAGAAGATTTGTTTCCACGTCCGCTCGTAAAGATGGATCGTCCTGTGGAGACGCCGAAGGGCCTGGGTCAACATCTTACAGGAACTAGCCATCATAACCTTGTGTACATTCGTTCCGGGCAATGGTGGAGGAATTGTGACCAGACCGAAACTAAAGCTTACGTGCAGAAGCTGGAACCAACGCTGCGCAGAGGTTTGCAGTACCTCAACGAAAATGCTGAGGAGACAGGCGCAATGGGCCTTCGGTACCTGCGCAATACAGACATTGGGAATCCATTGAATGACTACGATAGAGAGGAGACATGTGCCGCTGGCTTCTTCGCCAACCTTGAAGATCTGGAGAACTGGGCGAAGACACACAGCTCACATCTGGCAATCTGGCGTGGCGCAATGGCACACTACAAAGCGTTTCCTGACAACAGGAAGTTTCGGACATGGCATGAAGTCAGCGTCATCAAGGAGGGCGATGCTCAATTCGAATACATCAACTGCACGCCGGGTACTGGTGTAATGGGTGCGACGGTGTTGGAAGAGTACGATCTGGAAGTGTAGAAAATCCGGGTACATCGAGGACACTTCAGATCTCTCATCCTGATGTGCTTGATGAGCATGTGGTTCAACTGTTTTAACCGTATCCATCCGGACAAATCACGGAGCGGACGATGTGATCATCCTTCAGCCTCAGCAAACCTCCACAATTCCATCACGATCACGTCGAAACACCAATCCTATCATGCCACGACCAAAGGTCCTCATTGTCGGCTGTTGTGCTGTCGGTTTATCACAAGGATACCATCTTTTCGCCAGTGCAGACATCACCCCAGGCCGCAAGTCCGCATTCACAGCGCCTAAGCACCTCTACTCCTATAAGGAAGATCACCTGTACACGTCCGAGACCTAACGCGTTGTTGAATCTGTGACCGAAGTTACAAGCGAACCCTTCACGTTCGTGTTCGATACTCTGGACGGTCACACTGCACGGTCAGAGGGCGGCGTCGCAGCACTCAAAGCTGTTGGCGACTTTCTTAATGAGCCTCAGAACGCTGAGTGCTTCCTCGTCTACGATGCAGTCGGTCTGGACATAGAGGACCACTACTTGCGCCGTACACGCATTACATCCTCCCGTCTGCTTCTTGCATTCAGCATGCTCGCGCACCAGCCTACGCCAACGATTTCTGTTCCCTCAACAGTGAACAAGGACCTTGTTGCAAAAGCCGATCTTCTATACGCCTCAATGCCGCCCACTACCGGTCTGATAGTCTTCAACACACAACCCGCCCTCGACAAGAAACTGCAAGCAATCTATAACATCAACGGAAAACTGATCATGAGCTCACAGCCAGCGTTCCTTGCATCCTGGGCCCCGTCATTAGCCATGCTACACCTCGTTACTTGGGATATTGACGGCTACGGATCGTTCGAAAAACTTGTGGGGAACACAGAGCTCTGGTCACTCATGCTGCGGGCGCAGTCCGAGATCCTAAACCTTCCGCGTTTTGGATGGAAGGGATGGGCACTATCCTGGGTGTTGGGAGGTTGGATGACCAAGCAGATCAATTTGCCGCTTGTGGAGGGCGCGAAGCCATGGAAGATGGAGGAATTCAATGCGTTTCATCATGGCGGGAAGGTGTCGAAGCAGGATCGTGCGACGTTGGAGGATGTCCTGAGCGAGGGCGAGAAGCAGGGGAGGAAGATGGGGGCTTTGCAGGAGATTGTTAAAAGAGCAACTGTGAAGCACTCTTGATGCTCTATGCAATTTTGAGTCCCCCAACGCTCATAGGAGAGTCGTCTAGCATACACAAGCGTGTACACTAGATATCCGATTTTGGAAGAATCAGTAAGCTGAGATTGCCGATCAAGGACCTCATTTTGACCATACAACAATCTAATTTCTGGTGCAAGCAATGGCCTATCAGCTTCTACAGAGCACTGCGGTCGTTATCATATTGCTCAATTGACGTAAATAGTGTGGGACCGAAAATATGGAATAGTCTCTTGAAAGCCAAGACGATTTGCTATATGACGTAGATGGTCTGTCGAGTTGCATTGGCCAATTTGGATTCGATATCTTCGTCTCGACAATTGTACCAGAAGCCGTCAGGATTCCGACCGCCGGCTAGTCCTAACCGAATGTAAGCTGCCCCCCACCGATTTGACGAAAGGGGCTAGAAAGAAGTGGTCAACATCACTTTCTTCGCGATATTCGAACGGGTAGCCGACCTGGATGCCTCCAAAAGGTATGAGGATCGTTTCAGGCAAGTCGCTGAGCGTCGTGTTGGCGGAGTCAGAGACAATGCGAGGTAAGGGTTTCCAAAATCTGTATTATATGTGGGTCATGAGCCCGATTTGAGTATGCTTTTCCGCCGCATTCTGCTGATCAATGCACTGATCATATCAGCGTAATTCTGGATAACTGATATTCTTCTCTTCGAGCATGGCTTACATAACGATCGACCCGGAGGTATCGCAAGCCTAGTCTCGGCGTGACTGTTATACTGTCCTGGATGGTTGTCGGAAGATCATAAGATTAATCGGTTTCGCGTTGTGGCCCCCATATATATGAAAGGGCTGCGTACTTCACCCCTTGTTTGTTTGTAGCTACGACTGACTGGCTGACGCAGTCTATGACTCTGAAGCCAGGAACGATTGCCCCTTGCGAAGACGTGTAAGTGTCCTTGTGCTGCCGTATGCAAGCATATAACCCACATATAATCGCGGCATAATCGACATTATCTGGTGCCAAAACCCGCACCTCAGCACAAGGAGTGGCATGACTGATCGTTCTTCTAGTACAGGCCAACAGTGAGCTCACGCCAGCGCCTAGTTGGGGGTTTATCAAAGCAAATTCGGAATGAAATAGATCTGGTCCAGCTCTGCAGTAATCCAAGTACAACCGATCATATGGCGTATCGTTAGACATCGAAGATTTGTAAATTTGCGTAGCAACTGGCTTTCCGGCCGACTCTTTGGGTAGAAGCTTCGTGTGCTGTAGACACAATAGACACTGTGCCGACAATGTATACTTCTGACTTCCAGGCATCGATCTGTTGGCCCCGACTTTCCCAAGATACCGCATTGTCCTGCATCCACTGCAGAGCGTCTGACAGAACTCGTCGAAGTTCAGCTCTGGTGGTCGTGGAGGTCCTGGCACGGATGAAGGCTCCGTAGTTATGGTGTGGTCCTTGGCATTTGTTGGATCCATTTGCGCATCTGAGCAGACCTTCAAGGCAAGTTTTGGAACGGTTGAGATGGTTGAGGGTTCACTGCAGCCTAATGCCATCGCCAATACTGTTGGCAACAGCCGGCAAACCACCTGCCCCATGTAGCATGACACGTGATCAAGCCAGGAAAGTGGCAGTGACAAGCAAAGCCGCCAACGACTCTCACAAAGATATGACTGCCGGCTGAAAAGAAGAAAGTGGTAAATCCATGCTATTGAGAGCCGTAAGGCCTATCAATCACTGTTCGCTCACGCAGAGCGGACATCTCAGCCGCCCCTCTCCAACCTCCGCCTCAACACACGTCCTATGCCAAAGATGCCTACAAGCGAACACAATCAGCGGTCCTTTACCCTTCGCCTGCACATCTTTGTCCTCGGCCTCGTCCTCGCTCTGACTGGCGCTCTTCTGCTTACCCTTCTGACTGCCTCTCCGCTCGGCATGCCATCTCGCATACTCCTCATCAGCCCTCTTTTTCGCCCGCGCCTCCTCTGACTTCTCCCACGCCTCCCAGACACTGCTACCGGCGCCAGGACCCCACGTACGCCCTCTGCAACCCTCGCAGGTTTGACCTCGTGGTCGCCATCCGCGAGCGCGTCGCGCGGCAATTTCTTCAACGTTGGCAAAACCTTCTTTATCGAGGAAGCTGTTCGCGAGCTGGAGGATGCGCTCTTCGAATGTGTAGGCAGCGAAGATCTCGGATAGTACCGAGCGAAGATGTGTAAGTGAGGGTGAATAGGTAGCTGACGCGCGCTGCAAGAAGACGCGTAGTATGCGTAGGAACGAGGGATTCGATTGCGACTGACTGACCGCCCGGATCAAACTTGGTCGCCCAGACGATGATGGCGGAGTGGTTGACTTGGTGGGAGGTATGGTGGTGGTGGAGGCCAACAGAGCCGAGAAAGTCTGCTGTACAGAGTCGCGTAGTTGCTTCGTTATGTTTGCGGTGTCGAGGCTTTCAGTGGCCGTTGGAAGGTCGATGTCCGCGATGGCTGATGATGTCTCTTTGATGAGCTTCACGACCGTAGAGATGAGGTCGAGCCAGAGAAGCTCATCAAGGTTGAGGTCTTCTTCTTTAACCTCACCATAAGCTGACTTCCACCTATCGATGACTGGTGCGCTAGTTGCTGCCGACTTCGTCTGACCTTGGCTGAGCCAGATACCGACTTTGACGTATTTCTGGATGTCTTCGAGAAGGTCGCGCGCCGCTTCTTCGGCATTCGCGACATCTGGGCTATCCGCCGCGGCATTTATAAGGCCAGTGAGTGCCGTCTCCAGCGTACCCACATGCTTCACAAGACGGTCCATGGCTTCTTTGACTAGGCCGTCGCGTGCTAAGAGTACCACTGCAGCATCAATAACACCACTCTTCTCTAATGCAGGCAGTACAGGGTCAAGCTTCAGATCTCCAGACTTGAGCAGACCGACGAAATCTGCAACATGACCGCTGTTGTAGGTGCACATGAGCTGGACATACTGCTCAACGAACCCAGACGGGAGGCTCTCGTCAATGATAGTCGCTTCGCCTAATTGAAGTTGCTCAGGCTCAATCAACGCCTTCAGATAGTGGTATTGCGCATCGCGATCATCTTCGATGGCCTTGAGAACGGACTCAAGGAGATCAGGCGCAAACGCTTTCAGCGTGATAGCCGTCTGCTCTGCATCAACCGCTACGAGGTCTTGAGCACGGCCGACAATGACTTGTTTGACGTCACTGATCTGCTTCTTGACAAGACCCTTACTCGGTCTGAGGATGTCGCTAATGCAGCCAAAGACGGCCTCTTCGTCTTCGTTGTCAACAAGATATGTCTCCAGCAGCTTTGCATATTGCTGGGAGCCGCGATAAACGGCCTTCAGAACCCGGTGAAAGCCAGCCGTTTCGAACGTCGGTACCAGACTCTGCAGGTTTGGAGGGTGATAGATCGTCAGCAAATATTCTACCGACAATTGGCAATCCTCTTTCACGACCTCGGTCGGGTAGTTGCATAGTCCAATAAGGATCTGATGAAGCGAGCTGCCCGGCAGCATGATATACTGTGGGTACTTCGGCAGGTTCCGTGCAATGAACATGTAGAAATAGATGATGTCCTCGGCGCTGAAGTCGGCAGGCGTCATGATGCCGAGCAGAATGTTGACAATGTACTGTCGTGTCGGCGTAAGAGTCTTCCCATTCGTCTGTGTCCCGTTGGTAGCCTCAGTTTCGCCATTCAGAAAGCTGTCCTCGAAAGCCTCATTCAGCATACTCATGAAGCTCGATGCGTCGAATTCGAGTATAAGATGTAGGTATGGGAAAGATGGCTCAGGACTGTTATCGTTGCGTGTCAAGCAGACCGAGCCTGAGCCTGGAGGCCATTGGATGTTCTTGCTGGAGAACAAGAATCTGTACATATCCTTTTTGGCACTGTACGCCTGCTCATCATCCATAAACGTGCCACCAGGGTAGTATCGTCCGGTGAAGGTATATGAAAGATACGGAAAAATCTTTCTCGCCGAGACCACCAAGACGTTGTTGGAGTCGTCAAGGCTGAAGTCAATCAGCTTGACGAGATCCAGAATATTGGTCAGTGGGGTGATGAAATCGCTAATGGTCTGAGTCCAGACATGTATCAAGGCATCATACAGCATGTATTGCTGGCAGATGGTGGTGACGTCGTTGATGTCCAAGGTTTCAGTGCTGAGACGACAGATCATCTCTTCGACTTGAGCACCGCGACCAACTGAAGCGTAGAAAGTGATCAGATTTTTGAGGACGTCTGGCGGCACTTCTTCAATCTCTCCCTCAAGGATGTAAGGTTCTAATGTCTCAAAGAATGGTTTGCCAGTCGAGGCCTCCTCGAATGCTTCGTAGACATTTTCGAAGAGGAAGTCGATCTCTTTCATGCTGAACAGCGCCGTAAAGGAGACTTCAGCGAGCTCCTTCAGTCGCGCATCCTTGGCGTCTTCGTTGTCGTCGTTCTGAGCAAATGCGTACTTCAATGAAGCTGTGATCATATCAAGTAGCTTCTCTCGCACAAGCGCATGCCGCGCTTTGTCGTCCTCCGGCAGGCCCACTGTGAGTTTATCGGCGTCACCAACGTAATAAGAAGTCGCCAGACCAATGGCGGCAATGAAGTCGCCATCTTCCATCAGTGCCAACAGTCGATCCGCCCAGTTCGACAATGTGCCTATTGAGACATCGTTGAACCCCAGTAGGAACAATCGCCCCTTGTAGGCTCTGAAGCTCATGTAGAACGCATCAGCCACCACGCCGTGCAACGACGCATCCTCCTCGTCATGCTGTTCGACTACAGGGCGTAGTTGCCGTGAGAACAGGTCGGCGTGGTAGATGTGTTTCTGCAGCAAGTCGAACGAGTCGGTCGTTCGTAGAGTGGAGTCTTCAAGGATCAATAGTCGCTGGCTGATGGTCAGGACACCAAGAACAGATCTGCTGAGCCATTGCACCGCAACTATGGCTTCATCTGCCCTCCACCGACTCCGTGGCTTGAATGAGAGTTCTGTGGGTTTCTCCTTCTCGGTGGGCGGAGCAACGAAGCTGGTAACGTCTAGAATGGTCAAGATGTTCGACCAACAATAGACCAGCTTTGTCTTCGAGACTGCCTTTGTAGGGTCTCCGCTTGCGTGCTTAAGCTTCACGGCAGGAAACCACGCCAGGCAGCCACTCATGGCGCTGTGTAACGCCACTTCTTTTGGCCGAGGTGCCTTGTGCTGTGTCTGTGCGACAGGGGTAGTCGACACAATGACCAGCAGATATGGTGTCAGCAGCGCAGTCAAACCCATGATATCGGTTGGTTGTTCGACGTTGCCCAGAGGCAAAGGCGCGAAAGCGAGGACGGAGCTTGGTTTTCGAGGCTTCTCCTGTGACTTGGCTGACAATGGGTATCTACCCAAAATTCGTGTGATTTTGACGTTTCTCGCAAGAGCCCCAAGTCCTCGCGTCGCAAGATGCGAGAAAGCCATGCCACCATCGTCCGCAGAGACAAGTGCAGTATGCCGTGTACCGAGAAAGCCAAGGTGCAGGATTGCGACGCCAGAGACGTGACCATCGGACTTCTTGTCGTCTAAGCTAGCGCGCTCGAGCGGAGGAACATGCAGGAAAGGCTTCGAAGGTTTGGCAAGCTCCCAGGTGAAGATGTGTCCCGTGGCATGCCCGCCTGCAATCGTCGAATGATCTGCAGAAATGGCGAGGGCTGTGATGGCGCCGCACTCGACAGCTGTAGCATGGTTAGCAGAATGATTTGTCGTCCAAAGTTTGAGCCTTACCCTTGGTGCCAGGACCGATAATTGACTTCAGGGTCTGCTGGTAGTCGAAGACTAGGATGAAGCCCTTCGAGGTGCCAACCACCAGCGATGCTGCCACATTCAGACATGTTGGTCTACCGAAGTTCCGCTTGCCCACTTCTGAGAAGACCTGACCAGTGATGATCTTGAGCTTCGTCCATCGTACAACCTCCCATGGGGCCTGTGGTGTGTCTGTGCCATCCTCAGGGATCTGTTGGAAGAGCAAATGACTCGACAACGAAGACTGGCGCGAGTGGGCGGAAAGGAAAGCGGGAGAGGCGCCTCGTGGGGTTGCCAGAGGCGAAGGCGAGAGTCTTGAAGAGAACCGGCGCTCGAAGGGCTGGAGAGCTGGTCGGTTGGCGCGCGGCGAGTTGTACGAGTAGGCGACGCTGCTCCTGGGCGAAGAGACGAGAGAGCCTTGGATCGACGGGGTATCATCGGGAGTGGATGTCGATTCGAAGCTCGCCGGTCTGCCTGCCTTGGGTCGCAGGGGCAGCTCAGCCGTTCCTTCCTCGCTGTCCTCCTGTTCCTTTTGCGCCCGGCTGTGGCGCGTCCGCGCAAACGTCAAGCCATTGGAGCTGCCATTAACCGACTCGAGCTCCTCGCCCTCATGTTCCGGCTCCTTCGCGCCGTTCACCACCTCCTCATCTTCTATGCGCTCCACGTCCGGCTCGCCTTGGATGCCATCGCCAACGTCTATCGTGTCGTCGGGGTCATTGTGAGCGCTGGTGTGGCCCAACCCCGGTTCTGAGCTCATGAGGCTCGTCTACAGTAGCGCATCGCTCCGCGCAAGGACGTATTTCGTGTCGTATAGCCGTGTGGTGCTATGTTCTGGGATGTCTGCCCCCACGGTGTTGGCTCGTGATTGATCGATACGGGGTGTCGTTGCCTGTGCAAGCTGCAGTCGTTATGCGCCGAACCGACGAATTATGATTATGTTGAACGATGTAGACTTGTGGCAGTCCTCACGACGATCCACTGTCTCTGCTATATCGAGTCTGCACGAGCTCTGGCGGCAATGCGGGAGTGTCGTCCATGATGGCGCAGTTCGCTGATCGGCAGCAGCGGCCCGCCCGAAGCTTGTGCACGAGCTTTCGTCAGAGCTCCAAGACGAACCATTGCTCTCGCACCTCACCACCACAACCGCCCACAATGCCTTCAATCGGCCCCGCAATGCCTCCACAGCCCTCAAAACGCAGTCGCGACAACGATGACGACCGCGCCTCGAGCCCAGACACTAGCGAGAAGCGCCGCAGAGTCGCTGGACCTGCACTTCCACCCTCCGCCTCTCCTTCGCGCACCGTTGGTCCAACCATGCCACAAGGCGCAGACTCGGGTTCGAGTTCCCCAGACAGCGATGTCGGCCCTGCGCCGCCACCAGCATCAAGACCAGCACGCGTCATGGGGCCTGCGGCACCGCCAGCGCCTCTCGACAAACGACCACCAAACCCGCCCTCAGACGACTCAGACAGCAGTGACGACGACTTCGGCCCTGCACCGCCTCCGGCAGGTGCCACATACAATGTCAGCACATATGAAGACGAGACACCTGCCAAGAGCGCGTTCGACACAGATCCGCAATTCGCAGAGGCACCCAAGAAAGCACTGAGAGATGACTGGATGACCATGCCGCCGACGCAAGACGATCTCGCTGCGCGCCTAGACCCCACGAAACAGCGCGCACGAAAGTTCAATTCAGGCAAGAGTGCAGGTGGAGGAGGAGGAGGCGTGAGCAGTGCCTGGACTGAGACACCAGAGCAGAAGCTCAAGCGTTTGCAAGACGAAGCAATGGGCATCACAACCGCGTCGCCGAGTGCGGGCGCGTCGTCGAGCGGTGGAAGAAGCAAAGAAGAGGAGCGACGCGCACGCAAGATGCGTGAGAAGATCGACGCAAGCAGAGGGAAGAGCTTAGTCGAGCAACACCAGAGCAAGAAGAAGATCGAGGAAGACGATCCCAGCAAGCGTGTTTTCGACTATGAGAAGGACATGGCCGTGCAAGGCAATTTGAACCACAAGCAGAAGCGAGAGATGCTTAGCAAGAGCAAGGGCTTCGGGGACCGCTTCTCGAGTGGCAGCTTTCTCTGATCAGGGGTTTGCCATTCTAGACATTCCTCTGGAAGATCTGCCAGCTCCTTTAATATCAGCCACAAACAGCATACCTTATGTCAGCAATACCATACCCCGCACAAGCGCCACACCATCAATTCCAGCTCTGGACCTGTATATTTATGAAACAGCCGAGATCATGCAAGCTAACGGAGACCTCTTTGATCCGATCTTCGAACAGCTTTGCACCAGCTGTGATTGCGTACGGTGGCTTGGGCGACCAGATGCGCCTGATAAACAGTCGTTGGACGCAAACAGAGAAGTCGTCTGGGGCAAAATAACGCAGGGATGCCCTTTGTGCGAACAGATCCAAGCTCTGGTCCCCAGTAGAAGTCCAATCGACACCGTCAAGTTGGACCTAAGCACCATCAACGGTTTGGTAGCGGTCAATCGCCTAAGACCAGAGGACACTGCAAGACCTTATGATGCCCTCGAGATCACCATTAGTCGCCCAGGCGGGCTCAAGAGTTATCCGTGTCCGGAGTTTGGCTTAGCTGCCCCTACCGCAACGGACAGCATTTCTGGTCTACATCAGCCGTCGACGAAACACGAGAGCCGCATGCTGCCTTTCAGCCCGCGCTCAGTTGATTATGGCCTGGTTCGAACCTGGATCAACCATTGCCGAACCTACCATGGGCGAACGTGCCACATGGTCGAAGGTCTTTCCCTACGAGGGTTCAAAGTTATCGACTGTACGACGGGCGAGATTCTGCCTCTCCCATACGGATTGGAACGATACTGCGCACTTTCATATGTCTGGGGCCGGCCGAGGAGCGATCAACATGGGTACCCTCAAACCGTTCGTGACAGCATGACGGTTGTGTTGGAACTTGGCATGCAATACCTCTGGGTCGATCGTTATGTAAGATACCCGCCTCATTCATTGGTACGGCCTGCTGATCCACGCAGTGTATCGACCAGGAAGACAAGGACACTAAGTTCGAACAAATAAGCAACATGAACCTCATCTACACGCATGCGGACCTCACAATTATTGCGACTACCGGCGACGCTTACTATGGGCTACCAGGCGTTGACAACCTCTCACGGAGCTCGAGGCGGTGCATCAAACTGGGGTCCTTGGTGCTACATGAGATATTCCGCCCAGATCAACTCATACAGGAATCCACTTGGGCTTCTCGGGCTTGGACCTATCAAGAGGGTTGTCTTTCCAGAAGGAAGTTGTTCTTTACAAAGCAAGGCGTCTCCTTTTGGTGCGGACCGATGTACTGCGAAGAAGGTCTGTCTCGGTCCGTGTCCTTGAACAGCAGTGAGACAGAGTATGACGAGGTTCCAAACGGCATCGTATGGACCACACCGAGCATTCGGCCCGGGTCCGGTCAGACGGTTGCGGAGGACATCATCCAACAGTACCAGTCCAGAGATATGTCCTTCCAGAGCGATGCTCTGAATGCCTGCCTTGGAATCCTGAACGCTCTCGATGTTTCACACTTCTGGGGTGTTGCTATCCAGAGCCAAGAATCAGAACACCGACGAATAGAGCTGTGTTGGATCAACAGAGGTCCTGAGTCACAAGAACGCAGCGGCTTTCCAACCTGGTCGTGGACGCGATGGAGCGGGCGAAAGACCTTCAGCTCCGAGTTCCGCCCTTCTAGTCTACGGGCAGCGGAAATACAGTTAGCAGATGGGACATGGCTCGACATTCTGCATGATGCCAGCCTCGACGGAGATTTGACCACACGCAGTCCCAGCAGAAGGCTGCGTATCACCGGGAACATCATGCAACATCGTCTGGATCTCGATGAATTTGGCGAGCTCCAACTCGTTCTGCACAGCACGCTTGGTAGGGACTTTCATCTTCGAATAGTTCTCGATCATCTTGGTCCGCTGGCGAAGGTTTCTCCCTCTGAACTTGCTGCCTTGGCAGACACGACAGTACTGGAGATCGAGCCGTTGGGAAAGAACGACAACAACCCTGGTGATCTCCTCAGCGCATCTTATCTCCTCCTCAAAAATCGTGGTGACTTCTACACACGCATAGGACTCACGGACGCAGTGAGGATTGGAGGATTATGGGGTTTAGTGAACAGGACATTGCAGTCAGGACTGATACCTCTGGTTGGCACTGCTATTGGCACTATCGACTTGGAATGAATTGCAGATACCACCTGCCAAATCCGTCCACACGTGACCGGCAACGTTCTTCTGGAAAACCAGTCTGGTGTTGGTCTACGCCCTCCCTGGCGATGCGGATGGCCAATCGTTGTAGCCCTCGTTCGGATCTTCATACGGCCCGTACAAAACACGATCTCCTCGATCGTTTTCCGCAAATGGAACTCGATTCACGATACGTCCGATCACATCCGTAACAGCCCGTTAGCCCGCATCAACAGTTTTCACAAATCGAACTTACCGGGTTGAAGTTAAAAGGCCGCCCAAAATTGACCATGTCAATTTCCCCATCTTCCACCAACATCTCCGCCTCGGCTACTGTGTATCACCATAAGCTTTGTCTTGCTACCGCAAAATTTTACTAGACCAGTAAACGCTTTCAACCAGATCCTGGACATCTCTGAGAATACGCTAGAACACAATGAGTCTCACATTCAAGCTGAAATATGCGAGTGGATTCAAAAAGGCGACATTCTCTTCCAGCTATACCTCAACATTGGAATCGGGCCTACATACTGTAGTCGTACAGTACGTCAAATTGACCCTACCCACCCACTCGACCCCTACAGCGGCACAGATAAGACGTCTCAGTGTCTCACTTGGCGAATTGCGTCACTCAGCATCAGCTGTGACCGGGGCTTGCAACGTCACGACACTTACCATGCACATTCTGTACTGTCAGCTTGAGATCATGTTTCAGCGTCGTGCCTTTCTGAATTGCCATCAAACATTGCCTGCTGAGCTCATCGCTGCCTGTAAGCAAGAGATGCATGGCGCTCTCCTCACAACATGCTCTTTGGTCAGGTCAGCGTTAGTGCAGCAATGTGTTGAGACAATGCCGGACTTCATGTGAGTACTGGAGCCGAAGCCTGTCATCACGTGGCGAACGAGGCTACTGACATCCGGTCAGAAAGCACTCTGTCGCGCAGTGCGCATCTGTTCAGCTCGAGGTAATTAAAGGGTTGAAGCAAGCTTGTAGCCAATTGCGCGCTCTGAGAGCCGATCTGAAGATCTACCTGGCATGACTGGAGGAGGCTGGCAAGATTTGGCCCACAGCAAAAGTGTACGTTCGGGCGCTGAAGATGGCAGAAGCAGGGATGGAATTAGATGGATAACGAGACAGTAGCCGTCCTTACATATTCAAGCACGCCTTTACCGTACGGCAAAGTCTCCCGACCGATATACAGTGGGCATTCTCTGTAGCTCCTGCCTTGCGATCATATACGACCAAGCATGTAATGAGTCTCGTACTGGCAGCCTCCCTTAATCGTTCTTCTACCGTTCTCTCATATCATATCTCTCAACTTCAAGAGATGCAGCGCCTTAGTAGCTCTTTTATGTGAGCTGGATCTCTGTACGCTGGAGTGAGGCACGCTTCGAGCTCGTGCAACACTTTAATGTTGAGAGGACGAACATAGACGGCCGGTATGGGCGATGGCTTGGATGGCAAAAGGCGCAGCTCGATGTGGCATATTTCTTGAGAACCTGTTCCAAAGCGCCCGTGATTTCCCTCGGCCATTTTGACCATCTAGCGGTACCAGCACGGTTATTGAAGCGTGTACGACGCACTTCAACCCCCTTAATGACTCCAAGTCGTACACCCAAGACATCTCGAGTTCGTACATGCTCTCTCCAGATAATATATCTACATGGATGCACTGGATGCGGCTCATTTTCTCGTAGCCGGTGGCACTAAAGGACTCGGTGAGATTAATGCTGAGTCCTCGAAAGGCGTTGAACTCGTAGGGGTACAGTTGAGCTTCATGTCTGATCTGGCGGCAGATATTTGAAAACACTGTGATTTCGCTGCTGGAGATCTTTTGGCTCGGTAGAGCACCGACATCTTCATTGGGATCAGGCGCATCATAGATACTGAAGCCAATCTTGCTTTTGACGTGGTACGAGGGGTAGAGGCAATTCTGCAGGACGGCATCACTGTGTGGAAAGGACATTCCGAGCAGTTGATTGTGGATCCTTGCTTGAACTTCGTCGGTATGAAACTGTGTAAGGTTCCAAAACGTCAAGACATCGTCAAGGTCAAATGACTTGAGCCTTGCTCCGATGTCTGTTCGTCAGCCTCGCTTGCTGTGCGAGTCAGTTGCGCCCCGACGTACCAGGTGCGACTACCTCCCAAGATCGTTGGGGATGCACTTACTTCATCGCGAGGTCTCGTAACAATGCGACCAGCTGTATTCCTGCATCTCATCCCTTGCAGGAAAGCGCAGTGTAAACAATCGGACCGCATAAACAGCAACATCCCCGCACTTGACTGTGACTTTACCAACCACTTCAAAGACGCCCAACACCAGATAACATCAACACGAAAAATAACCAGTCCAAATCCAGAAAAGACATCGACCGTATCGATCATCTAACATGCCTCAGAGCTCCAACAACTCTTCCTCCGGCTCCGGCTCGGGTTCCGGCGGTAGCGGCTACACCGTGACTAGCTCTGGGACCAACAGCTCTGTAGGCAGTCTTCCCGCTACATAAATCGTATGAGCTAACGGTCCAATAGGGCAACCACTATTGTTCGCGTGACTACGGCTCAAGCGCGTGGAACCCCAACTCCTACCATTACTCCAACACAGATGGATCCTACTACTACAGCAACCCTAACGTAAGTACCGCCGGTCGGTACGGGGTCTCATACTGATTCAGCGTGCAGGGTTCGACTTACTACAACTCTGGCGACGGGTACTCGAAGTACACTCCCGGCAAATAGATGCCGGACGCGCATGCCGTATCAAGCTCGCCATCACATGACAACGAGTTGGGGTTAGAGAACGCAGAAGGAAAGACGCGAATGTCATGGACCGAACGATAGCAAACAAGCAATTGTACTTCCTAAAGAAGCGTATCTCGTGCTTGATGACCGATGACGAATGTTCTTTCGACCGCTCGCCAACCACACCAGCACTATCATCATGCGTGGATTTTCGGATCAAATAGGCAGGCTGCTCCCTTCGCTGGCGTCGCATTTACTTCTTACCTCCGGGAAATGTATATGTGGAACTGCCCCTGCCATCACTATGATAAGTCGAACCATTAGCATTGAAGTAGTAGTATGAGCCATCTCTGCGCACTGATCAGCATCCACTCATGTACCAGCATGACAAGACTTACGTGTTAGAGTAATGGTAAGAGTTCTGGTTTGCAGCATCTGCTCCGTGATCGCGATCGCAGTAGCTGTTCCCGGCTTCATTTGTGCCTGGGCTCGTGACTGTATAACCACTGCCATTGTTGGAGGAGCCGTTCGAGGCGGAGGTGTTGGTGTTGTTCTTTGACATCGTGGCTTGAATGACCTAGGAACTACTATGCCTCATGCTATTTGTTGGACGGCGCTGATATCTGAACACGCATCAAGCTTGCTGCTTGGGTCACAAACTCAGGCCTTGGTGATTGTGGCAACACAGCAAGGTGTTCCTATTATCAACCACTGCGCCACGATTGCCCTCATTGTTCCTTACTTCCTGCATGTACAAGTTGTTTTGCAGGCTTTGTTGCAGACTGGAACTTATGTTGCTGTTGGGTTTACATGGCGACGGCCCAAGCCTGAAAAGTACACGACGCATATCGGGATCGGGTTGTAGTCAACCGAGCACTTCGTTATTTACCCCACGATTTGTAAAAATGACCAGGGCTGCTTGTAGTTGTTGAGAACCCGAAGGCCGTTTCCGGTGTTCCTCCCGGTTGACGCGCATTGGTGGATAATCCAAAATGGTCGAACCTGGGCCGTAGCGCGCTTGCCGTTCGGCAGCGTAGGTAGTGGTGTCTCAACATCTTCGCTGGCTTTGGTGGGCAATTGTACCCGCTGGAATCATCCTGAAGAGGTCGAGGTGCGCTTGACAGAGTTTGAATGGTTCCTGCCAATGGATTCGCTGCCAGACTGCCTAGCTGCCTGAGAGATAGTCACCACACAGTAAAACATCGTTTGCGATGTGGAACTATATCGAATAGTGAGTGTACTATCGATGTGCGCCACATTGCGTCCGTGGCCGCGGACATAAGAAGCCTGTTCGTGAGCTGTCTTACATCAGTTGCTCCTGAACTCCAAGACAGCCACAGAAAGTAGATGCTGGCAGTGGGGTTCATGATGTGACAGCGGGAAGAAGTGCGGAGGCTCGTCTGGGGGGCTTTGGCTGGAATGTGGTCGGGCACAGTTGAGTGCTTCGATCAGTACGCATCTACTGAATTGAAGAGTACGAGGCATCGACCGTTTGCGTCGTAGCCCAGAAGACGACACTTGGCCATACGCTCGCGATTTGGCATCCGGGTACCTGAACCACACTGTAGGCCTTACGACTTTCCCCAGAGACAGCAAACAATGCCTATCTCTGGATGTGAGCTCATTTGCTCAGGTCGATGTGCCATGCTACCGTTGCATCTTCTTGCACAATCAAAGCGTAGGGCACGTTAGCAAGGCGACCTTGGTATGAGGTCGAACTGGAAACCTCCATTCAGACTCGGCATCCCACGCTTGTGCCAGCTTAGGAAAGAGTTCGTATGATCTTGTTCAGATCATCCCACGCGTATGTCTCGGTTCGTACCGTTGAGGCTCCATTTGCTACCACGTCTGGAATGCCATGCGCAGGATTGTGGCGAAATGCGAGCATCAGCAAACTGCCGAACGAACGAGCTTACTCCGTAGGGATCTCTAGCGAATGGATCCCCACGCCGGATGGTAACCTCACGCCTTTGCGACCGAACGACGATCTTTTGACCGTTGAGCCACTGGTCCTGTTGGAAGGGTGGTGCATGGTCAGCGGCATCGTAGGGAACGAAATGACGAGTCGTACGACCTCGGCGACCTTGTGACGAGAAGAGATTTTCGAAAAACGACTTCCACGAATCGCTTCCGGTAATATCGATTCCTTTGTTGAGCATCGGTGTAGGTGTATCGAACATTCTGTAGCCGAACGTAAGCGTGAACTGGGGCTTCCACATCTGATGCGTAGTTTAGGTGTCCGTCCACAGCCTTCTGTTGTCTGCGAGGTGTCTGGCAGCGCGTGTGTCGACCTTACTGATTCGTTGAGAGCCCCGAGTGCCGGCATTTCGACTTGGTGAATTGCATGTACAGTCGGCTGTCCCGGACGTAAGGGTCCGCATCTTACGATCCTAAAAGACTTGTGGCGTTGACCAAGTTTGTCCGTGTGCAGCCTCTGACGGCAGACTTATGCAAGTCAGAGGCAGCGGCAGCAGGTGGTGGAGTCTGCGCGAATAAAGGGAGAAAGCGGGGAGCGTTCCTCGGAACGCCAAATTGTGGGGTAATAGCTTGCAGCATTGGCATGCTTGGTCAGTCGGTCCAAGTTCGGCATTGAAGTCGACGGCAAGGCTAACGACACATGAAGGACTGTCGACCACTCTCGATGCGGGTTCTACCATCGCTCACATCTCGCTTGCTTCTGTCCTCTACCGATCGAAGTCGTGCTGAGTCCTACGATTTAAAGCTGCGTTGACACCTTGGCGATGAACCCATCCTTCAGTGAGCTTCCTGGAGATCGAGCTTAGCACGCTTTGTACAACATCGACATCTGAAATGCACAGGATGAGGGTTTCCGCTTCAGTATCGGCATCTTGGAGATCCAAAACGGAGAACCTGTTGAGGCTTCCCTTCTGCATCAACCTCGGCTACTGGCGTGGGGGACGACAGCGAGATCCACCGAGGATCAGGCACCTTGCACGAGGCTGTCCAGGCATGACCTGGCTTGTCTGACCCGAGCCCTGGTAGCAAAAGCAACGTGATTCCAGAGTTACGGGTTGCGCAACATGCCGTTGGTGCCGATTGCTTGCTGTTTCGAGCTGAGGTACCTCGTACCTCAGGCATTGCACGCTGCGTTGTCTCCCTACCTCCCTCTCTGTCATGTCGCCAAGAAAGTCGTCTTCGTGTCATACGCACCATCCCCGCGTCTGCACCTGACGATGTGTGAGCTAGTAGCGGCGTAGCCATGCGCACTGGTGGAGCAGACGTATCGTGGTCCATGTTGAAGGACATGAGGTCGAGAAAGGCTCGAGCGCTAGAGCTGAGCTTGGGCCAGGAAACGCCACTTGAGGTAACAACGTGGGGGTGCCCCGTGAAACTTCGCAGGTTAGCAAAGCCTGTCATTATGAGGCACTCGTATTGACGCAAATCAGCGGGGACTTGATTATCGATTCAGAGCGTTTTTGCTCAGACCGCGATGATGATGTTGCAGATGATCTTGTGATCAACACCCTTAGCGGCTTCTGCCACGTTTCGACAATTTCTCCTTCCACCCCGCATTTGTTCCTCCGCATCAGCGCTTCGTCCCCCGTTCACGACTGGAACCACGACGAACGGTGGTATTGCGGGGGTCGACGAGTGCGGAATCAGATGATGCGAAGAGGCGAAGCCTGGCTGTTACCATTCCCCACCCCCACACTAAGATCCCCGAACGGTATCCACCAACGCTCTTTCGAGCCCGCCAACTTTTCGGATCGCGCGAGCAGTGGCAACGATTGACCAGTTAGCGCACAGTATGCGACCCAAAGATCGTCACAGGGCGCCCACCCTTGCTGTCGACCACCGGCCAAGATCCGACGTCTCATGGCCTGTCGACCGTGCAGCGGCAGCGAAAAAGCAAACTTCGCTGCAATCAATATCATGCACCTTCTCGATTGGCGCAAATGGCCGTGCCTGACATCAATTACGGAAAACACCGCCTCTTTGACCTGCCTACTGCACGAAAGCCTGACTCTTACAGGAGCACTTCTAGGCATCTCCCTTCGCCTGTTCCTCCCGAGATGCTAGACCAAGCCGTCAGCTGGACCCCCACACTCGCCCTGGCGTGTCAACCGGACGTTGTTTCTCCCCCGTTTGCATTATTTAAGTTCCTGAACTATCTCCAGTAAGTGGCCAAACCATTACCATTGACGCATTCGTTCCGTTCGTCGCTCTGCTTTCCGGATTGTTCTTTGTCAAAAGTCTCCGCTTTGATCTACAATCATCTATTCATACATAAGTCCACAAAAGCCTCGTCCCAACAACCCTTTTGGTTACCATGTCACCGCTCCTTGACGCACCTTCAACCCCGGATAGCTACTCCTACTCCAACGACTCCTACCAGCCAGTCCAGTCCGCTTACAGCATGACCAACAACTCCAGCAACCGAGCCCTCGTGCCCGGGATATACGTGCCAACAGTAGCATTCTTCGACCCTGCAACAGACGATGTGGACGTTGAGACCGTTGCCAACCACGCCGTCCGTCTTGCAAAAGCCGGCGTTGCCGGTATCACTACCCAGGGATCCAATGGCGAGGCTGTCCACTTGTCCCACAAGGAGCGCAATCTGATCACCAGCACGACTCGTCAAGCCCTTGACGCTGCCGGCTTTCAAAACATGCCTGTCATCGTTGGTTGCGGCGTCCAGTCGACGAGGGAGTGTATTGAGCTCTGCCAAGAAGCAGCCTCCGCTGGCGGAGATTATGCTCTTGTCCTTCCTCCCGCGTATTACCAGGGTCTCTTCTCCAAGGACACCGTGAAGGAGTTCTTTAGGGATGTAGCAGATGCTTCGCCTATCCCTATCTTGATCTACAACTACCCTGGCGCTGTCTCCGGTCTGGATCTTAACTCAGATATCATCATTGAGCTGGCTCATCATCCCAACATTGTTGGCTGCAAGCTCACATGTGGTAACACTGGCAAGCTGAATCGCATTGCCGCCGCCACAGACGCCGCTACCGTCTTTAGTGCTGGTTCTGGATTCATGTGCATGGGTGGCTCTGTTGATTTTACCCTGCAGACTCTTGTTGGAGGTGGCTCTGGCATCATTGGCGGCATGGCCAACATTGCTCCGAAGACCTGCGTCAAGCTTGTCGAGCTTTTCCAAGCTGGGAAGCTGGCCGAGGCTCAGAAGCTTCAGGCCATCGTTGCTCGTGGTGACTGGACCGCGATTCAGGGAGGAATTATTGGCACCAAGGCTGGCCTTGTTGCTCACTTTGGATATGGAGGTTATGCTCGCAAGCCTCTCCCCAGGCCATCGAAGGAGGAGACGAACAAGTGGCGAGATGCTTTTGCTGAGCTTGTCAAGACTGAGAACTCGTTGTAGAAGCCAGGCGGCGTTCAGTTGTAACAGTGTTTGCACGGCGAAGCCATGTTTGAGCGTCATGCATATTGTCAGATTGCTTTTGCATAGCAGCGGCGGGCGGTTTTTTGTAGCACTTCAGCGTCACTCAGTCGATATTGTATTGTTTTTGCGCTCTTCGTCTTATATCACTCAGTCTGTGCTACGTGCTTTACAAAGAGCGCGAGATCACTATGTGGTTCCCACAATCTCCACTGAATTTGCATTCCTCGAAAATCAGATCAATCCCGGTTTCCTTGCACCATTCCAGACGATCTGTCAGCCATGCGCGTAATTGCTCCTGGGTGCAAGTAGCTTCCTCACTGGAGTACCGCACACGCTTTTCCCATACCCACTGCATAGCTTCAGGTGTTATGACGACTCTGCAGGCGTGAGGCCATACGCGTAAAACGCTTTTAACGTTCCCAAGAAGAACAATGTCGTAGAATGCCCAGAGGCAGAATACCAAAGTCGTCACTGCTCTTCGCTGTGCTGCCACCAGTCGCGCCATTGGATGCGTCCGGCTGATGAAGATGTCATAGCAGATGAATATGTTGATCTGGTACGACATCAATACAGTCTCTGCGTAGACCTGTCGGCAGACTTCTGGGAGATGGAACGCTGCAGGCTTTCGAATAGCGGCGTTGTAGGATCAGTTTCTGCCTGTCCCATCCTGGTTCTTCGGGAACTCGACCGCACCGCTTTTGCCTGTCGTCTTCCATGTTCTGGGGAGCAAAATGATTTGACCACCGCAGGCATACTCCCAGATCTTGCTCCGCATCTCAGCCAGGAGGCGAAGGAGAGGCGAGTTTGGATTGGCTTGTACACTGTAAGATTGATCGGTAACCCTGACATTATGACCTGCAGTCATAAAATCAGACTTACACAAGAATCAGGTGAGCAGATGTCTTCTCAAGGTTCAGTAGACCGTTTTTGTAGCGCTTCATACGTTAACTGCGGGGCTGAGCATCTAAGCTCGGCGGACTCTTCGCTTTTGCGACCCTGACCGAAATCGCGCGCGCCTTCAGAGTGGACTCCGGTTTGGGTTTGCGAGGTGCCATGACTTTGCGATGCTGTAAGTGTTGTAGAAGACAGGACGTCAGGGAACGATGGAGGGATTTGGAGGCGGCGACACAAGCACGGGCCATGTACGCAAACGTGGCCAAGTGAAAGTGAAATCAGGTTTCCGCAAAGACAGGCACAAGATTTATGTCGAAATAGTTCCCGTGAGTTGCTACAAGTAACAAAGATGAGTAGGTTGAACTATTTGTCTCATGCTATCATAGAATTAACTCTCTCCAGCCACTGCGCATTCCAACCGCTGAGAGTCATCGGAAGAAACCCCGATCTTTCGACTCTCAGCTCGATCACTCAAATACCACCTTGACGTCTTTGCCTTCTCTCTGCTCCAGTCTTTGCTGTACCCACATCTTCCACTAGTTTCTGGCCAAGGTCCCTCACGTCCCCGTCTGGCTGACATTCGGCCACTCACTGCATTACAGTGTTCAGCTCCAAAGCCTCCATTGCAACAATCGGTACGTATGTTGTATCTAGATTAGGCAACAGCTTCCAGGTGACGTGCCGTCCACGGCTTCTGTGCCGGTGCTGCGAGCTTTAGTTGGTGGGGTACCATCGTGAGGTACGGAAGTCGGGACTTTGAAGAGGAACAAGTACTTGATTCTTTGAAGGTCTTTTTGGAAGGTAACTCGTTGCTAGTCAAGTGAGGGAACGGTAAGTCCACGGGTCCAATTTGCAAAGTAGCACTGCCAAAGTCATCTGGAGGTCCTTCATCGTGAGCGTAATGACACTTGGACTTGAACTCCAGCTGGAGCTCCAAGCGCAGCTCTGATCAAGGGAGAATGTGACGACACTAGCGCTATATCCACGTCCTTGCGCGAGAGGACCACGATGCGGTACAGACCTGTTAAGCCATGGAAAGGAACGACCATGTCCTCCACAGCTGTGTCGGTCATGTTCGTATCGAAACGTTGTCCAAACGCAGATAAGATGCGGCCAATGTCCTCAATGCCAACCGCGACTGTACGAATGGCACCGCGCTGGGAGTCTGACAGGCTACTGGCGGACTCGCGGCAAATAACCTGGGCGCTTGGAGTCGCGATATATATCAAGTAGGGGCTGATCTCGAAAGGCAATATGGCAGCTTCGCAAACGATGTAATTGTCGACACACGAGCCAGATCGTCGTGACGCGGACCTTATATTGAGAATCTGGAGCGTGCAATAATACAGGACTGAGGCATCCTTCGAGACAGCATACAAGTTTGCAGATCTCGTTGCGTATTTCTGTAGGAAGACGAGGAAGTGGCGAATGCTCCCGGTTTTGAGTGAAGCTGTCAAACTGCTAGACGAATCTGACATCTTGTCGATGTGAAATACCTACATAGCGTCCTTGTCTTTTGGAGGGAGCATACTTGACGTTGTTCCAGGCGATGTCGTAGTGGCTCGGTTGGTTAACGTCGTGAGATATGGTAGAGGCGTTGAAAGTAGGTTCGATGTCACCGTAGATTGGGGGAAGGGTCAAAGTTATTAAGCGAGCGCAGAGGCTAGGTCCATACGGCCAAGTCCAGGTGAAAGTGAATACTTGGCTCCCACAAGCTAGAGGGGCTGGTGAGGAGATCATCACGGCCAGTTGCTAGAAAGCATCCTGCGAAAAAGCTAGAGATCGTTTACCTTCTGGAGTTCTCTACATCTTGCTAGCCTGCCTCAGCACATCCTTGGTCAACACCTCACCCTTCTTTCTAACCTCGCTCAGTCTCCCGATCTTCAACAACCTTCCAATCATCTCTTCATCTCCAAAGTGGCTGTTGTGTTCAAATTCCGGCTCTTCCCCATACGCCACCCTAGCAGCATCCACGAGGATTCTCGCCGTCATACCAAACACCCTGAACGTCGTCAGATCATCCAGCGCACGCGGCTCTGGCCTTGGATCATCGCCGTCCGGTAGTCCACTGCCATGTTCTGACGATCCACTGGGCTGCTGGGAGTTCGCAACATTCCTGCGCATCTCCTGAGACGAAGGTGGCGGTTTGGGGATGTAGAAGTTGTGCATACGCCAACGACTTTCGTGCCAGTCTGTCCAGCTCCCTCGATACCATTTCTCAGGCTTGCCGTTCTTCTGCACAGGTGCTGGGCCAGGCCCAGACCATTCTTTGCGCAGGAAGGCGTGGAATGGGGCAGTGAAGACGGCGGCTACTTCTTTGGGGTCGAGGCGGGGGATCAAACGGTCTTCGACTTGGCTGTCGGTCGCGGTGGAAGCTGAGTCGTTGCCGTTGGTGAATGTCGTGGGAGACAGGTATGCTACGCATGGCCGTACGCCTAGCTCTGTCTTCGCGAGGTTCGTGGGTAGTTCGCAGAGGTGCTCAACCTTAAAGCCTTTCAGCTTGCTGTCATCCATGGGCAGCCCAATCTCTTCGTAGGCTTCTCTTCTTGCAGTATCCCATGGTGTTTCTGAGAGCGAGTCTGCCTTTCCGCCGGGAAGTGCAGCTTGCCCTGCATAGTTCCTCAGAGAAGCACTGCGCATTGTGAGGACGACCCTGAGGTCGCCATGTCGGTCAGGGAACAGGACGATGAGTACAGCAGCACGCCGGCTCAGTGGGCAGTTATAGTAGTTCGTCGGTGGTGGTGTGTATGCGCGCAGTCGCTCGAGTACACGCTAGAAGCCGTCAGTATGTCTACAAAGCAATGCGCCTACTGTGCACCGGTAATGACGTACAGTCGAGGTCGGGGAAAGCGCCATGGTCGCAAAGGCTCTGCTTTGCGCGAGCCATGCTGTCGACCTCATGAGATAGATGCTCGGCGGTGGAGGCTCTCGAGGGCGCAGCTGCACGAGGGGTTCCGAGGTAACTCGATAAGCGAGCAGTGACGTCGCCAGCTTCGGACTCGCTATCCGAGACTCGCCTGAATATTTTCTGAGGCGGTTTGCAGGTGTAGAAAATTGAGGGTCATCACTATGCTTGTAATGGTGACGAGCACCTGTACACGTTCGTGTTGTGGAAGAGAGTGTTCAGTAACTTATCATGCAATTGGACCGCATCTCTATATGAAAGAAAACTCATGATCGTTATCGTAGACATGCGTGGCCATGGGAAGCGTATTCCATCGCGCGGACATGCATCGATACAACGTAGCACATCCTCGGAGAACAAGAAAGCCCATGAGAAGTAGCTAAGAAACAGTAGATTGCAGAGAAAAACATCCCAGCCAACTGACGTCTCTATCATCTGCAAGAAACATTCTTTTGGGGAAATCATTTCGCACATGAAAAGGACAAACGCCAAGATGCCGCGATAATTGGACGACCGCTCGTCCTTTGTATCGTTTTTGTGCCGAATCAACAAGACACGCCCGATCTCGCAGGCGCGCCCGAATTAGATCACCACCGCTTCTTTTCCAGCCACACCCCTAGGATATACAGCTGGGAAGAGACGATGATTGGAACGTAGGAAGCAACCGCTTAGATGAGGTCTAGGAAATGTTAGTGTATGGTCCTTGCGCGTTTGAGCTGCTAACTTACCAGCCACGTTCATGGGCATCTCCTCGATCTGTGTGCTGTAGAACTGCTCAATCTCGCGCATCATGCGGACATCGTCGGCGGTGACGAAGTTGATGGCAACACCCTTACGTCCGAAACGTCCACCACGACCGATGCGGTGGATGTAGTTCTCGCGGTTGGCGGGGAGGTCGTAGTTGATAACGAGGGAAACCTGCTGGACATCGATACCACGGGCGAGGAGGTCAGTGGCGATGAGAACACGGGAAGAGCCGGAACGGAACTCCTTCATGATAACATCACGCTGGGCCTGGTCCATGTCACCGTGCATGGCGGAGACAGTGAAGTCACGGGCAGTGAGCTTGTCGGTGAGCCAGTCAACCTTTCTGCGGGTGTTGCAGAAGATGACGGCCTGGGTGATGGTGACGGTCTCGTACAAGTCAGAGAGGGTGTCGAGCTTCCAGTCCTCTTTCTCGACGGCAATGTAGAACTGCTTGATACCTTCGAGGGTAAGCTCGTCCTTCTTGACGAGGATACGGACGGGGTCGCGCATGAACTTGGTGGTGACCTCGAGGACGTCCTGGGGCATGGTAGCGGACAGGAGAACGACCTGGGTGGACTGGGGCAGAAGCTGGAAGATGTCATAGATCTGCTCAGTGAAACCGCGGGACAGCATCTCGTCGGCCTCGTCGAGGACGAACATCTTCATGTGGTCGGTCTTGAGAACACGGCGCTGGATCATGTCCTGGACACGGCCGGGAGTACCGACGACGACCTGGGGGCCGTCCTGGAGGGCCTTCATATCATCACGGACGGAGGTACCGCCAATGCAGGCGTGGCACGAGATGTCCATGAAGTCACCGATGGCGATGACGACCTTCTGGATCTGCTGGGCCAACTCGCGGGTGGGGGCGAGGATGAGAGCCTGGCAGGCCTTGACGGAGGAGTCGATCTTCTGGAGGGTGGAGATCGAGAAGGTAGCGGTTTTACCCGTACCAGACTGAGCCTGAGCAATGACATCGTGGCCTGGGATTATTAGCCGCTGGTGTTGAGATTTCCGATGTACCAAGAACACTCACCCTTGATAACGGGCATGATGGCGCGCTGCTGGATAGCAGAAGGGCGCTCGAAACCGTAGGCGTAGACACCGCGGAGGAGCTCAGCCTTGAGGTTCATGTTGTCGAAGGAGTCGGTGGTCTCATCGTAGTTGGACTCGATCTGGCCTACGAACTGTCAGTCTGCGGTCATTCAGTATTTGCGCTGCGACTGCGAGCGCCTTCTGCTTATCGCAAAAATTGCCGCCGTGCAGCGCAAAATATTGCACGGGCACTCACCCTCAGGCACGTCCTCGAGACCCTTGTCAGCCATGATTGCGGTTGCTGTTGCGGAAGACTACTGGCTTTGCCTGTAGTCGGGGAAGTTGCTGGTTGTATTGGAGTGACAGAGGGACCGTAAGGTAGCCGCTGTCGTCTTATGTAGTTGGGTTTGAAAAAGTTGTTTGGTGGGTGAGAGCAGAGTTGGGCGGGGCAAAAAATGAAAAGACTTTGTAACAGTGCGCTAAAGCTAGCGCGACTGAACTGGGGCGACATCCAACAACTCCCAAGTTTTGCATTTCACGTCCGTGGTTTGACCTGTGACTCCTTGCCGTTGTGCGTTTGTCCTGATTTGACCGCGTGCGTACGATAGGCCACCCAGTCTGGAATCCGGAAAGCATTGTTCTTGAGCTCTTTGACCATGGCGCCCGGCATTTTACAGGACCCCGGTTTTGCCTCTGCCGAATCACAGCCCGCCAAAAAGAGGAAACTCACAGTTCCAGTTCATGTTCAGCAAGACGACGAAGAGGTGGCAACCGCGGTACCCTCGCACCCGCTGGGCATCAAGCCGGCCGGAAATGCCTACACAGCGACCGAGGACATCAAGTCGAGATGTGGATCCTTCGCCAGGCTGCCTGATGAGCTGTTGAACCACATTCTTGAGTCATTCGATGCTGATGCTCTGGTACGGCTGGGAAGTACGTGTCGAGCGTTGTACGCATTTACTCGATTGGACGAGTTATGGAGGGCCTTGTTCGTAGGGTGAGTACACTGCGTTGACTCTTACTTCCCTCTCAGCCTCGTTTCCAGTCATACCACATGAAAGAGTTGGACATAATGGCAGCCTGTGTTTTAGGGGTGCCTCTCCTTGTTACGGCTCGTCCGTCCACTGCTGCTGCGAGGAAAAGCGCTGCAAGAGTACTGGGGAGCATGTGGCCCGCGTGCTGAGTAGCTTGCGTAGTCCGGTGTTGGGTGTTGTGCAATGTGATCCCACAGCCACTTCCTTCCGAGACAGAAGAAGCAGGCCCCCTCAGGAGCTACAGCAATACTTGTCCTTGCTCATTTCATTGCTCTCTTTATTCAGATGAGACTTGTATATCAGCTTGCCACATCAATACAAGGTCTTTGACCAGCAAACGCAGTCCATCACCAAGTTTTGCTTGACAAACACTGACAGACCCCAGATCTTCACCCGAAAACTTCACATGGCGCGGCACTTGGCGAGCCACCTACCTCAACACTCCTGTAGAGAGGATCACGAATATACGCTGCAACAACCTCTTCTCAGATGTCCTTTACCGGCCCTTCCAATGCGCTCACACCTCCCTCAAACCCTACATCACCAACATCCCCACCTGCAACGCCATCGCTCGCCTACCTGATCTGACCCCAGAAGAGTACTCTACGAGATGGACCGACAAGCCCTTCATCCTTACTGAGCCCGTCAAAGCTTGGCCTGTCTACGGCAAGTGGACATCCCAATATCTGCTTGAGAACTTCCCAAACACCAAATTCACCGCCGAAGCCGTAGACTGGCCCATGTCAACCTACATCTCGTACATCAACGACAACAGCGACGAGTCACCCTTGTACCTCTTCGACCGCGCCTTTGCGCCGAAGACCAACATTGACACTACGTTACCCCCACACCATCCAGACGCCGCATACTGGACACCGGAGTGCTTCGGGCCCGACCTATTCTCCGTTCTAGGCTCCTCACGCCCCGACTGTCGCTGGCTAATCCTCGGCCCCGGGCGGAGCGGCAGCACATTCCACAAAGACCCCAACGCGACCAGCGCCTGGAACGCGGTACTCACAGGCTCAAAGTACTGGCTGATGTTCCCCTCTGGTGGCTCGCACGCGCCGCCGCCGGGCATCATTCTCAGCGACGACCACAGCGAAATAACTGCCCCGCTTAGCATCGCAGAGTACCTCCTCACGTTCCACGAGCTTGCTCGCGAGACGCCGGGGGCGCGCGAGGGCATCTGTTACGCGGGCGAGGTGCTGCATGTGCCGAGTGGGTGGTTCCATCTTGTGCTCAACCTGGACGAGAGTCTGGCGCTGACGCAGAATTTCGTGCCGGAGGCGAGGGTCGCGGATGTGCTGGGGTTCTTGAGGGATCAGAGGGAGCAGGTTAGTGGGTTTAAAGAGGATCTTGCGGAGAATGCGTATGAGCTTTTTGTGGAGAAGTTGGGCGAACAACATCCGGAGATCTTGGCGGAGGGGCTGGCGAAGCTGGAGAGGAGGAGCAAGCAGGGTCGTGGGAAGTGGGAGGAGTTGACTAAGGGGGCGGAGGAAGAGAGTGGAGGAGGCTTCAGCTTTGGGTTCGCCGGGGATGATAGTGATGCTGACATCCCGTGAGTGGGTGCATAACGATGTTGATGAACTTGAATCATGATATTAATGATCTACTGGTCGATCAAGTCTGCCAAATGCAGTCACTCATAGTGCTTCTGGAACGACCCCAGAAGATCAGTAAACTCCAACTCATCAGCAACAAGCTGCTCTCGTGGGGCATCTACTTGCGCAGTCACGTCTCTACGAGCTTCTTCTAAGCGCCTTCCAACACTTTCCTCCGATGGCTTCCCGTCGGCGTCACTCTACGACGCTGCTGCTTTCTTCTCATCTTCTTCTTTCCTCATATCCTCCAAGAACTTCTCCCATGTCTCAATCGTCCCTTGAAAGAAGTCCACATGCGCATCAGCCAGATCGCCCAAGGTGTCCTTGAACTCCACTGCCTTGATGCGCTCGAAGTCCGCAACCTCCTTAACTGTATGCTCATCAAAAGCCTCGGTCGCCTTCTTGCTGTTCTCGACTTCTCCCGTCAACCGCTCAATCTCGACCTCGAGCTTGCGCACGCGCTGGCGACGCGCCTGGTCGTGATCGATGCCGCGGAAGTCTTCAACTTTGCTGCGCAGGAATCCTGATGCTCCCATACCAGCGCCGTGTTGCGAGGCGAGCGAGTCGCGGTCGGCGGCGGATTTGGCAAGGTATTCAGAAAGGGCCTCGAAGTCGAGTTGCTTGCCCTCCCGTGTGCGGAGAAGGTTGCGCAGCGCAAGGATGTAGGCGTCCATGTCTCGTAAAGAAGTGAGGTAGTTCTGGTCTGTGTGCTCCTTGATAGACTTGAAGCCTTGCGATGTGGTAGTGACAGAAGCGGCGAAAGATGTCAGTGTGCTTTCCACGGCGGGCTCGAGGGTTGTGAGCTTCTGGCACTGTGTTGCGAGGTCTGCGTAGTCTTGCTCGAGATCAGCCTGCCGCCTGGCGACGCGGACCGTGACCTTCTCGACGTTGTTCAGATCTTCTGTGAGTTTGCCGGCCCGTTCGCTGACCTCGATGAAGCGCTTATCTGGCTTGTGCACCTTGGTGAACGTGTTGACGAAGCTCTCCGCGATTGCGTCCACGATGCCACCGCCGCCAGGCTCCGACCCACTTGCGGCTCTCGAGGACCGCCCTTTCATGTGCTGGTTCCAGTCAGGGCTCTCGAGGAACGTGATTAGAAGCATAGCTCTCCGCAGCACTGGGTGCAACGCTAAGCGCTTCAGGAAGCGGTGCAGGGAATGTGCGCGCCGTTGGGTGAAGTCCGGACCGAAGCGGTCTCCACGAACATACTCCATCTTGTGCTTGTCGGGCAGCGGGGGGACGGCGCATTGTGGGTACTCTTTCGTGAGCTGTTTCCAGAGGAAGACGAAGTCGGTGAAGCGGCGGCGGACGGAGAAGTCAGGCTTCTGGAAGGACTGATAGTCGGACTAGAGATGGTGTGAGAATTGAGGCAACCATGAGAGGGGCCACTGTAGAGCGCATTTTGAGCTGTACCTTTGTGGTGACTAGATATGAGACGTAGGCATTCTGGGTGCCGGCCAGCTCCTTCTGCGGGCTGCCTACGAATGTCTCTAGGCGCCCTTCGCTGAAGTCCTCAGCCATTGCGCACGCGTTGAGGGCAGATGGGGTATCTTGGATCGTGTGAGGGTCTTGCGCAACGTATGACCAGTCGTCTGAATGCTCGGAGGCACTGTCAGCCCAGATGATCTCGAAGTTCGCGGGTTCCTGGGTCAAGCGTTGGTCTGGTGGAGTTGAGGCTGTGACGTCGGGATCTGAGCGGGCTGGGGCTGGACTAGCGGGGCGCCACAATGCCGCCGAATCGTGCAAGGCATCGTACTGCGCAACATCTGGCTGGCGGTACCTCATGCTGAAGATCAGGCAAGAGAGTTATTGGTGTGATGGTTGAATCGTGTACAAGCGCATTATGAGCGTCTACAGAAAGTCTGACAGTGTGTGCGGGTGGCGGTCAATATTTACAGTGAACGAGAGCCGTGCCTGCCCAATCATACAACACTTTGGAAGTGGCCAACATGCAGAAGGCCGCCGATACCGTTGCCAGACCATTTCCAGAAATTTGTTGTCCCCCGAAAGCAAACAAATTGGTATATAACACGCCTACAAACCGCCGACGACCTCCGGAACAGGTACGCCAAAACGCTTGCCAAACTCTTTGAAGATCTGAGGAGTAATCTCGTCGCTGCTGTTGCCGTTCACAGTCCACAGAAGGCCCGCCTTATCGTAATGCTCGAGCAGCGGCTCGTTGTTCTCCTTGAAGCTCTGGAGTCGCTGCTTCCACACTTCAGGATCGTCATCAGCTCTACGCGTAAGCGGCTCGCCTGTAATGTCGTCCTTGCCTTCGACCTTGGGCGCATTGAAAGTGGTATTGTAAACGCGTCCTGACGGCGCGTGCACCCACCGATTGCAGATGCGATCGATGATGATCTCGCTGGGGGTGTTGATGCTGACAACCATGTTGATGGGCACGATATTGTGCAGCTGGACTGCCTGGTTTGCCGTACGAGGGAAGCCATCCAAGATGAACGACGCCTGAGGGTGGTCCGAGTACGTGTACTTGGCAGTCTTGATCGCAGAGGGAATCGACACCGAGTCAACTGTGTGGTCGTCCATGGTGGTAGAGCTCGAATACACTGCGTACGGCCGCAACGTGCTATCTCTGATCCACCCTCGAGTCGAGAGCTCATTGGTGATGAGTCGCAGAATCATGCTATCCGGGACGAGCGCGCCGGCCTTCATCTTGGATTCTGCCTGGATACCTGAGTCACGTTAGCTGGCACATCGTCGCCAATTGGACGTACGTACCGAGCGGGGTGCGCTCTCTGACATTCTTCCTCAGCAGGTCGCCGGAGCTGATCGAGGATAGCTCTGGGAACTTCTTCATCAGACGCTCAGTCTGAGTGCCTTTTCCCACACCTGGTGCGCCAACCAGGATTATACGCGCCGCTCTTGACAGACTTTGGGTAGCCATGGTTTGCGATTCGATGTAGAGGGGCCAGGGGAATATGTAGATAGGTATGCTGTTGAGGATATTGATATGGAGCGGCGGAAGGGAAGCGCAGGGCTTCAACAGGTAGATGTTCCCTTAGCAGAAGACCATCTTGAATTTATGTGGGAAGTTTGGGTGGGAAGGGTCGGGGAACAGAAACAAACACACTGAAAGAGCGGAATGTGTCGTAAAAGCAAGCGCGAGTGTGGGATGGTGGAGGGGCGGCTGGCAGCGGACGATGATGAAGCGCTGGCAGCGGACGATGATGAAGCGCCGGCAGACTACCAAAAGTGGTTGCTAATTGGAAATTCCAAGGCTGCTCCGAGTGCGGAGCCGAGATGGCCGTATCCCCGCGTGTGCTCCTTCATCCTTGGGACTGGGCAGAGTCAGATGAACGACACCCAGACCGCTGACGCGTTGCCTCGGCTGCAGGCGTCACAGCTGGCCTGCGTTCTCTGACGTCTGCCTGAAACGCACCCGAGTTCTCCCATGTCCATGCCAGCTGTCACGGGTTTCGCGTTCAAAGTCGGCGTGGCCTGCTCAGCCCTACGAAGTCCAAGCTTTCGGGGGCGCGAACGGCCGCAGCGATCTGTTCCTGGGAGTTCCAACCAAATTCTAGCGCTTTCGTCCAGGCGTTCTCATCCATTGTCACAACTGCATTCCGCATCAGCACGTCGCCTCTACTGACGGCTGCTATCGCCTGCTTGTATACCCTAGTTTCTCTTTTGTATACTGTAACACTACACTTTGTTTGAATCACTCTCGTCGCTCTCTACATCCCTGCCATTGCTTCCGGCGCAATGTATGTTGCTCGTTCTGCCACCCGGGCAGCGCCCGCTGTCTTCAGGGCAGGCATGAGGACCGCTGGACGACCCTACCACCGCCCTATGCCCAAGAGCGTCTCTGCCATCGCCATTCTGCTGCCATACCGAAGCTTTCAGACCGAGACATCGCAGACCAGCACACAAGGCAACTACCCTCCGCCAGGCTTCAACCCCAACAAGTCGAGTAAACCGATCCCTCAGAAGGAGCAGGAAGCTATCCAGCAGAAGATTGCCACACCCCTCGAGAAGGACACAATCATCCCTAAGACCGGGCCCACCGCCAACCCGAAGACCGTAGCCCAGGATGCGCAGACCATGACCGAGCTTGCCTCTGAGAAGGCGAACGCGGACACGGATGCCGAGAAGAAGGCGATCGCGAAGAAGGAGGAGATCAAGAAGAAGCTCACAATCTGGGAGAAAGTCAAGCACGAAGCGGCGCACTACTGGGACGGTACCAAGCTGCTTGGTTTCGAGATCAAGATCAGTTCGAAATTGGCCCTGAAGATGGCTGCTGGCTACGAGCTCACAAGACGTGAACGACGCCAGGTATGAAGCTTGACTCGGCCCGTCAATCACAACTGCTAATACACATTCAGCTGCAACGTACCGTGCAGGACCTGGGACGTCTCATTCCCTTCCTGCCCTTCGTTATCGTTCCCTTCGCTGAGCTCTTGCTCCCCGTCGCCTTGAAGCTGTTCCCCAATATGCTTCCCAGCACATACGAGGGTCAATCCTCGAAGGATGCTAAGGCCAAGCACCTGCGATCCACAAGAAAGGAAGTCAGCGAGTTCTTGCGTACAACCTTGAGAGAGACTGGTCTGCCCATCTCTGCCGAGAACGCGCAGCGAGCTGAGTTTGCTGAGTTCTTCCGCAAGGTCCGCACCACTGGCGAGAAGCCTACACCTGAGGAGATTGTCAAGGTCTGCAAAATCTTCAAGGATGATCTGACACTCGACAACTTGTCGCGCCCCCAACTTGTTTCGATCTGCCGCTACATGAACATCACATCCTTCGGCACAGACAACTTCCTCCGTTACCAGGTCCGCGTCCGCATGAGGCAGATCAAGCGTGACGACCGAGCGATTGCCTACGAAGGCGTAGACTCGCTGTCTGTCCCGGAGCTTCAAACCGCCTGCGCTAGCCGTGGTCTCCGCACATACGGTGTCTCTCCCGGCCGTCTTCGGGATGACCTCCAGACCTGGCTCGACCTTCGTCTCAAGCAGGGTGTTCCTTCGACCATCCTTGTGCTCTCTAACGCATTCGTCTACGTCCAGGGCAAGGAGGCAGATGCCACATCGCAAATCGACGCTCTCGAGGCTGTTCTCTCCAGTGTCCCTGAAGAGCTGTACCACGAGATTGAGCTTGAGGTCAACAGCACCGAAGGCGCAGCCACTAACAAGCAGCGTCTGGAGGTCCTCAAGGAGCAGCAAGAGCTCATCGAAGAAGAGACTGCTCAGGCCCAGACTCATGAGAACAAGGCCAACGCTTCGCCCAAGGACCACGAAGACATTGATGAGGACGACAAGCCCAAGAACGTCGATGCTAAGGCCGCAAAGGAGAGCACAGAGGCTGAAGCCAGCAGCGGCGATTCGAGTGCGACTGAGGGCAGCGCAGAGCGCGCAGAGCAGGATGACCGCGCAAGGAAGGATGAGATGCCAGCAGGCAAGGAGGACAAGGCCGCTGAGCCCAAGAAGGAGTAGAGAAGCCATTGTCTTCCATTCTCTGCATGTGTGAATAGAATCAACTCCGTTCAAAAGTCTTTTAGGACTCAGATATAGAAAATACCCATTACCCGCCTTTGCGGGCTGCATAGACTGTAAATATACAACGAATCACAACCTTTGAAAGCTAGCAGTTCGCTATGGGTATCAAATGTAATCAAGCAAGCGTGTATCAGTGCACAACGCCATCAATCACCAGCTCTCCAACCTCCATATCTAAGCTCATCACCCCCTCCCGATCCCGCATCCACACATCGCCCTCCCCCACCCTCCCCTCTCCATCATGAATAACAACCGCCTCGCGCCGCCTTCGCCTCGCATCCCGCTCCTCCTCGGCATCCTCCTGCAACGGCTCCCTCAGCCCCCGCGGCACCGCAGGCAAGATCTCAACATCCTCCCAGCCAACTCTTGGCTCGATCCCCGCATACCCATAGCTCAGCCCGTACTCGCGAAACACGCCATGGTCTCTCAACAACCTGAATGCTAGCTGCGCTTTTCTCTGAACCGCAGCCTTGGGACTGCCTAAATCACGCAGAAGCAGACGTCGTGCTGAGGATGAGGCGTAGAAGCGCTCGCACAGCAGCTTTGTGGCGGACGCGCTGATTTCGACGTTGTGGCTGCTTGCGAGCGCGAGTAGGGAGGACGTTTTGATCGCGGACTCGGAGGGGCTGGGTGTTCCTGTGAACTGAGGAGGTGGGCGGTGGGTCTCGGTGAGCGTGCGCACGACGCGCAGGCCGTGGGCGACATGCTGTATTGCGAAGAAGGTGAAGACGCCTGGGGTTGTTAGTTGCAGAGGGGTGTGATGGTACGGATGATGTACCGAGGCCGAGCCAGAGATAGTGGTCGGGGATGTTAAGGGCCATGATAGATTATGGCGTAAGCCGGATGCTCATGGCATTGGGTCGAACATTGTATGTCGTGCAGCTCTGAGCTCTGAGCGGTGATGCAGCAGCCGCGGCGTGGGGCAGGGGTCTGTCGGAGCTAGACTTGATTTGAAGGCGGTGGAGCCCCACTCCGACATCTACGGCCAAAATTTCTAGATACTTTACTGACGCGCCTCAGCTCAGGATTCTGCTCACCCGTCACTCGTTCAGCCGCCATGCCGCCCTCCCAGCTAAAGCGCCTGAAAGCCTCCCTGCGCGACCAAGGCATAACAGGCCCGCAAAAGTCAAAAAAAGAGAAGAAGTCCCAGTCCAAGAATGCCGCGCAACACGCCCGGAAAGCCTCCGCCCTCGCCTCGATCCGCGAGTCCTTCAACCCCTTCGAGTTCAAGCACCTCAGCCGCCCGCAGAAATTCGAATACGCGACCACAAATGCCAAACCCAAGGTTCTCGGGCGCCCTGGCGTCACCAAGAGCGCCGGCGAGGAGACAAGGCGCAAGACGTTGCTGCCGGAGATGAATCGCAAGAACAAGACTGGAGGTATTCTGGATCGCCGCATTGGTGAGAATGATCCGACCATGAGTCTTGAGGACCGTATGATGGCGCGGTTCGAGCGCGAGCAGCTGAGGAAGAGGGGCGGAAATGTGTTTGATCTTGAGGATGGGGATGAGGAGGTTGAGCTTACTCACGGTGGGCAGACGCTGAGGTTTGATGATGAGATTGGCGAGGAGGACTACGATGCTGCGAGTATCAGTGGGAGCGACAGCGAGGGCGAAGATGGGTTCTTGAAGAAGAAGAGAAGGAGGGATGAGGATGGCGAGGTTGATGGTGCAGCCGAAGACGAGGAGGAGCAGCCGGAGAGGAAGAAGAGCAAGGCGGAGGTCATGAAGGAGGTCATTGCGAAGAGTAAGCTGCACAAGTACGAGAGGCAGCAGGCGAAGGAGGACGACGAGGATCTGAGGGAGGAGCTTGACAAGGACTTGAACGAGGTCCTTGCCGCGCTGAGAGGTCACATCAACAAGAAGCCTGAGCCTGAGAAGGTGAAGGAGGTAGCGCAGAACGACTTCGGCATGAACGCTGACCGAGCGGCGCTGCTTGCGACTTTGTCGCAGGACGGCAAGGACAAGGAGTACGACCGTCGCGTGCGCGAGCTGTTCAACGATGAGCGATCGAAACCTACCGAACGAACAAAGACGGCCGAGGAGAGAGCGAAGGAGGAAGCCGATCGCCTGAAGAAGCTCGAGGAGAATCGCCAGAAGCGCATGAGAGGCGAGCCCGTCAGTGACGATGAGGAGCCTTCCAAGCAGCAGCAGCAAGACGACGATAACGACGAGGACATGTCCGACGTCAACGACGATGCTGCCGAGTTTGGTCTCGCCGCACCACCTGCGCCAGGGCAAAGCAGACCCGTCGGCGTCGACGATGAAGACGACTTCATACTGGAAGACGACCTTGTTGCCACAGACTCGGAAGCTGATATCTCAGACGAAGAGTCAGATAGTGAGGCTGAGGTGGACGACACGATGGCCATCGACGACGACGATGCAGACTTCCTCAAGGACGTCGTAGAGCAGCCCAAAGTCCAACCCAAGGCCGTGAAAGGCGTTCTCACAATCGGCGCGGATACCACATCATCAAAATTGGCATACACATACCCGTGTCCGCGTTCGCATGAAGAGCTCCTTGAAGTCTTCAAGAAGGTCGAGCTCAAAGACACCTCACTCGTCATCCAGAGAATACGTGCACTCTACCACGCTGGGCTGAAGGAAGACAATAAGCACAAACTCGCCGACTTCGCATGTGCGCTGGTCGATCACGTCTCGTACCTCTCGAACCAGACACCCGCAGCACCGCTGTCAGTCATCGAGTCCATCATCCGCCACATCCACTCCATCTCGCGCTCCTACCCAGTGCAGATCGCCACACAATTCCGCAAGCACCTCAAAGCCTTCCAGCTCTCCAATCAGCCCACACCAGGAGACCTTGCGCTGCTCACAGCAATTGGCTCCATCTACCCGACCTCAGATCACTTCCACCAAGTTGTCACACCAGCCGTGACGCTCATGGCGCGGTGGATGGGTCTCACAACGCCTTCATCTAGCACCGACATCGCAACTGGCGCGTTCATCGGGGCACTATGCCTGCAATACCAGGCGCTCTCCAAGCGCTACATCCCCGAGTTCATCCGCTACACAACGCTCTGTCTGCGCTCGCCGCACGCTACAAAAGCGCAGCTCACCGCACATACACGCAACATCCTTTCAGCCGCCGACCTATGGAGCGCCTCACCCGCCTTCACTGAGATCTTCACGCCCTTCCTTTCGCCCCTTCAGGCCGCACACCAAACCTCTGCGCTCCAGAACCTGCGCGCCCGCCTCAACAACGCCAAGCTAGCGCGCCGCCCGCAGACACTGCACTTCCACCGGCCGCTCCCCATCCCATCCCGGATTCCCAAGTTCGAAGAGTCCTTCGACCCGACGAAGCACTACGACGCGGACCGGGAGCGGTCGGACGCCGCGAAGCTGCAGAAGGAGTACAAGCGCGAGCGCAAGGGGGCAATGCGGGAGCTGCGCAAAGACGCCAATTTCATTGCGCGCGAGAAGCTGCGCGAGAAGAAGGAGAAGGATGCTGCGTACGAGGCCAAGTACAGGAAGCTTGTGGCGGAGATTCAGGGCGAGGAGGGGTATGAGAAGAATCAGTATGAGAAGGAGAAGAGGAAGAGGAAGGGCAACTAGGCCTGTCTCTGTTGAAGTTGAGCTCGATGTCTATGCTGATGTTGGCTGCAATCTACTTTCTGGTCCAATACTGAAAGCAATGTGAAATGACGCCGTGAGTGTCGTGGAAGGGTATCGTCAGGTCGTCGTGTCGTAACTCATGGCTGGGCTATGCCGCCGTACAAGATATCAGGTGCTGGGTCATTCTACTTCGCGTGCGCGACAATTTCCGCGTACATGTCTTCGGGAATCTTGTCTGAAAAGCTAACGGCCATGTCGATGATCCTCCTCGCTTGCAGTCCAGGCAGGTTCCTCAATATCTGGTTGGGACTGCTCACTGTTAGTAGAGCTCTTTTCTGACCGCCGAAGACCAACAACTCGCCTTGGACTATTCAAAATCTCCCCTCTGATCAGCACCAACTGCGCCACAATACACAGGATATTCAAGTGCGGCCCATACGCGAACAGAAAATCCCACAGCAGCAACACCTCTGGCAAGGGAGGTGTGCACGCACACATTGTCAGCACGCTTGCAAATGCATAGATCTTGGCCTCCATACGGTGCGCCATCAGGTGTGAGTAGAGCTTCGGGTCCACGACCTCCAGCACTCGATCAACGAGCGCAAGCCCTTTGTGCACACCCTCCATGCTGCCGCGCACGTACCCAGGACACTCGCGTGTGATCAACGTCTCGAAGCCGGTAAAAGCTTCGACCTCGCCCTTCGCGGCGTACAGAAAGGGTCCGCAGAGGACGTTCATGCCCTGCACGTATCCAATCTGCTCCGCGTCGGTGGTGGTGCTCGTGCCCTTCTCCCTGCCTCCAACCGTACTGAAACTGTGCCTGCTCATGATGCTCGTATCTGGTGAACCCCCGAACTCGCTGAGTGTTGGTGGGGATTGCCAGCCGTTGACGCGCGCCTCGTGGGCATCGTTCAAGCGCCATGCCACGGCGTTCAGAACGCGGGTTATGCTGTTTTGCGTCACGCGACGTCGGAAGAGAGGGTCGCCTTGGAAGGTGCGGAAGGTGTCGTTTTGGATCTTGGCATGCGCGGGGGACGCGCCCTGGCGTACGAGGTCGAGGTATACGTCGGTGCGGAGGGGAGGCGCGTTGAGCAGGATGAGCCAGATGTAGATGCGGAGTTCGGACTGTGTGGTCGTTAGCCATTGCCGACTGGACTACTGGTACTCTCGATGAAAACGACTGTATGCGAGTGCAGACAACTCTGTATGACGCCTGTCACAGCTCGGTGTGGGGATGGGATCGTACCATGCCCTCGCTGTTCGCGGGAATGCCTTTAGTGAGAATCGTGTAGCGCAGTTCCGCGAGATTTTCTTCTGTCATGCCATTGGTGCTGCCTTTCAACAGCAGCATGTCAAGATTCGTCATATTTGCGGTGTTGAGTGCATGAGCATTGGACGTGGTGTTGATGTCGCGCGATGTTGATACTGCGAAACATGGAAGTTGCGGAGTGGGCCCGGGAACCAGGGTCCTTCTCCACGCTTGGGCATCATCTGCAAAGTCCCTTCTCCACCAAACACGATGCCTGTTTCCTTGGGCAACTTTGGTCAACTCGTCATCACCATCTTTCGTGGTCTGCCTTCTCTCTGTAAGAGCTGGGATGTATCCAGGTTCCACGAGTCATGTCCCAGGCTGATTGGGGGCGGTGCGGCTCAGCTCGCCAAATGAAGCAGAAAGGAAAGAATGGCGTATCGCGGTGAGCAGCCCGCGAGGGCTCGTACAGTCTGGCCGCTCATAGGCTTCGAACAACGCCTTGACGAGCAGCGGGCATCCATGGAGGTCAATCTGCTCGCTCCCACGTACAATGTGCACCACGTGCGGCAGCCCCTACGTTTATCTCAACGCCTGTCAGATTGCGGCTTGAAAATGGCAGCTACACGATAGCCTCCTGCAGCGACAAATTGGCAAACTTGATCCTCAGCTATCGCCTTACCCCAGCTTGTCTTTCTGTTTCGTGTCTCAATTAAGCCAGTCATCAGCCGCATCGACGTAGCGCGCACGGATAGGTCAACAGAAAATGCTATCAGCCCGCTGATAGCGCCATGAGTAGGTCCAATCTTTAAGCAATTTTCCTATGGTCTACTCGAATCGACACCTCTCTTGCCACCCTGTTCCACACGTCTCTGATCCTTCCGTATTTCTGTTATCACACATTTGTCAAGATGGAGCAGGTTTGCAATAGGAGAAAGTCTCCTCTTTTGGCCCTTCCAGCAGAGCTCCGCAACATAATATGGTCTCAAGTCCTCGGCGGCATCACATTCGACATCGAGTGCTCAGTCCGGATACTCTGGGGAGTCTCCGTGACCAACACTACGACCTCACCGCACCAACTCGCTTTGTTACAAACCTGCCGCCAGATCTACGTAGAGACTCGCTTATTACCTCTCACTCTCAACACTTTCCGATTCAAGTCCGAGGACGCTTTCAAGCCCTGGCTGGCTAAATTCGACGTTGTCCAGAAAGCAGCAATCCAGAGCGTCAGGCTTGTTACGTGGAAGGCGAAGCATATGGTAGAGAGCCGTGGGTTTGCGCCAAGGAGACTGGTAGATGTGTTTCCCGTGGAGCTGTTCAAGGGCTTGAAGAGCACAAGAGTTGAAATGAGGTACACAGGGTTGGTGGAAGAGGATGAGAAATGGGCGTGTGGCGGGAGTGAGTTGGAAGACGTGGACACAGTGGAAGCAGAGGGGAGATTGAGGTTGAGGCTGAAAAAGGAGCATCCCAGATTGGATATCAAGTTCGAACGAATTGCGGTCTGATGGGCTTTGAGCAACATGGCAAGTGGGAGACCAGCCGCGGTTGGTGCAGGTCAGCTTGTCTCACTTGTTGCCATTTTCCGCCAGGTAAGAGAGCTGCCTCAGACTTCGACAAGACCTCAGTCTTTCTATCATCACTTGCCGACAACACCCTCCTTTCCCCTACACCAACAACAATCCCGGTCTCAACATCACTTACGGCGACAATCACACACGGCAACCATGGACGGAGACCACGAGGCTTACGTGCGGACAACGAGACGCAAGACTGGCCCAGTCAGGCGACTCGAGAACGGCGTGCTCGATGTGACTCGCAAAACGGGAAAACACGTCAAAGCGTAAGACACTAGCGCCTCTCCTGAGAGCAGCGATGGTTGCTGACAGGGCACAGTATCAAAGTTAACTCTCGATCACCGCTGCTTCGCTTACCTCCAGAGCTCAGGAACCGGATCTGGGAGTATGTATTCGGCGGCCATGTCTTCGAAGTCACCACTCGGAGGATTTTCAAGCTGAGGAAACGAATCGACAAAGCCAAAGTCTGGGACCTGCCCATGGACACTTTTGCCCTGCTCGAATCCGTCGCCAGATCTACGCTGTGACAGCGCTCCTGCCTTACAAGCACAACGCCTTCCGCTTCTACTCCGAAATGCGTTTGACTGGGCAGTAAGCTTACGACCTGTCCAGCTACAACTCATCTCCGACATCCGTGTCGCTACCATCGGAGCTCATCACATGCTGGAAACAAACCAAATCTCTTAGCAGCGTTCTCCGCTGCCGGGAGCCTTGCACGTTGATCGTTTCCCAGGGCTCAGGAGCATATCATTCAGTGCGTTCAGAATTTCCCTGTATGATGAGAACATACCTGCTGCTCAGCAGCCCTTCATTCTACTGGAGGAGATGTTCATCGCTGCCCAAGAGCTCCAGGTTGTTCAACACTTGCGAAAGGTGAAGCCTGATGTTCGCGTCGGCTTCGCGGATATCAAGGCAGTCCTAAGAAGCACATGAACATCAACACGAGCTGGCTGGTTATCGACGCTTGTACAGAGTCAAACACAGCTTTGATCGGTGAGACAATTTGCGGTATTGGCACGGTATTGTTCACAGAACGCTCATGCATGATTCGTCTTGCGTTTAAGAAACATTATTCTAGGAATGATCAAGCACGATATTGTATACCCATTGTTGACGTAACTGTGCAAACGAACACTTTCCTTCACTTTCGTTCCCGTACTCTTCCCCATCCTTCACTTCTCACCGAAGACGCGAACTGACTTCGAGATCGACACAGAAGACATGTATGACGGGAGCGCAAGCATAAAGCGCGAGTGGCCTGATTCGAGAACAAGAGATGCGCTGGACGTATGACCACGAAGGTGAACATCAGAGACTGACAGGACCCAGCCACCTGAGAAACCAACGCGAATCACCACTTCTTCGCCTGCCTTCTGAGCTCCGCAACAAGATACACGGCTACCTATTCGCCGTCGACATTCAAATCTCGACGACAAGAGGCGCATCTGCACCCGAGTTCCAACCTCGTCAACGTACAAGCTATACACCAACGGACTCCCAGGTATTTACCATATTCCACAGCTCTCAGGCGTGTGTCGCAGCTGCATACCGAGACAGTCATCTTGCCATTCGCCGAAGGCACGTTCACCATCAACGGGCGATTCCAGGAGCCAGGAAACAACCACATGCTGATCAACTGCTTCTTGCATGTTCTCTCATCAGCTAAGCGAGCTGCTGTTCGCCATGTCAAGATCGGTTTGAAGAATCTATTTAATATGATGAATCATGTTTAGGAGTTGCTTGTCAAGTTTGACGCGGGCATGGTCCGTGATACATTCTTGTATCCTTTGAGCAGGTTGCCTGGTCTCCAAAAAGTGATCTTGCAAGCGCAAGTGCAACAAATGTAACAAAATCTGAAGTTATGGAAATTTACCAGTAAAGGAGTATCGAACTGCGTTTCTGTGTTCCCTTGAAGGATCATGACTACCAAAGCTTCCAGTGAGTAGTGGAGAAACTACGATAAACCTGCCCAGAGCACAACCATGTGAGCACCCACAGAACCATGACGACGCCGCAAGCGCCAGGAACTCCTGCAACCTGAAAAGACAAGAGTGCCTCGTAACGTCAGACCGTATGCATGCGACCAGAACATTGATCAAGACGGATGACCAAGCTTGTGGTGATGACGCAATGCTGTGAGATCGTACATAGCAATGCCTTGTGATAACCAGATCGTGAGAAATGATAGCGAGTGTATTGAGATGTACCTGAGGATTTATCAGTAGGGTTTAATGTAGACTGGAGGATGTCACGTACCTCGAGATGATGGGAACCTAAACCTCTTCCTCAGCCTCAGCCTCAAGCTTGAGGTCGGCAGAGTCGACAGAGGCTGGCTCGGGCTTGACCTTGGCTGGCAAACGATCAGTCACTCTAAAGTGAGCATAGAGGTAGACAGAAACTTACAGTCCTCCTCAAGCTCCTGCTTGGCCTTGGTGGTGGCCTTAGTAGCACGACCCTTCTTCTTGGGTGAAGCGTCGCCGTCCTCGGGCTCCTTGGCGGTGCGCTTGCGGGGTGTCTTCTTGGGGGTACCCTCGCCGTCCTCGCCATCGGCCTCCTTCTTCTTGCGACCACCGCCACGCTTGGGAGTGGGAGGAGCATTTGGGTCAGGAGGCGCCATAAGCTTCTTCTTGAGTGCGTTCCAGGCGTTACCAGCGGAGCGAGGGTTGGTCATGCCAGCGAAGTTTGCAAGCTTCTCGATATCGACCTGTCCCCGTTAGTCAACGTCGCAAGCATGCGAGGCAGTTGAGTCTTATGAAAACGATGTCGAGGGCAGAATGAGTAGATGGCCTACCTCAGGAGGACCGGACTTGAGCGACTGCATCGCCCAGCTGAGGAGTTGCATCTCGCGCTCAGTGAAGTTGGGGGTTGGTGCCGCAGTGGAACAGCCAGGGGCTGGGGACTTTGCAGAGTCGGACATGGCTATTGGTAGACGGACGAAGTTCGAGTGAGACGGGTCGTAAGAGCCTTTGGCAGTGAGCCGTCACAGTCGCAGGTAGTAGGAAGATGTTGAGCGCGCTGGTGAGGAATGGCGGGGTATCGACGGTATTTATGCATGCAAAGACCCTGATAATACGGCTGGTGAACAGAGAGTGAAGGTGAGATACGCCCAAATGCCACCAAATGGCACCAAATGCCCGCTGGACCCTGCTTTACCTCCTTTCTGCGAATCATCGTGCTCCAGGCCTTGAAGCAAAGTGTAGCTGACCAATAAGACGTGTGATCAGCAACCTGCTATGGAGGTGAGCAAACGGCGGGAGTCCTGCTGTGGTAGGCCTGTGACGGAGGTCACAACAGTTGTGAGCATGTGATCATGCTTATCGTAAAGCACGGTAGAACGCTTTCCTTCTTTTGCAGTCCTCCATAGATGAAAGCATCGTGGAGACTGATGTTGCGTAGCATGTCTTGCTCTTTGAGTATGCACTGGTGCTCGTTATCGTTGCCTCGAGATCTGAGGAAGCAGCGCCCGGTTTTACCACATGCTAAAGCCCATGAAACCAAATCGCTGAGAGCAGAATGAATGACCTGAGTACTAGGTATGGCCTCGCGCGCAGCGGTGCAGTCGGACTATGGGCAGTCTTTCTAGCACAAGAACAATGTAGGTGAAGGGAGCAAACAACTAGTATAGAGGGAAGGAGTACCGCAAACGTAATTACAACGCAAAAGTCCCACCGGCCTGCACTTTCCATCACTTCACGGACTGTACTGTACCTGCATCGATTCTATGCGTTCACATTGAGAGTGGAAGAGGTGAGGTCAGCCTCAACCTGACACAGAACGCAATGGGCGACTTCAAACCTGACTCGCGCACCACCGAACCCCCGACCCTGGAAGCATTGGGAACAGGAGCTCTCCCCGCCGCCAACCACAGCACGGTGCCCGGGTCTCGATTGATTGTCCCCAGATCTCCTCTCCAGGCCACGTTTTTCGAGAGCATACTAATCCACAAAATGGCCGATCCCATAGACAGCGCGCTGTAAGACAACCCCCCTCTCGATGTAAACAGCCCCACTAACACCGCCCAGCGACCTCCTGCGGCGCCTCAACCCCAAGGACGTCAAGCAGAACGTCGAGCGAATTATCAGTCTGAACCCCTCGCTCGAAGAGGACCTCCTCGAATCTGTCGATATCCCGCTCACCGCCAAGAAGTGCTCAAAGACCAAGCGCGATTTCCTGTGCTGCGACTACAACCGCGACGGAGACAGCTGGAGGAGTCCGTGGAGCAATGAGTTCGAGCCGCCGATTGATGATGGTGTGACGCCCAGTGAGAGGATCAGGAAGATGGAGATCAAGGCCAACGAAGCGTTTGATGTGTACAGGGAGCTGTGAGTGCAATGGTGGATAGGCTATGAGGGCAGAAGCTGACATGGGCAGGTACTTCGAGGGCGGCATCTCGAGCGTCTACCTTTGGGACATGGATGATGGCTTCGCTGGCTGTGTATTACTGAAGAAGGGTAGGTTTTTGTCGTTATTGGGCAGAGGGCTAAGCTAATGTCCGCAGCCGTCAATCCTACAAACCGCAGCTCTGGCAGCTGGGACAGCATCCACGTTTTCGACGCCGCAGACCGCGCACGTACCGCCCACTACAAGTTGACTTCGACTGTCATTCTCTCCCTCGGCACCGACTCCGAAGCGCTCGGCGGTCTGGACCTGTCTGGTAACATGGTCCGCCAAGTAGAGGCCGATATGGCTGTTGAGGACGACACATCACACGTTGCAAATATTGGCAAGATGGTCGAGGATATGGAGTTGAAGATGCGCAACCTGCTACAAGAGGTGTACTTTGGCAAGGCGAAGGATGTCGTGGGTGACCTGAGGAGCATCCCACCGCTCAGCCAGACAAACAAGGACAGGGCGACACAGAGGGAGATGATCAACAGCATGAGCAGGTAGACAGTTCGCGATATCGCCACTGAGGTACAGCAAAAGTGAGCTACAGACCACAAGGCACATGCTTCGATCCACGTACAATGCCGACCTTTATTTCTTTTGTTCGCGCTGCTTAGACCTTGCCCTCGTTAGTCTCCGCTATCCGGACATTCGAAGCTCCGTACTCAGTACCCCATCGACATTTGCCATTCGTAGAATTTCAACTCTTTCTGGCCCTCCTCGTCATCTGTGCTGACATCATAGGGGTCTTCTCTCTCTCTAGTTACAGCCACCTAGCGCTCTCCAGCCTGTACAGAAGCGCATCCGCTATCTTTTCGTCCTTCGTGAGAGAACGTAGATTTGGGCATAGGCCGTCCTTCAAGACTTGGAATCGCTGCGCTCGCTCCTGGGCATCGCCTTCGAGAAGTTCCAGGTGCTCAACGGCTTCAAGCTCCGCTGGCAGTCGCTTGGATAGCCACTTGTTCAAGGGCTTTACTTTTGTGAACGAGAAACAATTCACTCGGTACATGAGTGTAGCAGTCTCTGCATATGTTTGGCGACAGACCAGGCGTAGTTTAAAGCCAAAGCACTTACGCCACTTCTTGTGGACGTAGCTTGAAAAGCCGCTGCCAGAGTACTGACTGCGCCTGTTGAAATGAAGCGTCGTTTTCGGTGACCTGTAGGCTGCCATTTCGAAGATGATGTTCCGGATCTCAGGTGGCAGGCGAAGCAACGGTGAACCGGCATTGGCGTCAGTGCTGCGTATCGTGCCAACTTTCCTCTTCTCCCTACATTCCGGTATCTTGACTCACATATGCTGCAGGTCAACCAGACCCCTCGTGCTTCGGTAGCGCTTGTTGCGGGCGACTGGCTTCCTGTGCGCTGGCTTCCTGAGCCGGCGGACGTAGCCTGCTCTCGTTGCCGCGTCAGCATTAGCCTTTGTCTTGTCCTGAGTACTGCTGCGAAGGGTGGGTGCCATATCGACAAAGCAGTCGCCTGGAAGGGTGTAGTCTACTGTGAGGTGGGGTGAGGTAGGCCGGGCCCGTACATCGGAGGCAATGGCCGGGAAATTGACCCATACCGTGGGCCCAGCTGGAAGGTCGACAAAGTAGCGAGCAGACAGACCGTTCGGTGAGTAGCCGCATTCCTCAAGCCAGCATACTGTCCAACGGGGCAGGAGGCTGAAGGCAAGGAAGATATCCTTTCATGTCTCGGTCTTCAAATGTATTGCGCTCAGGTTAGGGACCCGCAGTGTAGTCTTGCAACTGGATACGGGCCCGAGAAGATGGTGAGTGGAAATCTCGATCCCAGACAGTCGGAGTCGTACCAGGTCGTTATACTGGCGCAGGCTTATACTGTCAAAGTCGACCTGAGGTCTGGGTTCCCACAAGCGAAGTCAACCGCGAGTGACCTGGGGCGCGATGCTAAATGCAACAATTCACCAAGCTCTTGCATGGAGTCTGCTTGCGCAGGTACATTGTCAGGCCGGCTACTAACTTTTCTGTACGTTGCCGCCACCCCAAAGCTTGTGAGACGCTGGAGTGTTGATTTGAGCGAGAAGCTGCACGGTGCAGCCTTGTCGTTGGTGAGCAGAGTCGCGAACTTGTGTGTCCCTAGCAGGGTTTCATTTCTCTGACTGCTGGCAAAGGTATCACGTCGGGAGATCTCCGATAAGAGGTCCAGGGCGAAGCACCGTGTACTTCTTGAAGACTCCGCGGTTTGATACCACCCAAATCTTCTGGCCTCAAATGTCATAAAGTTTAAAGCAGTCACGTTTGGAAACTTACTTAGAGCTTCCACGATTCTTTGTTTTTGTGCTTGCAATCGATCCCAAAATTGCACGTATGTTTCCTCTGCTGAAGATCTGATTCCTGCGTTAATTTGGCCTTTGATTTGTCACCCTACCCTACGAGAAGTCAGGTATTGTAACAAGATACATAGTGAGGATATTACCTCCTGTATCAGCGTCCCTCGCTCTGTCGGAAAATCAACATTGAGGTGACTATAGAGCTGAAATGATGCACTGCTAGCACATCCATTGCTGACAAGACGAAGGTTGATCAACCTTGCCCGAGTGCGGGGCGTACGGTAAAGGATGACTCGCAATTGACCTCCGATAGGATCCTGTGGGCTCTCCTCAAAGCCGACATACGATGCGATCTGTGCTTCTCCAGCAACTCATCAGCTCACGGATAGAAGCAACATACGTGGTCGTAAAGCTCTTGGGGTAGTTTGTTCATCGGCGAATGGGCGATGACAGGCTGCAGTAGCTGGGTGGTCGCAAGAAGGATTGTTAGACGTCTTGATGCAGATGTTGGCAGAGAGATGATGGAAAGTGTGCGAACGATCCGTACCTTCACAATCGGGTTAGGGTAGCGGCTAAAGGCAAATGCTCCACCCACCGCTCATGGACACCCCTCAATTACAATTGAAGACATATTATTATTAGGCATCAGTTTTCCTCATGCCCTTCTTGAACAGTGGGCTCTCCTTGATTCTCTCCCAATCGTGCAACATCTCTGTGTTTGCTGTACCGTCTCTGACTTCCGTCCCGCCCCGCTTGATGATCTCCTCTTCAAACTCTCTTATACTTTCGGCCTGATTCCCATTCTCTTGGATCTCCACAAGAGCATCTCTTAGCTTTCCCGCGTCTGTGACGCTGTGGTTCAGCCCCTGGCCTCGCTGATAAGTCATGGGATGACATGCGTCACCCACCAGCGTTACCAGCCCATGGTGATTGTCCCAGCGATGCCCCTCGGCACCTGGATCCCAGTCCGTTAGACCCAGATACCACGCACTTGCATCATCTGGAGTCCACTCGAGCGCGCTCTTCCATGGGTCGCAGAAATGCTTTGCCAGCTCCTTCTGTTGTTTGACGCGCTGGACATCGGTCCAGTGCTTAGTTGCATCTTGCTCCTCCAGCGACGAGCGCCAGGACACGTAAAAGAAGAACGTCCAGCTTGATGGATCATCTGGGTCCGGCGCATCGTGCATACCAAAGAAGGCGAACGTGTCGTTCGGGTGTGCAGAGGCAAGAAACAAAGGGTGGAATGAGCGCAAGTAAAGAGCCTGCTTGGAGGTGAAGCGTTGCTGGATGAAGGTGGCGCAGTATGGGATGTGGTTTATGGCGCCCAGTTCAGGACCCAGCAGCAGACTACGAGTCGTTGATCGCGCACCATCAGCGCCGACCAGCAACGAGCCCGTGGCAGTGCTGCCATCTGCGAATTGCGCAGTGACAGACAGCCCGTCCTCAGCATAGGTGATGTTTTGAAGGTGCTTGCCATATTGGATGTCAAGACCTTGGGAGAGGAGGTCGCGCAGCTTGCTTCTTCTCAGGCGGTAGAAGGGGCCAAACGTAATCGTTGCAAGACGCTCGCCAGTGTCACCTTTCAGCCAAATCAGATCATCGAGCTCTTTCGTCCGCACATGAGGGTCAACCTGAAGACTCTGCACTTTTTCATCGAACTGGCCATCCGGCATGAGACTCTTTAAGATTGGCGCACCCCAGTGCAGGCCCATATTCCAGTCTCTTTCTCCATGATGATGCGCGTTCTTTTCGAAGACCGTACACGGTATGCCAGCCTGAGGCGGTCAGCTCGTGCTCGTGATGCGCAGCCACAGCCGTTTCATCGGTGGACAGATGACATAATGCTGCATCGTGAAGTGGCACAGCAAGCCTGGCGAACAACGTCTCGTCTTACTTACCTTCCGCAGACCCTGCGCAAGAGCAAGTCCTGTACTTCCTGCAGCTCGAGTTAGCTACAGTCGCACAACATGTCGATAAGCTTTGAGCACGAACCAGATCCAATGATCAGCACAGGCAGCTGGCGTGGGGCGCTACCATTTGGAGATCCCTCTGCCATTGCGACTTTCGGTAGGGTTCCGGTCAATTGCCACGGAGATGCGCGACCGTCTTAATCTTCACTATGGCACCCAGTGTCGTTGACAGAAGCTTTGCAGGCTGCTGGCGATGTCACCCCATCCAAGGCTGCTCGGCCCACCATCCCAGCGAACCGTCGACGCGGCCCTTTTCTCGGGGCTTCTCTTAACGGGCTAGAGATCAACGGCGCTCACTCCTCTGCGTCCTCTGAAGCACCGGACGAGGGCGCCACCTCGCAGAAATGCGCCGGCAGCCCTTAGCGAGATGGCGACACTCCTGCACATCCGCGACTGGTTGCCGGTACATCGCAAAGCGGAGACCCTTTGCTAGCTCCCGCCCATGGGCGAGCGACGTTCTCTCTGCGGCGCGGCCAGCAGCTGCCCACCAGCCCGCGTGCTGCCGTTCAATATAGCCAGCCAGGTCCCGCGGATGACAACGACAAATATCGACGGAGACGCGCCCGGCTGGTCCGCTGCTCATAATGTGATTGCGTTCCCCAGGCGGCCTGAGAAACAGCAATCATCTCCTCTCCACGCGATCAGAACACCCACCGGAACCATATCTCCGACCCTGCCTACAATGGCTTCCACGAGCAGCATGGGGCAGCACCCTGGCGGCCAGGACAGCGGCGTTGACCTGCACGCGCCTGTCGACTCGCCACAGCTCGCCCAGCATGTCGACGAACCATCACCAGAGGACGATGAGCAGGTCTACGACTTTGCGTCTGACTCCGGCTTTGACAGCGACAGCCTTGTGGGCGACCAGACCGACTCGCTCGCGTCCAACATTCTCAACCACCGCATAGAGAACGGGCGGCAGTACCACGCATATCGAGATGGCGCATACTGGGGGCCGAACGACGAGCCTGCCAAAGAGATCCTCGACTTCGCCCACCACATGTACCTCCTCACCCTCGACCAGAAGCTACATCTAGCACCCATAACCAACCCACAACAAATCCTCGATGCCGGCACAGGCACAGGCATTTGGGCAATCGACATGGCAGACCAGTACCCGTCAGCGTCCGTCACCGGTATCGACCTCTCTCCCATTCAGCCTGAATGGGTGCCGCCGAACTGCCACTTCGAGATCGACGACGTCTCTCTAGACTGGACGTTTCCAGAAGACCACTTCGACTTCATACACATTCGCGAGCTGTTTGGCTGCATACCAGATTGGGACTTCTTCCTCCAGGAAGCGTACAAGCATACAAAGCCGGGTGGCTGGGTCGAAATTGTTGAGCACTCGGTTCAGCCTATCGCAGATGACGGCACAATGGGCCCAGACCATTTCTACCACACATGGGGCAAGACCGTCATTGAGATGGGCGATCGATTTGGCAAGAGCTTTACAATTTGGGAAGAGGCGAAGCAGCGAATGGAAATTGCTGGATTCGTTGACGTTGTTGAAGTGGAGTACAAATGGCCCATGAATGGATGGTCGACCGACAAGAAGATGAAGAACATTGGAAGGTGGAACCAGCTCAGGCTGCATGATGGCATTGAGGGCTTCATGTTGAGACTGCTGACCCAAGTTGGCGGCTGGAGTGTGTCAAGAGCGCAGTTACATCTGGCGCAAATGCGGAAAGAACTGAAAAGCTACCGGACACATGCGTACCTGCCTGGGACTGTCGTCTACGGGAGGAAGCCGCTTAGGACCTGATCGATGTCGTTGGCTCAGTCGGTCCTTCTTCGAGATGATTTCCAGCACCCTTGTACGATTCCGCAGGCGATGATACCCACTTTTACCTTCATAGAACGCTCCCAATACACAATTTAGACCTTCAGCCATGTCCTCAAGCCTTGCTTATCTTCCGCTACGTCGCACATCGGGCCCGGCCGGCAGCTCAGAGACATGTCGTTCCACCGACATCTCATGAGCATAGTCTTTCCTCACGTCTACCTCGCTATAAGGCACAGCGTTCACCTCCACGCGAGCGTCGTTCCCATCTTTCTGGTGGATCTGCGTGCCCTCGACCTGGCTACTACCATCGCTCTGGCTCCCGCCCTCGATCTCTTTTGCACGCTTCCTCCGTCGCAGCAAGAAGAGCACCAGCGTTAAGATCGCAACGAGCGCAACGAGCGCTCCCAATACAGCCCCAGCAATCACCCCACCACTCGCCTTCTTCGCCTTCTTCGCCTTGTGCTTCGCGGAACCCACAATACTCGACAACGGTCTTTGCGATGATGCTGTACCAACGTGCGACGCACTCCCACTGCTAATTTCTTCTTTCTTAACAGCACATCCCGCTGTTGCACTGCTCGCCGCCCACCCATCAATTGGATGCGCCCACCCCTGCGCCCCAGTCGTGCTCGGGCTCCAAACCTCCTGCCGCGTACTCCCCATCGAGTCATACACGACAGCCGTCAACTCCTGCCCCTGCGGTATATCCGTATAGCAAATGCCTCCGTATGCAGGTCTCTCAGACGAAATTAGTACCCCAGTCGTGGCGAACCTGTATCCACTGGGACAACACGCAACGTAATTATCGTCGCCAACATATTGCGTGCAGTAATTCTGAGGGCACACGAGCGGCGACATCCCGGGGACTATCGACGAGCCCAGCGCCCCGAGGGTGGTTGGTGCGACGGAAGTGTAGGAGCGCAGGAACTCGGTGGGGTAGCAGTCACCGATTGTTCGCCCGGGGAAGGGGACGGGTTCGTTCCACCATATCAGGTAGCCGGGTGGAGGTAGTATGTTGATCTGTGAGGGTAGAGCGCAGGATGCGGGCGGTGTGAATGTTGTTGAGAGCGCGAGCGTGGTGGTGGGCTGCGCTCTTCCTCCCTGCCCGAAGTTGTTCGCAGGCCATGCTGGGGTTTGGCGGACGAGAAGATGGTTTGGATACATGTCGAATAGGTGCGCGAAAGCGACGACGAAGAACCTACGCGCAATCTATGGACTCGACGCGTCGTAGTGCTGACTCCCTCAATCGCGGCATGTGAAAGAGGGAGAAACAGCGCTCGACGACGTCAAGACATTGATCTGTCGCGCTGACATGCGTAGACCTATTTGAGCATATCTAACCTTCCGTTATGCAAGCGAATGTTGGATCTGTACATGGTTGTTGATTGATTCTTGACTATGCAGCCAATAGGAGCTTCGAAGACCAGGGGCGCTAGCCGTGTTTGTATGCTGTACGTATTCAACCCCCAACGCCAGGAGGGGCCTTACCCGTGCGGCTGGAGCTTCTGCAGCATCAAATTCGATGTCCTCCAAATGGCAGCGGAGGGGAGGGGAAACCTCAGGTGCGCTTGACTAGATTTGCACCTGCACCTTCTGCAGATGGCTCTAGCCATAAGAAGGAAAGTGTCAACAGCTGAGATCGATGCCCCAGCCTTGCGAAACTTGACTTCATCATTCTCACTGCATCAAATTGAAGCATCCCGTCTTGTCTTTCGCTCTGACTTGCGTATCAACCAAAAGGAGCTGTGCACGGCCATACCAAATCATGACAGAACCTCAAGCGAATGGCAGGCTTTCCGAGCCTTCGGCCGACAAAGCTGAAATCGACTTTTCACTCAAGACCAGAAGTCTCGAGCTCGAAGGCATCAGATTGGTGAAAAGCGGATGAGAGGAGGCAAAGAATTATGCCGGCGAGAGAGCGGCTGTAGACCTCTACTATGGCACCGTAAAGGAGGACATGAGTAAGTGGCCAGTACGTCGTGCTGAAGTATTACTGAGAAATGGAAAGCATACATAAAGGACACCAAAATGGAGGATCTCAATCTCATGATGGATGTACGTGTCTGTAGCTCTGCGTGTGAGCCATGCTTATACATCACGAAGCTTGGTCCGATAATTCGGCTGAATGCTCAGTACAGATCTGGTGAGTGTTGAAATTACTATTCCTTCAACTTATAACACTGCTCATGCCTCCAGTTTCATAAGACTTCTGGAGACCACACGCAGTGGCAAAAAGGCAATCACAGCATCGCCCCCGATGTTGTGCAGACCTTGCGTGCGGCAGGTCTTTCTGATGCCTTACTTAGCAACATGTACTGTGAGACCGGCTATTGGGCCAAGATGGGTAATCTACAGTTCTCTGATCGAGCCTCTCTTGGCATGGGACATCGTTCGACGAAGGCGTTTTTCCTGCTAACAAGACTTCATAGGTATGCTATCAGTACCGATGTGGCTGGCATGCGGCGATCAGCTACATTCACCTCATACGAACCGCATCTAGAAGTGTATACTTCTGTACCAACTATTCCGAAAAAGCTTTTGCATGCCTGCAAGATTGCTTGCAGAGTGATAGCAAGCTCGTCTTCCAAGATTTCTTCTTGGACGCACTCGCCGCTGATGCTAGCTCGAAGCAATGGCTTGTAGACATCAACAAAGAGCGAGATGGCTGACGAGTATGGGTAAAATTCTCTCAACACGCTTGTGTTGCTGCACTGCTGACTCTTGAACAGGAATCGGAACTGCACAAGTGGACAGAAATCGCAAAGACTGACAAGAGTCTCAACAAAGCTGATAAAGATAACGAAGCTGACAGAGACTTCAACGAAGCAACTCCATCTCCTGTCTCAGAAGTGGCTTTCAATCAGTCAGAACGCTGAGGACGTCTAGAGTCTATTGACGTTCCTGCGAGATTCTCTCATGGTCTTAAAAGAGACCTTCCGGAAGCAAAATCAAGGCTGGCAGATCCACAACGCCGTCAATCTGGACGATTCATTCAAAGTTCTTCAGTCTCAGAGTAAAATATACATGCGCTGGACTAGGACCTATCGCAGCCGCACGGAAGTCTGCATTAACCTGGTAAGTCAATGCCATACGTCTATACATTAAGGCTGACTTAGGAAAGCTTTACCATCTCGCCAACCAGGCATAAGCCCGCACCAGCAAGGAAATTCAAGTTGCTACAGCCCAAGTCGCCGAGCAAACCCAACGTGACTCTGCATCCATAATTGTTATTGCTATTGCTACCATGACGCTCTTCTTCCTGCCAGGCACATTCGCCTCTTCAATCATGCGCACTGTGTTCTTCAACTACAGCGAAGATGATTTGCAGGTCTTGCAGAAAGGGTGGATCCTAACTCCAGCAATTGTTCCCCTGACATAGCTGGTATTCGGTTTGTGGCTTGCTTGGCTTTACAAAAGCAGGCGGTCTGCGTTCGATAGGGTCATAGTTTGGTTCCGTGGTAGAGACAGACGGAACAGCCTTCCTGGTGCATAGAGCTGTCTACTGCTATCCATGTCAGAGGATAGTCAAAATTTGACCGAGTCTGAATGTACTTCGGTGACGCGTTCAGCATGTCTCGCAGGGTGGACAACTCTATCACATCAAGATGTCGTTCCACATGGTGGTATTTCATGATGTGTGCAAATCTGATTAATTAGCATGCTTATGATGATCGATATCACCCCTGCAAGCCCTGGTGGCAATCACTCTTCCATGGCATCGCCGTCTTCGCCTTCGCCTTCCTCTTCTCCTTGTTCCTCCCACCAGAGTGTCGGTCCTAGACCCGCCTGGTTCATCGAGCCCTGGAGAACATTAGCAAACCCCCACAGTTGACGTTGGCCAAACATACAATAACTCTCCACGCTGTTCCGCGCTCATCCACAACTTCACCCTCCTCGTTCCTCTGCTCGATCGTAGGTCTCTGATCAACCCACTCTTCCTGCTCTACCCTGAACAAAACGGGCTCTCCCTTATCCAGGAACAGCTCTGTCCCATCCGAGTTCCAAACCCACACATTCTCGCTCTTCTCAAACCTACTGTTCTCGAATAGGTTCTGATAAGGCACAAAAATCTCGCTCGTAAAGTCCAGATCAATCACAATGCCTTCGGGGTTACTGCTCTTGATGCGGCCATAGATGATCTCTCCACGGAAAGGGCGGAAGACAGCAAGTCGAAATTCCGCATTGATGTTGACTAGGCCTGTCCCATGTCCGATCAGACCTTCTGTTGCCGAGAGTAGGTCCCAGAGCGCAATGCAGAGGCCTACACCCGGAACGACTTTGTTGCTGTATTTGGTGTTGATGGCGTCTTTGATGGCCTGGGCTGAGGGTTTGCCGAAGTCTTGAGGCTTGATTTGAATCAGGTCTTGTATCGTGCTCTGCGGGGTGTTAGCAGACGCTGTCGACAATTGGACAACGTCGGTCCGCCCAAAAACCAACAATGATAAGAACAATAGAAAGCCTAGAACATTGTTGTGCAAGACAGCAACCCAAGGTGAGCGATATGTCCTCCGGCGCATTACGCACATATGACTTGGCAGACAAAATTCTAAATGAATTGACCAGCGGTGTACGTTCGCCCAGCAACACTTACAAGAATGAACATGATGGCGACAGTTGAGGCTTCATGCTACGTTCTTTGACGAAGAAAGAATTTGGCGCTTGGTCACCGCAGCATCTCGGTGACTGAATAATGTGAGAGCTCGGCGAATGATGGTTCTTTCCCTACGCAAAACGCGCTAGTGCTATCGATAAGCAAAAGATGCAGGTGCGTCTCCCGGCGCGTCTGGTATCTGGAAACTGCTCACTGGAGTCTGGTTTGTCCCAGACCTTCCGTTCTGTTGCCTAGCACGTAGCATGTGAACATCCAATCTCCAAAAGTGCCTCGCTGCACCCTTCACCACACAGTATGGCGCCATTCAAGTTCCCACCACCACCACCACCGCCGCCGCCGCCGAAAGCTACTTCCAACGACAGTCAGCCGGGCTACGCAAGCCAAAGAGGAGGAGCCGGTCGTGGAAGGGGAGGCGATAGAGGGAGGGGAGGTGATCGCGTCAGAGAGTCAGGCGGCTTTGGTTCAGGCGGGAACAGCTCTGGCCAAGGCCGTGGAAACGCACACGGCGGACGTCGAGGCTCGAGGGGTGGCTATGGAAATCAGCGTGGAGGAGGCGTTCAACAGCAATGCCAGCCTTCCCACTTCGGCCCTGTTGCCACACCTCAGCCGCATATGAACCCCCAAGGTTTGGCTCAAGCTGCGTCATTCGCGTCGACGCCAGCTGGAATGCAGTCGGTGGCTGCATTTTCGCAACAAATGTCTCCAGTGACGGACACCACACCGCAGTACCAGCAGCTTCCTCCGTCGATACAGGGCAACGGACCTCGCTTCTCGCCTGGGCAACAAGCAGGGCAGAAGCGAAAGCGTCCTGAGCATAATACGAACGCGCCGCCTCTGCCGGCGAAGAAGGCTTCATCGGGGCCGAAACCTCCACGAGCAAAGGCAGCCGCGCCTCCTCCAGTGCCCAACTTTGGCTTTTCGCTACCGACACCAGCCGCCCCAACGTCGAACCCAAAGAACAGAAGAGATCAGAAGAAGCGCATCAATCTTGGTCTTAGTGAGCAAAATGCTGTCGAGGATGATAGCAGCGAGGATGAAGATGTCGACGAGGAAGCGGCGTTCGCAGACAAGATCAAGGTCGAGGGTGTTGCATTTGAGCACAACGGAGAGATGATCTCGCTACAGACCGCCGCAGACGTGCAAGCATATATTAAGGACCGGCGGCGGAATTACCCAACACAGCAACGAATAGTCGAAAAGATGCATGAGGCTGCTGCGAAGCGTGAGCATGAGCTCGATTTTCTGCACCGCGTCAGGGGCACGCCCAGAAAAGCCGCAACCGACACTAAGCCAGCCGAACTGCCCAAGCCCGAGCGGAAATCAACGGTAGTCAACACCAAAAAACGAGAAGAACTCGCAGCTCTACGCAAGAAACTACATGAAAGCATGATCAACAAGCAGCAACAATCTACCAAGCTGCTTGGCGCCGGTTACGACAGCGAGAGCGACGAGGAGAGCAGTGTTGTGTCCGACTCGTCTATTCTGAGCTCTTCCTCAGACGAGTCTTCGGACGACGAAGAAAGCGACTCTGACGCTGCACCGGAAACCGCATCTTCAAAAGCCACGTCCCAGCCTATCGCTGTACCAAGCCCAGCACCCGCATCAGCGCCACCAAGTCAGGTATGCAAGAACTGGAGTAAGAACGGGATTTGCAGGTTCGGCAAGGGATGTCGGTGGGCGCATCCCCCGGGCGAGAAAGGCTCAGCGCAACAAGGGGAGAAGAAGATGGGGCTTTTTGAGAAGATGGTAGAGCAGGAGCTTGAAAAGAGGGATAGTCTTGCGTTGGAGTGTGTCAAATACCTGGGTGCAAATGGGTTCTTGGGATGATTGTAGCCATCACGGGACCTATCTGTGCTTAAACAAAGCGTGGAGAATTGTTGACTGCCTCCCATTCTCCAGATGTCTAAGCTTGTTTCCGGCTTCTTCTCCAGTTAAAGAGGGTGATCATGTTGATTCAGTAAGCTGAGGTTACTCGCCGATCACGTAGGTACACCCTTCAGGTCCAACCCAGACTTCGTGCATCTTTTTGGCGTCGACGTCCCATCGCTCTCCTACTCCGAGCGTCTCCTTTTTAGCATCTGTATCGTCAGGGTATCTCATTGTAAGAGAACCGTTGAGAATGAGGTGCGTGGTCTTGCCGCTGTGCTTATGTGGAGGGTAGTGTGCATTACTTTCATTGATCAGCTAAAGACAGATACCGGTGGTTTTCAGTACTCACGGTCCGTCGGTCCATGTGAAAACGTGATCGAAACCCCATGAGCGCACTTCGGCCTCAGCTTCTCTGCGTGACTTCGGCATGACTGTGGAGTGTGATCTGCGGTGTTGCGCAAGCTGTAACACAGATCTGGAAGTCAGGGGAGATATTCTTGGTGTATAGGATAATCCGACTTGTGTATAGAACAACGGTGTGATATTTCTGAAGCTCATCAAAGGCTCATGTTACGCCTCATGCCCAGCTGTGGCGGCGGATGAAGTGGGGTCGTTCTGGCCCTGGACCCTGAACGCTCTGACGTCGACGCTCCTGCCGCCAACACGCAGTCAAGAAGCACAATCAAGGCATCTGTCATCACAACTGTCATCAACGACGCAAATAAAGTCAAGAATAATCGACAATCAGGTCTCCAAATGGCTGCCATGTTTCAATTGGTCGATCATACGGCTATGCGGCTGCCAAGTTCTGGCTGTGGTTTGGGCTGGCGGTTTGGTCAGGGCTGCAGACCGCCTGCGCCCACTTCAACGTGCACGCGGCGGCCCGCACGCACTTGACATTTAGCTGTCTCACGCTCCTCCGCTTGCACTCAGATCTCACAGCAAGTGCATGGAGCTGCTGGAGAATCTGCTGAATACTGTAAGATGCTTCCTTTCCCTGCTGCAAGTCTGCATTCTCTCAAAAGCTATCGAATGAGGAGCAAGTGCTGACGTGCATAAGCAGAGCTGAGGCCCCCCCATCTTTAGCCTACCATAGCAAGCTGCACCGCCTCAACTCCAAGTCCTACACCCTAGACGCTCCCTCAATCAGTGCTACCTCGATTCAAGGCTCGTCTACGCAATGGAGGCCAAAGTAGCTTCGAAGGACCCCAAGCTGGGGACCCCCGAGACCAACCAGCCACAGCTTCAAGCTGGTGGAGGTACTGCCGCAGCAGCTACCAAAGCACGCGAGGTCGACGATCTCAAAGCCCTTACCGTCAAATACCTACGCACCCTCTATGACGAGATTTCGACTCGCTACAACCTAGCCACGCCAGAGGGACAGATACAATGGCTGACCCAGGAGCAGCAGTGCTCGGGCGAGGATGCACAGCTGCTGAAAGACGGTTCCTTCTCTCACTTCGCCGACTACTTCCTCTCTGGCTCAGCGAATGTCATGGGTCCGCCCCCAGCTATCGACGAGTCGTACCCCTTGTCCAACTACTTCATCTCGTCCAGCCACAACACATACCTCACTGGCAACCAGCTGTCGAGCGAGTCGAGCACGGATGCATACAAGAACGTGCTGCTTAGGGGCTGCCGCTGCGTCGAGATCGATGTATGGGACGGCGAGCCGCCTTCGAGCTCGAGTTCTGAGGACGAGGCCGAGCGCGTAGGACAGGCGAAGGTGCCCAAGGAGAAGTCGAAGCTTGGTATTCGCGAGAGACTGGCCATGCGTCTTAGAGGGAAGTCGGTCAGCAAGAGCGACGAGCCAACTAAAGAGGAGACCGCACCTGCATACAAGGGAGAGGAGAGGATCACGCCTTGGAGAGGTGATGCTACGTACAGAGCTGAGCCCAAGGTGTACCACGGCTACACGTTGACAAGCGAAATGACGTTTCGAGAGGTCTGCGCTACTATCCGGGACTACGCTTTTGCTACGTCGACCCTGCCTCTCATCGTCAGTCTCGAAGTCCACGCTGGTCCTGAGCAGCAGGAGATCATGGTCGAGCTCATGACCGAGTACTGGAGAGACATGCTGATCGACATTCCACTCGATCCCTCCCAGTCTCTTGAGACGGTTACCCTGCCTACTCTAAAGGAACTTGAGCGCAAAATTCTTGTCAAGGTGAAGCGCGGGCACCCCAAACCCACCGTGATCCCTACATCAAACCCTACGACCTTGCAGGCGCCTGCACCGGAGCTTCTTAAGACCGACAGCGCCAACTCAGTCGCATCGTCAGCATCAGATGAAGAGCTGCCAGACGGCCAGAAGAAACCGCCGAAGGCCAAGGTCATCGAGTCACTGGCCAAGTTGGGTGTCTATTGCGGAGGCTACTCTTACAAGAGTCTCTCCGCTCCCGAAGCCAGCATACCGACTCACATCTTCGCACTCTCCGAGAAAACGCTCATGGAAGTGCACGAGACAGAGCCCCAGGCTCTGTTCAACCACAACAAGCACTTCTTCATGCGCGCATACCCAAAGGGTCTGCGCATCAACTCAGGCAATCTCAACCCCTCGGTCTTCTGGCGTGCTGGCGTGCAGATCGTCGCCCTCAACTGGCAGCGCTGGGATGGCGGGATGATGCAGAACGAGGCTATGTTTGCTGGCACCGGCGGCTGGGTGCTCAAGCCTGAAGGCTACCGCAGCATCAGCGACGCTGCTACGCAGAAACACGCCATTGCGCATCACAATCTCGATCTCAGCATAGAGTTCCTCGCCGGCCAGGACATCCCGCTGCCACCTGAGGAGGAAGATCCTAAGGACTTCAAGCCTTACATCAAGGTCGAGCTGCACGTCGAAAAGCACGAAGAGCGCGAGGGCGAGCCGATTCCTGGCAACGGGAGAGGTAGCAAGGCCGAGTACAAGAAAAAGACGCGAACATACAGAACTACAGATCCTGACTTTGGGCGGGAAGTCGTCAGCTTCAACGGCGTGTATGGCGTTACAGAAGAGTTGACATTTGTCAGGTAAGCCCAATCTTTGTTTGTTTGCTTTTACCTTCCATCACTTCTCTCTGTTTGCCTTTTCCTGCAAGAGCATGCAGCCCGCCAGCATCCCTGGCCCCAGCGTCCGTCGACGGTCGGACACATCTCAACACTGCACTGCACGTCCCGTATCCCGGATCGGGCTGCGTGCACCGGGATGAGCATCCTGTCCTTCCACGCGCGCGCCAGAAAGAGCTCGGCCTGCTTGCTTCGAGACAGCAATCGTGGTACCGCGGCCTGGCTCTTCCGATTACGGACTGCAGGGGATCGTGCAGGGGTGATGCATGCTGCCGTTATTCCCATTTGAGGCGTGCTAGCTCTCATCACTCTCTCACTTCTCAAAAGTCCTGCGTTGCCGGCGGGGGCATCGGAGACTTTGCTTTTTCACATCTGACACGGATCCACATGGCCGGTGGCTGCATGTCACACTCGCCCGTTGGCATACCCCTTGCGCCGGATACGTTTCCTCTGATGTCTGATTTGTCCGTCACTTCGTCATTCTTTGTCGATTCCTTCTGCGTGCATTCGAGTGCATTCGCTACCAGATTTCACTATCTCGACGTGCCGAACTAACAGATCGTAGATTCAAAGTCATGGACGATGAACGGCTCTCGGATGATTTGGCGGCGTGGGCCTGCTTCCGCCTTGATCGCTTGCGGCCTGGTTTGAGAATTCTGCATCTTTACGATAGCAACGGTGTTATCACGAAGGGAGTGTTGCTGGTTAGGATTGCGAAGACGGTTAGTCGGACGTGATCTTCCTCCCTCCCAGACCATACTAGCATGTCGACATACACATTGTATCTTTATCAATCTGAAGGATGAGCGGGCTCGGTCTTGGTGATCGACATACTGATGCAGGACAGTTCTTTCCCAAAGGCCGCAGGATGACCAAGGGTACAAAGTTGCGACACGACAGTCACTCCGGTCGCTAGCAGCACGACCTTGAGCATCCTTCATCTCACGTTCAGCATCACACCACACACCAGCTCCACGCAGGAAACATGTGCCAACACTGCACTCCTCATCACCCTCACCAAGACCACCGCACCCAACGCATGCAGCCCTCGCACTATCGTCATCCCCACCACTCTTATCACCGTCATCGTTATCACTTAGGTGTGAGCGAATAGTGAAGCTGATTGGCCCATCCCTGAATTACATTGAAGCGTACATAGCGAATAGTCTCAATCCATAGACTCATCTTTATACATTTATGCTGTTATGCATCGTTATGTTTTGACCTTTATTCAGTGTTGACGCAGTTCGAAGTTTTCGGACGACAGCTAGCTTCTGGCAGTCAAATTCAGTCACATCATCAAATCTGGCTCTTCGAAGTGATTGGCGACATCCGCTCGTTCCTCTTGCTGTGTGATTTGATTAGCACTCAAACATCGTCGGAACACGTGCAGAGCGGACGCTGGCCTGGCGTGTAGACCCGATGACGAGTTTCTTGTCTTCGCAGTTATACCCCTGAGAGCTCAGCTTCCGGTAAGAGAAAAGATGAGGGGGCTCGAAGAATGGGGAGAAGATAGAGACCCTGAGTATCGGCAATCACACATCTTCCCCTTTTGCGAAAGTAGTGTCAGCTCGTTACAAGCTTGGTAACTTCATAACTCGAAACGCACAATTTTCAGTCAGTCGTCAGTACTTGGAGTCAAGGGAATTAAAAGCTAGCGTGTTCGCCACAGAAGAAATCTTGTGCTCAGAAAGTGGACGTCTTGTATCGTGTGAGCATTCAGCAAGGTGCCCATACAGCCCTGGTAAAAGCAAATGTGGGTTCGGCAGTTGAGGCGCAACCGAAGGGACCGTAGTGCTCAATTCAATACCAAAGCTTTCGTTGGAGCCTGATTACTAAACACTTGCAGACGACGAGGACAGACCGATTGCAGAGCAGAGGTGTAGAGCATATTGGTGGTTGTGAAGGCCGGATGAGAGCTGAATGCCAAGAGGAGAAAAGTACATCTGAAGCTGTATCGGAGAGTGAGACCGTAGGCTGATCCATGAGTGCTGTAGGAGCCGCGAGGTCGTATGACGATTGGAGTCCACGATCAGAACCGATCTACCTGAACGTCGAAGTCGGATTGCTGTGTCGTGTCATCTTGGCTCAATGTCAGCCTCACCATTGAGTGGTCGTCCGATAGCGGCGATGTGAAGTTTGATCATCTGCAGCCCTGCGCCACATCAAACGGCCGGTCTCAGGGCGGTGAATGGCATGGCAACTTCACCCGCTTTCTCTCCACACCGATCTCGAATACGAGTCAACTCGTCAGCTGTCACACATCGTCTGCGTCTTCCCGCCATGCCCGCAGTTCCAGTGTATCCACTGAGACCTCCATGGTCCTTGTGCGACCAGAGTCTAGATGAAAGCCATGCACCTCGCCTTCCACGAAAACGGTAACTTTCGTGCGCCACGATCGCATGCCCGCGAGTCCAGAAGGAGTCGTGGGCCGTGAGTCAAACCAGATTGGCGCAGGATGACTTTCCGCGCGTGCGGTCGCCAGCTACACAAGGTCTTGCAATCCGGAAGCATGTCCAGCAAATGAACATCTTGGGACCGAGGGGGTTTCCGATAGCAAGACGTGTCTTTGGTATTACAGAAGCAAGGAATCGTCAACCTGAGCTAAAGGCTTTAGTAATAAGTGCAGCGCCCTTTCCAAAAGAGGTAAGTCAAGCAGTGGACAATTCCCTCACCGATGCCAGACGTATGTTCCACAGCCTCGCCAGCCAAGACGGAAGGCTGCCGGTACAAACCTACAATTTGACCGTGGCGACCTGTCCTTGTCTCGAGGTAGCTCGAGCTGAGGTTCCTTGGCGTACAAATTGCCATGCGTGTGAAGGCCGCTTAAGCCAGCGCGGCAATTGAGTAGGAAACGATTGGAACTAAAAGTTTCGTGTCGACAATAGACGACACCATGGTACATTGGTCGTACAAGCCAATCGATCACTCGTCTGATGAAACGTCCATGACATTTTGCCTTCATACGTATTCTAGAGGCGTAGCAGGTCGCTCCGCGGGGCGAACTGCGGCCTGGTCTGCACCGGATTGCAGGAGCTGCTTGTTTCTGCATCTCGATCAAGTTTTGCTTGAGAAGCATTGTCATGATTCGAGCAGATATGAAGCGTCTTGGTCTAGGGTCGGTCAAAAGAAGTCCCGGTAGAGCAAAGCCCCGTAATGCTTGGGATGAGCTGGAAGGTGAAAGTCCATGGTCAGTCATTTGTGTTGCCTCAGGTGCGGGCGACTCGAAAGGTGATGAAAACCCTGTGATTCTCTGGAGGAGTATGGAACAGCTACTGTCGAGTAGATAGAATCGGCCACGCACCGTGGTCTGGCATTGAGATTGCGCTGTACCACGCAGCCTCGCTATGATTGTCTCAGTTCGTCTGTTGTTGTACAGTATCACATGTCCTTTCCGGACGGAGCAAGACTCAATGCTCGATGTGTATGTCACGCGGGCCATCCGAGACTTTTGTGCTAAGTATCGGGTTCGGTTGACCGCTTCCAGGAAGGGTGGGTCCGACGGCGAGCTGCCTGTATGCCTCCGTATTCATCTCTTCAGATCTTGGCAAAGTCCACGGGATGTAACTGACGTTGAAGTGTACTGCCGTCGTTGTCGTTACAGCGCACACCGACAGCTAAGCTGAACATGTAACGTTGCGCGAACTCGAAGGTCGGTCCGATGAAGTCACGAAGTGTCATCGTGGGCTAACTGGAGGATGGCCAAAAACGGAACTTTGTCATCGTTACGGACATTCGCCACGCAGGTCTTTGTCGAAAGGTAGTTACGATGTAAGGTCTGGCAGACGGGACGGCCCTTGCCTTGCCGAGTCTAGCTAACGGTGCGCCAGGTTAATCGTAAGGCCAGGCCTGTGGTGCAGGTGGCTTCTAGTCGTGGATGTCCATTCGCTGCTTACTCGTCATACCGTTCCATGAGCCCGGTACGTAGAAACACCCCGCTGTCGTTCGGAGAGATAGTCCAGCGATCTCGACCGATGGAATGATCTTTAGCGCCTGGTTGTTTGGAATGGAAAAAGAGCGGTCTGCAGGTCTTGAATCAGGAAGCGACAGTCAGGTGCGTAGTCGGGCCGTTGATAGAATTGCTATTGGTACGACCGCAAAATTCCAGATACATGCAACGACCCGGCGTCGAGGTAGTCGAGTCTTAGTATGCTCGTTGCAAGCTTGAATCGCTTCTGAAGCAAATGGAAGAGCGATCACAGAGTGAGACTGGCTGCTGTAGCGAAGATAGCTGCAACAGCGGCCATTGTCGTCGTGCTCTTTCGAAGGATCTTATGGGATTATTGTCGCTGTGACTGACTGGGGCCAGGCTGGCCTGCACTCGAGGCGGACGATCGAAATAGAAGTCCGCTATCCGGGATGACGCGATTTGCAGTTGTAGTCCCATCTGCACGCTAGCATACGATTCGCAGACATTCACATCCGTCTCATCTGCCACATGCAGATTCGATCGAGGATGTCTCGGGGAAGACGGGTCGTCTAGACGCGGAGCCGGTATCAGCTCCCGTCACGCTAGCGAGACTAGCAAGGTCAGGGTAGTGACGTCGGTTTGTATGGAAGTGTCGACTGCAAGCCGCTTGTCTGCACTGCAGTTAGAAGCGCAATAATATTCGCTAGTGGGCGCAGAAGACAGAAGTGACAAGTGAGTGCTTCGAACGCACCTTGTGGAGTAGATCGAAGTACCATTGTACTCACTCGTAGGTTTTAGGTCCACCGATGAACCAAAATGTACTACATTCGAATGCCTGACGCCAGATTAAGCAAAACAAGACGCTGATCAAACAGTCACATCAAGTCGGTTGATTGTGAAAGCTGCTCTTAGGCTTGGCGTGAAGAGTCGCTGTCGAGAGCGCTGTTGGTCGCATCGGTGATTGCGGGGCTTGTGTGGGTTATTGCAGGGAGCAATCGTCGCGTATTCTTGTGGCTGCATTAGCGTCAAAGTCGAAGAAGTGATAGATCGTTTTTACCATAATCCAGCCTTGCCGCCGCTGTTCCTACCGCACGTTGATTCCAGGTGCGGCTTGGAACGATCTGCAGTCGTACGACGAGCAGAAGCGATGGTCCTACAGTGAGACAAACGCTCCCACTGTAATGACTGCCTTCGAGACTCGAAATGGATTCAGTGATGAGCTTTTTGTGACCAGAAGCTTAGTCCAGTTGTGCTTGGCCGGCAAGAGATCTGAATGGTTGCAGAGAAGTCGTGAGATCGCGCCGCTGCATGCTCCGTGGACCGGGAAACGTAGACAGACCCCTGTCAGTCTGAGATGCTCCACCTGCAGCTGTCGGTCGGATACCGGAGTGTTTTAGGAGGGGAAAAAGCAAGTCGGCGCTGCCACCTATTCTGACAGGACGTTGTTGACAAGTGAGTTGCCGCACGCCTGGACAGTCGGTAGGACCAAAAGATGCACACCACCCCGGTTCGCGGGAAGGTGATACACAAAAATCCATTTCCTTTGCATGGTGGAGGCACATGAGGAAATGACTTCTCAGCCCCGGTACTGTGCCTCAGGGCCAGGCGCCACAAGCGTGCGTGATGCAGGGTGTAGACCAGATTCGCGATAGGGCCCGTTGTTGTGCTTCTGTCGATGGCGGCTGCGGTAGGTATAAAGTACGGTCTTCCCTTCATGTCGAACCTCCACCATCAGCTCAACTTCACTCCCTTCTAGCACCCAGTCACTCGCTCATCAAGACTATTCTCAAGTCACTGCCGACCTACACCAGACCCTCCCAACCATTATCAAAATTGCCATGTGCCTGCGCTCCTCCATTGATAGGTTCGCTATTCCTTGCATATACGAAGTCGAGGGTATTACCACCATGCCGGTATGTTGTCTCTTGAGCATCAAGGTCAATTGGTCTTGTAGGACTAACGGTGACAGGTACCTGGTCGTCGTTGCCCCGCCTGTTTGGAGCGCGGAGACACTGTCTGGGTCATTCCCGGCAAATGCTGCCCACAGTGCGGCACGCCTGTTAACTAGACCGGCAGTCCCTGTCCTGTATGTACTACTGGGGACGTTTGTCGAACTCTTGCTGACTTGCTGACTAGTATGCGGACCAACAACACGCTTTCTTTACACTCGGGTCTTGTTTGACTTCGGATCCAACGGCGAATATTTGTAATGATTTGAAGGATCTGCTGCATTTCAGCCCGGGCGGAACATTGTTTGCATTTACTGGCTTGGAGTTAGATGTGGACACATCAGTGGCAGCGCGTGCTTACAACAAAAGTTGCTCTTGTACGATATTGGCGATAGAGAAACGATTCAGTTCACCCTCTTGCTTGTTGTGACCTATGACACGTTCCTGTTCCTATCTCTCACGGGGAACCATCGTAGGCGTAGTTGCTGTCATGAGCTTCTTCGCTGCAACGGTCGCAGCGTGCAAGTTCAGGCCGGGAACGAGTCGACAGCTTTGAATCTGTTGCTGGCGCGAGTCAGATGATATATTTGAGAGTGACCTTGGAAAGCGGTAGGTAGTCGACAAGTGAAAGGGCCTACAAATTCGCACCGAGAAGCAAATGGTTCAATAACTTCAGGGGTGCCATTGATGAGAGCAGCAGAGCGGAATGTAGAAGGTGGGTTGGCGACGGCAGGTGGTGTTGTTGTTTAAGGCTTAGTCACGATCTCCATGAGTGGAAGGAGCCATGCGTAAGAAGGTGCAGCCACTACGCAGGAAATTGTCCTGAAGCACCGAGTAAGCATGGTTGCGAGGAACAGAAAGATATGTGGGCACAACGCATGAGAGATAAAAAGCAAGATGTAAGCAACTCAATCTTCACGGGTATATCAAAACCCATAGCCCATGTACTTCAAATAGACAAGAAGTCAACATCCCACTCAACTCCAGTCGTAACTTGATGTCCAGTGCGCCTTGCATCGCACCCAATGCTGTGAACGCCAGACGAATGTTTTCCAGACCCGGTTCTAATGCAAAATTTGTCATGACGGTCGTAGCGTGTTTGAATTCCTCCTACCGCCTTCTTCTGGTTGACAGGAGTCTGCCCCACAGCCCATCTTTCGTATCAACAGCTCCTTTGGTATGGGCGGCCTCCTTTATATTCTCTTCAGACGGTTGGCGCAGCGACGAGTCCGGGGACGCAGCCTATTTGTACCCTTGTTGTCGTTGTTGAGGTTGGCGTTGCTGTTGTGGGCGCTGTTCCGAAGGACGTAGGTTTTGCTGGCGCTGATGCTGTGTCATGACCCACTTCATCTTGTCTCTGGTTTGCTCCAGCTGCTGCACCAATCGATCTGCCTCTCGTTCCTTGGATGGGAGCGCATCCTTGAGCTTCCGGGCTTCTTGCACAATGTGATCCATCTCTGTCCTATGTTCCTTCTTGTACTCCTCCATCAGATTTATGAGAGCGCTTTCGGAGCGTATGGTTCGTGACATCTCATGGTGAAGTTGGTCACTGACGACTGCTTGCCGTTTGATCTTATCGGAGTCTTCCAGACGCTGCTTTCGCAGCTCGTTCATACTTTCGCTTATGTGCTTGATCTTCTTTTCGTAGCCTTCGGTCATGCGCTTGAAGCCGTCTCGAGCCGTTTCGAGCTGTGTATCTGCCATCTGCTTCATCTCGTATGCGGTAGCAAGCTGGCGCTGGGTCTCTGATCGCGTGTCACCCAGCATCTTGAGTGCCTCTTCTGCCCTCCCCTCTGCTACCTTCCTCCGATGTACTTCGGCGTCGAGCAAGGCCTTCATCTCCTCCAGTTTCCTATCCTTGCGCTCTATTGCTCGTGCGTTTGTCTCTGCGAGCACCTGCAAGTGCTGTAGTTCGGCTCGGGAGTCTTCAGCCTTTGTCTTCGCGGCTGCGATACGTGTGGTCTCATCTTCGCGGGCGGCTTTCTCGGCTCGCAGCTCTCTTCGCAGGCGATCGTTCTCGGAGGTGATCTTATCGATGTATTGTGAGGTTTTCGAATTATTTGGTGTGCTCTGTGGATTGCTGTGAGGATTGGGACGGGCCCACTGGGTGCCCGGTGAGACAGGTGAGACAGGTGCGGCTGCCATGTTGGGGTTTTCGACAGCGAGCGGGCCAGAGAAGTTTCGTTGTGAGGTGATGGACATATGTGCGGCGGGTGCTTTGTTGCTGGGGTTGTCGTCTCTGGTACCGAAGTCCCCGTTCATGTCACTCCTATGGCTGTATTGAGCGACAATATGGAAATTAAGCTCGGGCAATACAGGTGCTGATTGTTGCACCCAAATGTCAGCATCGAAGCTCGTCCGCCGGAGGGATGCTGCGAAGAATGGAGCGCGCAGAAACAAGCAAGCGTGGTGAATAAGTGCTGTTTATGCGGAAGCTTGAGATGACGGGTGATGCAAAGCCGTGTGTTTGGGAAGGAAAGCCGCGCTACTTACCGATCTGGCTTAGATTTGGCGTCGCGCCAGGTCGCCCCTGCTTCCTGACAGCGGGAAGCAAAAATGGTCGCCATTTGGACGAGCGATCGGCTGGCGCCGACATCTGTAGGTTGGTGAGCATCCACATCTTGACAGACATTGTGAACGATGAAGAAGCGCAGAAAGAAGGAATTGCGGGTCATTGAAACTTGAGGAAGGGCAGAAAGTAATGCGTTGCTGAGACAGCTGCTCCTTGGGGAACATCCCTCTCCAACGAAAAGCAATACTCATTTAAACAGCGTTACCGCGACGTACCTTGCTTGCCACCGACGGGTAGGGCCTCGAAGTGTCTGCTGCTCGTTAGCTTCTTCTCCGTATTGTTGTTGCTGCTGCTGTAATTGCTGTGGCTGCGACGCTTGCTGCTGCTCGTGCTGGACTGACCTGTAGTTAGTGATTAGTGGTTAGTGGTTAATCGACGGACAAGTCTGCACGAGAGATAGTTTTTGATCAGGATCTACTTGGGACCTGATCAGCCATTCCTCTTCACCTTCACGCAGTCGACGCTCATCTTCGTTGATGCTCGATGGTGAACGGCATGCAGCCAATCAGCGCCGAGCAGCCGTTTCTGTCCTGCGCGTGGTGGGGCGGAACCCTAGCAACGAGAGTCTTCAAGCAGTGACGTGTGCAGCTGGCAATCTCCAGAGTCCAGTCAATGAATTCTACCAACTCGTCTCCAGATAGTTGCAATCGATAGTCTGCAGTGAGAACGCCTTTACTACAGCCATCGAAGAGCCACAGCGCCTATGCAAGCCATGAAACAGCGATCAGTTTCGAGCGTTGGTTTACCGTGAACGGCTTCAGGGTTCGTCGCTGGAGGCAGGTGAAACGAGGACCAGGAATTCATGCGCGTGCCAGGATAGGGGAGAGGTCTGGGGAGAGCTGGTGTTCGTAAGTGACATCGCTCGTGGCCGAGGCTAAAGGGCGGCTGGCAGCTTCGAATGTTGGGATTTGGATGTGTGACGACATCACCCCAGTGGCTGCAACTGAATGACTACTCTAAATCCTATCTCCAGTGCCTAAGGTCACAACATGAGGAGCCATATCCCTTTATCTGGGCGTCTTGTTGGTATGATACTTGCACGGTTGGTCGAATACGCCGGTTGCTGACCACCAAGTCGATCCGCTTGCATTGGACAGCTTGGATATGGTGCTGTTCATGAAGGGCGAAGCAATAAGTCAAGCACCGCCCCTTGAGTCCACGGGTATCACAGCTCCTAGCGGTGAGAACATTACCAAGCACAAGTGAAGATCTGCTTACGTCCGCGACTGATGACCTTGATTCTCAACATCGGTGAAGTTTGACATGTCGAGATGATGGCGTTGCGTAAGTATAAACCTGCCTGAAGCCCACGATCCACATCGCAGTGTCAGCTCGAAGCACTCACCAATCATCGCACTACAAGATACGCTCGGCGTCGGTACTGTACGCAAGCGAACCATTCTCGTTGCCTAACCCAATTCTTATATCAACCACCTGAGTTTGAACGTCTGTAAGGCATCATTGTACACTTCGTCGAAGCCACCATGGATGCTAACCGCACCTACCTCCTAGCCCAGAATGGCGTGCGCGGCGAACATATAGATTGCACACCCCCGCCTCTACTCCGCCAACACCTGCCTGCAGATCCAGCTTCCACGATGCAGCGCCGCAACTCCCTCGATTCGATCGACTCGATCGCCCGCGAGAAGGTAGAGGCCCATACTGCCTCAGCACCGCGCTCAGATGTCCGCTCCGCCCTTGCCAAAGTCGCCCGCCGACTATCCGGCGCCGGGAGGGAAAAGCAGTTGATCGCAGGACAAGCGACCGTAGCCTCAGGTAGAGTGCATGAGCATGAGCCTTTCCAAGTGTACGTTGTTGGCGACTAGGTCGTATACTTGGGACCGGTAGTAACCGCCGCTCCAGAAAGGCGAATGAGAAGAAGAGGGAAGAAGTGATGAATGATGAGATGGGGCGTGTCAAGATTGCAAAAGAGAGTAGGATGTCCAGTGAACATTGGGACGATGGTGGCGTAGCAGCTGATGCTAGGATGATGCGGAGGACAAGCTGAAGAACAGGATGGAAGAGATTTTGTACGCTCATTCAGAACACAAATGAAACGGATATCATTCCTCGATATATACAGAAGCCATGCCTCTCAGTCTCGCACCAGCTTTTACGCAGTGTATGGCGACTTCCTCAGGTGGTTCTTGTCAAAGGGCTGCTCGCCCTTGATCTCGTTATTGGCCAAAGCCTCAAGCTTGCGCTCGTTGTCCTCGTACGCAATCTTCTGGTACTTCTCAATCACCGCGGTCATGGGAACTTGGCTGCCAGCCGGGACGTTGTAAGGAGAACCGGCGTTCATAATCCTAAGTTGTGTTAGCTGTATTCTCGCCCTCGGTTGTTTCCGCAGCCGCCCAACTCCTCGTTCACACGCATTTTGGCTACTTGGTGGCGCGTTCAGGCGTTCTTCAGGTTGGTACGTACTCAGGGAACCTCATATCAACGTGTTCCTGGGGCTTGGCGTTCATGAATAGAACACGGTCCTCGCCTGCCTGCTCGATCATGCGTACGTGGATGTCGTTCCTCTTCTGGCGCTTCTCCTCGGCCTCTGCGTACTTGTCCATCATCCGGGTGAGGAAAGGTCGCTCGCTGTCTGAGTTCTGGGAGACGAGGTAGAGACCCATGCCCACGGGGATCCAGATTGTACTCCAGAAAAAGCCCTTCTGTTCAATTGAGTCAGCAATTGAACTATGATGCATGTTGCGTGTCGCGCAGCGCTTCCGAGCGTGTTGTGGGCGCGCAACGGGTGGGTTGACGTACGCCCAAAGATTCGTTTACGGGAGCAGCGTGGCCGTGGGCATGCTCATCGTGAGCATAGCGGCGCGACTGGCGCGAGAGGGTGGTACGGCCCGTCCGGGCAGCAATTGGTGCTGTCCTGCGAAGCGCCTGCATTGTGTGTGGGGTTGCTGTCGGTCGTCGTGACGGAGCTCGCGATGACCAGCTTCGAATGCGGCACATGCCGAGCGGGCGCCAAGGACGAATTTGGACTAGTCCCTATCAGCAGCACCTTGCTCATCACTCGTTGCAGCCTCACGCCTCATTCTTCGTGCATATGTTATGTACGGAGCCCCTGCCAGAATGCTACTTGAAGGTAGCTATGACTGGCTTCGAGGACTTGGACGATGATGTGTTGTACCTGGTCCTTGACTATGTAAGCAGTTCTGCGCTGGCCCTGGTTGGTTTCTAACGGTGTGCAGCTGTACCTCGAACGCGCCTCTGTTCTCCAGAACCTACGCCTTACCTCTTCGCGTCTGAAAGATTTCTCTGATGCAGTAGCGCATAGAACCGTGTCCTTGATCGACGATGAGGGCCACGAGCAGATTACGTACCGATTGGCCGAACGACTGACAGATCCCTCTGACAGGCTATGTCATTACGTGCGCAATCTTGCTGTGGTTGAATTCAAAGGCGATGCAGAGAGCTACTGCCTGAACCATGCGTTGATCATGAAAAGCCTTGAGCATGCGCAACGGCTCGACTCTTTCAAATGGGAAAGCGACGCACCCGTATCACGCAAGACCTTGCAAGTGCTACGGCAACGCTTTTCAAGGGTACAGCTTTGCGCCAAAGTCAGAACAATCGACGAGATGCTTATGTCCTCGACACAACTTCACCCGACTGGATGTTTCCATACCATGTTCGGACTTCTACGGCGACTATAGCATCTCCTTATTTGGAGCACTCAAGCATACGCTGCTCCACATCGGCAGCCTTCATCAACTGAGCGTTGACACTCATGTCGACGCTAACGTTGAAAAGTCAAATGGCAGTGCGCTGGACCATCAACAGATTCCGTTACAAGCTGTTGATAAGCTTCCAGCTCTCGTTGCACTCGAATTACGCAGCAAAAACTACGCTTTCGACATGGACCACTGCAGGCGGTTACGTGTAAGCATAGATTGCGACAAGCTTCAGCGTCTGGTACTTGGTTCTTGTGCCACCAGCGTTTTCTTTGAAATTTTCCAAGGAGCTACACCGAACTTGACACATCTGGATATCTCCTACGCTTCAGATGTGAACGACCCAAGATATCGCCGTCTCGAGCCCCTTACAGGCTTTGTTGCTGGACTGACCTCGCTCAAGAGTCTTGTTTTCCGCTGCGACGAGCTGGACCTGCGCGCAGACTTCCCCAAAATGCTCGCCGACAACCATGGATACACGCTCGTTGACCTTAGTCTGCAAGCAATACAGGAGAATTTGGGAGGGCCGACCTTTGCGGGCAATATTCGGAAGTTTCTCTGGAGATTCACGAATTTGCAACGTCTCGATATGGCTTTTCCCGACGTTCGAAGTTATCATCGATGTCCTGATTGCGAAGGCTACCAGTGGGGTGTAAGTGATGCTTTCCTTCTCCACGGATTGAGAACTTCATCTGACCTGGTCCAGGAGGCCAATCACTTCTCGTTCGTGCCCCCTTTGCTCAGCCTCAGGAACATGCTTCTGTGTATCAGAGCGCCACCAAGCGAGGGTTCACTGTACGCATATGTCAACAAGCACACACACTGTGCCATATGCCATCTTTGGACAACTTTTGTGGATCACCCAGAATCACAACTAGAAACACTTAGCATACGCTTCTGGAGATGGGAGATGAGCGGCCGTCACACAAGTCTTAAAGAACTGGTCTACGATACCACGCGACTTCGTGGGCAGCTTTTCGTGAAGGTTCGGAATCGCCGGGACATACCTGTTACGGTCTACAGAGAGGTCTGGGAGGATCGATGGGATCGATGGGATCGATGGGATCGATGGGATCGATGGGATCGATGGGATCGAAGGGCGTTAATGGCATTTGAGGTCACCAAGCTAGGCCATTTGCCCTGACGCGAAGGTAGAATTTGGCACTCTCGAGGCGTTACTCAACCAACTATTCTGCCTTCACCTAGCCTTTGCTCGTCTTGGCGGACAGACCGCCATCAGATTACTCTACTTCAGCCAACACGACAACTACCGTGACACTTCAGTCCAGTCCTCTGACCTTGAATTATACAATGAATCGATAATCACAATGGACAGTCGTCTCGATATGAGGTCAGTGGTAGCACCCCACAAGCGATGGACTCTGCTAATAGTGACACAGCGTCTCCAAATCAGAAACAAGCTCGACTCAGCACCGTCAGCACGCTGAGGTAGCGACTGCAGCCCAGAAGGAGTAAGTGAAACTTGGTCTTGCGCATTGACAATAACAATCATTGACAGCTGACCAAGAGCATAGCCACGCTCACAGCGAGCAGCTGTCCTTTCTCCGTCTGCCCGCCAAGCTCCGCAACAAGATCTACAAGCACGTGGTTGCCGGATACGAGATAAACATTGACCCACAGACGGGACGCTCGGCAATGGCTCTTCCTACAAACTTCACAACCCTCCCGCTCGTCAGCCGACAAGTACGAGAGGAAAGCATGTCCATATGTACGGCTTCAACAATTTCCGGATCCCCTACGACGGGCTGACGGATTCTCTGAATGCAATTGGAGAAGAGAAATCGGCGATGATCCGGACAGTCGTACTCGATCTGCCCGAACCCCTCGACGTTCTAAAATACCCCGTCAACACCCACGAAGCAGCACGAAGACTCACTGACCCTTTGAAGAGACTTCAAATCACTGGCAACCTTAGACAGGTCACCTTGAAGTTCTCCGGAAATCCTCGCATCCGCCTGGACTCGAAAGCCCATCAAATGGCAACTTATCTGGGCAGCAGACTCAGAGTCATCAAGCACGAACGAAAGCTCAAAGGCGCCTACGTCAAACCGAATGCTTGGGAACTAGGCGATCCCTGAACAAGTATTCGGGGGTTCAGCCACTTTTCAGTCCAAGGACTTACAAAGATAGCGGTCTTGAAGGGGTGTGTAGCTTTGATTGGGTCTGCAATGAGCACAGTCAAAACGTGACCCTCCGACCCTATAGCACAGGACATTGGCGTCAAGTCGTTGGAGGTCTCTCAGTATATACTTGGGATGTTGTTTTGGGCGAGAAGCTTTTGCGGAGGCTACATATGGAGCAATCGAATTTTCAAGGACTCCCTTGGCCTCCGCATGTTTGAGCCGTCTGATCATCGGGAAACCCGTAGTGTGGTAAGGACTGATTGCGTTCTTGCGCGCTCGCCACAGCTCGAGATGTCTATCACAACCCAAGCCTTTCCATCGATTCAACTCACCTGCTTCCCTCGAAGGATCAACAAGCGTCAACTTGGTTTACACTGTTGTATTGTGACAAATCTTGGTCTCACAACATTACGTCCGGTTGAGCCGTCTCAGATTAGAGTGCTACTGCTACTATTCATTGGAGCGGTGTGCGAAGCAAACGTATCCTGCTTGTGTCACCTTGCTGCCACCTCTTGACAACAGACAGCGTTCTCGGCACACGGTATCTGGATCTTTATGATCGAAGATCGGTCTTTCTTTCCCATACTCCACGAAAGTTTTCAATCTACGAGACGACCGATCACTCTCATCGTCACTGCCAGAAGATGGATCTCGAGCAGTCTCAGAGGCTAGCGTAAGTGAGACCTGATTTTCTGCATGATGATGATTGGCTGACCACCGTTGCAGGAGCTTGCAGTCAGAGCGAAAGGCCAATGACCTTGCTCTGAAAGACCTGCAGAAACGAGTGTAAGATGTCTCAAATCGAGGCCGCTCAGTGCTATGCTAACGTCTTACGACAGCGAAGTCTTCAACCATGACAACTCTCCACTTCTCCGCCTTCCTGCAGAGCTGCGGAACAGGATCGACAGGCTCCTTTTCAGCCAATCACCAGTTTGCGTCCGCCACGACATCGAATGGAAGGACCGTCTTCCATCAATCCTTCCCGTCTGCCGGCAGACCTACGCCGACACGAAGCTACTACTCTGGGCTCACACCGAATTCTCGATCGCCTCAATCGAACTCACCTGGTTCATGAGCCGTCCAACCGCCGCCCAAGCAACGGTAGTCCAGAGACTAGTGCTCACGGTAAAGCCCGATCTCGCCAAGTTCGTATGCGGCGTCATCGGAGGACTCGTAGGAGTAGAATCTGTCATTGCCGAGGATGATGTTGAGTTAATCACAGCCCTAGTGCGTCTACAGCAGTACAGAAAATTGAAGTCCCTGAGGATCGAATGGCCTAGGGGCTATCTTGGACAACAGGTGTTGGAGACTTCGTGGACAGCTTGCGCAGTACCACTGGGGTACCAGAGCGGGTAAAAAACACCGCACTTTTATCGTGTAAATAACACAGAAGAAAGTCCGTCGTTTACACCGCGTCAGGGGTGTATTTTACACTATATAAAAG